>OZ034974.1:26408065-26770565 GCA_964030785.1 Siderastrea siderea
GGAATTGAGAAATCCATCTTTGGCTGGAAATTACGGAATCACACCTACGGGACGATGATGGCAGAACTTGGTTCCGAGTGCGTGATCGCCTGCCGACGTGATCAGAGATGTCAAAGTTTTAATTTTGTCATATCTGTCGGCAAGTGTGAGTTCAATAATAGAACTAAGGAAGCCAGGCCTAAGGATTTTGTTCCTGATCAGGATCGATTTTATTACAGACGGGCCATGAAACGAGGTACATTGTTGCAGACCATTTAACGTAATTTCCCAGGAGTGACTTGCAATACTTGATTTCAATATTATTTTTGCTGAGCTACCACAATCCCTCGGTTTTTGGGTTAATTGGGCTTAAGAACGCGACTGAGATTGCAATATGAAAATAAAAGATAAAAAACGAACATGTTGCGTTGTTTTGTGTTGTGTTTGTGTTGTGTTAAGTTGTGTTGTGTTGTGTTGTGTTGTGTAGCGTTAGTTTGTGCTGTGTCGTGTCTTGTTGTGTTGTGTTGTGCTGTGTCGTGTTGTTGTGTTGTGTTCCGTTGTGTTGTTGTGTTGAGTTGTTTTGTGTTGTGTTGTGTCGTGTCGTTGTTGTGTTGTGTTTGTGTTGTGTTGTGTTGTTTTGTCTTGTGTTGTGTTGTTAATGTGTTGTGTTCCGTTGTGTTGTTGTGTTGTGTTGTGTTGTTTTGTGTTGTGTTGTGTCGTGTCGTTGTTGTGTTGTGTTTGTGTTGTGTTGTGTTGTTTTGTGTTGTGTTGTTGTGTTGTGTTCCGTTGTGTTGTTGTGTTGTGTTGTGTTGTTTTGTGTTGTGTTGTGTCGTGTCGTTGTTGTGTTATGTTGTGTTGTGTTGTGTTGTTTTGAGTTGTGTTGTGTTGTGTTGTGCTGTGCTGTGCCGTGTTGTGTTGTGTTGTGTTGTGTTGTGTTGTGCTGTTGTGTTGTGTTGTGTTGTGTTGTGTTGTGCTGTGCTGTCCTGTGCTGTCCTGTGCTGTCCTGTGCTGTGTTATTGTGTTGTGTTGTGTTGTGTTGTGTTGTTGTTGTGGTGTGCTGTGTTGTGCTGTTGTGTTGTGTTGTGTTGTGCTGTCCTGTGTTGTGTTGTGTTTTGTTGTGTTGTACTGTTGTGTTGTTTTGTGTTGCGTTGTGTTGTGTTGTGTTGTTGTGTTGTGTTGTGTTGTGTTGTGTTGTTGTGTGGTGTTGTGTTGTGTTGTGTTGTGTTGTGTTGTGTTGGGTTGTTGACCATTAAACATAACCTAGCTTGCCACGAGTAGCAGCACGATCATGCAGTGGTTAGTGCATTCAATCAGTGCCACCTGGAAGGTTATGGTTTCGCCTCGCATCGGGAACTCAACTCAAATTTGTCTTCATCCGTCGCTCTTGGCTTGCTGAAAAGTATTCTCTTCTCATCAATTGATTCTCCCCTGCAGTTCCGCTCGGTTCTATTCCTGAGCTGCCAGCTGAGTCCTGTAAAGAGATTAAGGCGAGTGAAGGACAAGCAGTCAGCGGTAAATACTGGCTGTCTTCTATTAAGCCCGACATTCCTGTACTTGCTCACTGCGATATGAAAACAGACGGTGAGTTTAGTTACACCTGTATTAAAGATAAGTAAGAAGCCGTACGCACTAGGCGATGTTGTATTTACCATGTTTAGCACATGTTTAACTATTGTGTTTGTCGTTTCTGTTTTTGTTTACTCAGACGTTGACGAGTGCACTTCTTCTTCTCCCGTTTGTGATGTCAATGCAATGTGTCAGAACACTTACGGATCTTTTTCCTGTACCTGCAAGATTGGTTACTATGGTGACGGCAAAACTTGCAAAGGTTTGTGGGGCGTCAGTTTGCACAGGTGGAGTCAGTTACTGACAGCACTAAGGAAACATAAATTTATTACACTGTTTAGTGATCATGATTATCTTGAAAAGTGAATATTGATGAAAAATGGTTGTTAGTCTATTGGTTGTCTTATACGTTTACAGAGCTACTCCAATATACCTGCAAAATGCCATCAAATTGAGTTAATATAATTTGCATGGTTTTGGTCTGCAGAAGAATACAGTAAGTGAGTTTCCTTTTTCTTTTTGTTGTTTTTGGATTTGTAAGAACACTCGTGGATCTTATCGCTGTACTTGCGAGATTGGTTACTATGGTGACGACAAAACTTGCAAAGGTTGGTAGGGCTCCAATTTGCGCAGCGCGGGTCCAGGGTTCAGCTTCAGGCCGCGTAATTATTTTTTTTACGCTGAGAAAGTGAGTTTGCTTTTTATTTATTTAGTTGTTTTTTTTTTGGATTTGTTATTTTTAGTTTGGTTTGGATTGTTTTGTTTACTCAGACGTTGACGAGTGTACTGCTTCTTCCCCCGTTTGTGATGTCAATGCCATCTGTCAGAATACTCGCGGATCTTATCGCTGCACCTGCAAGATTGGTTACTATGGTGACGACAAAACTTGCAAAGGTTGGTAGGGCTCCAATTTGCGCAGCGCGGGTCCAGGGTTCAGCTTCAGGCCGCGTAATTATTTTTTTTACGCTGAGAAAGTGAGTTTGCTTTTTATTTATTTAGTTGTTTTTTTTTTGGATTTGTTATTTTTAGTTTGGTTTGGATTGTTTTGTTTACTCAGACGTTGACGAGTGTACTGCTTCTTCCCCCGTTTGTGATGTCAATGCCATCTGTCAGAATACTCGCGGATCTTATCGCTGCACCTGCAAGATTGGTTACTATGGTGACGGCAAAACTTGTCCAGACCAACCCTTACAAGTATAAATAACGGGGAGAAAATGTGCTGCCTTTGCTGTATGAGACCGCTTTTGATGTGTTTTTGGTAGTCTTCGATAATTTGCATATTTTTTATTACGTTCTTGTCTGAGTTGGGATTTTTTATTATGCAAGTGAAATGCCTGTAACCTAGCGTGACTAGTCCATAGCTAATACTTGAAGTAAGATATGTGTATCCAAGATCTTTTAAACAACTAACTGAGCTTTATATTCTTTCATATGTTTGTTTTTCAGTAATGCCGTCTATTATAGCAACGAGTTCCTGTTCAAATCTTTTGGTTAATCGCACTGGCGCAAGTGGTATCATATTTTCAAACAAAAATGGATCGTACAGCAACAATATGGATTGCCACTGGAATTTATCCTCGAACACAAACTTGAAACTAGTATTCTTCAGATTTCGAACTGAGGCTCGTTACGATTTTGTTTATGTTTACGATGGGGGCTCGGCTTCATCTACTCCGGTCGGCAATTTTAACGGAACATCTCGTCCTGCAGTCGTTTCAAGTTCCCACAATAAACTCTTTATCAGGTTTACATCCGACGTTTCCATCCAACATGGGGGATTTGCAGCAGGTTACCATGGTAAGCAACTTGTAAAGAACGTAACTTCTAAAAGAGCCGTTCAATACAGCGAAGTTAGACAGGAACTAGACAGGGCTAAGTGTATGTGTGTGTGTCGTTTCAATGAAATATATTTGTTTTGTTTATTGAAATGAAATACAAATGTATACGGTTAGGTGGCGTTATAAACAGGAGGCATGAGCAAGTACTCCTTCGGATTTGTTCTCTTGCTAACAGGCTATCAGCTTTTATTAAATCATCACTCTTGGTTATTTAAAAATTTCTAAGTTTCTAAGTTTGCTTCACCTCACTCAGGTTCTCAACGAGTTACCCCGCTTTTTACCTTATAAGGAAACTGGATGTCATATCAAAATGCGGCGTTTAAATGGTTTGCTCGCGAAACAAAAGTCACTAGCTTCTATTAGCTTGGTTTTGTAAGGCGATATCGGTTTCAACGCTGTACAATCAAAATGAAAAGTGAAATGGAGAACTCTAGAGTTAGATTTCAACGCAAATAGCCAAATTTAGTAAACTTTTGTAGTTGATGTCATTCCTTCAGATCGAATTAGCCTCACAGAAGGACACTTGTACCCGCTTTCACAGAAAAACTCTAAAAGTAATCGAAAACAAAATTAAAACACTAAAATAGTGTAAAAATATAAAGTTATAATTTTTCATTTAAAAGAGGAAAATTCCAAATTATAAAAGAACTGCCAGTCAAACTGTGGTTGCGATGGTAACATCAAATTTGATGGACAATTAATTGTTATACCAAATTTCTCTGCAATAAGTTTTAGAAAAAGTCACTAAGTTCGGTGGCATTAGCTTGTGTGTTTGCTTTTAAAGGTATAAACACCCAAAGTCCGTGCGGGCAGATCCCCCACCCCTGCAAAATTTATTGCTTAGTAGAGAAAGTTAAAAAATGTTGAGACTTCATGTAGTTCAAGAACCTAGCTTGTTAGGGCCCGTCTTTAACAAACCACAGCGCGCCTCCGATGCATGATCATGATGTGGCGTGACATTGTGTGCGTGGAAAGGATGCGTATAAATTATAAGTGCAAACGTCCTTAGTTCGCACAAGGGCGGTTAATTGTTAACCGCAGAGAACACAGGCAGCTCAGACGCGTTGTATGTGGAGTTCATTTAAAAATAGAAAAGGGTGAAAATATATGTAATAGCACGAAATAAATCTTTACTTCAGGAAATAAATCTTGTTTACTTCTGCTTATTGTGTCCTGTTTGATTAATTACCAGTTAATCTTGCACCGCTTTCTTACGCAATCGCTTTTTAGCGTCGTTGCTTATATAAGCCGTTAAGCCTAAGGTTTGCAGAGATTTATTACGGACTAACCGGTGATAAAAGAATCGAGATATCTTGAAATAAAGCCTGTCTACCTTCAGCTCAATGCTCCCCTGTTCGTCCTGGCTGGTTTAAATGACATTCTGTGGCTTTTTTCAATCGGAGGTAGCTTCCACTAAAGAAGAATTAAAGGCTGGTGACCCGGCCAACGAACCCCCTTTACGCGAAGTGCAATAAATTCCCGAATAATGGACGGATCCGCTCCAAATTGCGATCAGCTGAACCATGGATTACGTGGTTTTCTGTATATTGAGCGCTGGCTCTCAAAATCCATCGCAACTGCCGGAGAATCCCTCATTTATCTATCTAAACTTGACCTTTTCGCTCCGCCATGAACCGTAACATCGAGGGCGACCCTAAAACGCGGAATGGCGGAATGACGGAACGGTGGAAAATCAGCCAAAATCCTAAACCGCGGAACGGCGGAAAATCGCCCCATATCCTAAAACGCGGAACGGTGGAAAATCACCCTAAATCCTAAAACGCAGAACGGCGGAAAATCACCCCATATCCTAAAACGCGGAACGGCGGAAAATCACCATAAATCTTAAAACGTGGAACGTTAAAAATTGGAGGAAGCTAATAAATCCCTGAAAGTAACAAAAGTAACGATGCCCCCGATAGTAGCGACCCATTCAATGCTTATCATCGACAGATAGATGGAAAATTGGGTTGGACCCAAAGGATATAGACGGCAGTGGCGTGATGTAGACATTGATAAACAAAAATTCACGGTTTTTATGTACTGGCAGTATTTTCATTATGTTGTCTGAAAAGTTGACAGTTTTTGACCCCCTAAAATAACGACCCCCTAGTAAAGCGGAGTATATAACGTATAAATTGCATTCCGCAGTCATAATTATGCCATTACTTTTACACCGAGTGATACAGTGATACAAGACACGAAATACAATTTGATCGCACTGTCAACGACGCAACAGAATTGACAGCTAGCTAGTCACTTTCCGGTAAGGTAAATACCTTTTTATCTCGCACAATTGGCTTTGTTTTCGGATCGATCTGAGTAGGTTTTAATTACTTTTTGTCATAAATGACGTTAAATTTGAGTGGTCACTTTAATTTGCACATTGTGGATGATACAAAATGTTTCTTGCCATTAGTTGCTTTCAGCTGCCGAAATGCGCATTTTTTTGTCACGCAACAAAACAAAGGCAGAAATTTGAGAACTGATGTCTGGTGACGAGATCGCAATGCTGGACCCACACATACTTACACATAACCTGCTTATACACGGTCCTGTGAAGACCCACCCTCAAGAAATAGAACATAACGCATTCTATAATACTATATCTCGTGCATGATATTGTTATTTTCCTAGGTTATCTTCGTCATCTTAATATTTGGGTAAATATATTTTGATTTATTTGCTTTAAAAGGGGGGTTCACTTTAGTTTAAATTGTTAAAGAGGGGATCACTTTAGTTTATTTGCAGAAAGCGATTTCCTTTAGTTCTTATCAATTTTAATTATTTTTATCATATTTTAGTAACCGTCTTGTGACAGTATTTTAAAACGAAGAGAACTGTCTTTTGGGGCCAAATCGACTCTCTTAGTCTTGTAGTATACCACTCTAGGGTGGCGAATGGTAAACTCCATGACTCATCCGATGTCGGGCAAAACGTTTTCAAGTCCGACGAAACGGAAAGAAACGCACTAAAACGGGGCGACCCTAAAACGGGGAATGGCGGAATGACGGAACGGCGGAAAATCACCCCAAATCCTAAAACGCGGAATGGCGGAAAAACACCTATAATCCTAAACGCGGAACGGCGGAAAATCATCCATAATCCTAAAACGCGGAAAACAAAAATAGCTGGCACTGATTTCATCGTGACGAAAAACAGTCACGCTAAGCCAAATGGCGTGAACACTCGTCTCTCGCGCTCAGTTATTAAAATAACGCCTGTAATGCAGGCTACAAGTCAATCATTTGGTTCAAAATGACAATGCATTGCATGCTATGAACATACATGTTCTTCTCCCTTTTCAAAAGTGTGGAATTAATTGCCATAATTGTCTCTCTTCTTTGGTACTCATGTTTTAGTGGGAACACCTTAGAATGCCTCAAATATCAAATTTCCTAAATTTTGTGTGAAGAATCCCGGCGGGGGTACTCTATAAGTTTTAGGGTGGGGGTGTGCCACTGGGACCCTGAAACCCTTGACCTATACCAGACCATGTTTAGCTGCAAGGTGTCACAGCAGTTTACTACCGTAAAACACAACAGAAGACATCTGCAGATCTTGCACTTCTCTTCCTGATTCTCTTTTATTCAATTGTTTATCATAAACATTGTTTACTTAGTAACCACTCGGGTTAAAGGGGTCACCATTTTCATGGTAGATATTGTCAAAGTCAGAGAGTCAAAAATAAAATAATGAAAACCATAATTTGAACTTAATTTCCACGATTTAACTGTTTTTCTTTGGTCACTCAATCGTTTGTCAGTCGATTCATTAATCGAGTATATTATTCTTATACTAAAATGCTTAATACTTATACTAAAATCAAAAATATATTTTGATATATTTTTATACAGTTGATAAGCCGTGACTTCTCTACTAAAACAAGGTCCAAATTACAATAATAAATCATAAAAAAAGTATAAGAAATCACACTGAGCTAGCCTTAACGTAACACTAACATTAACAGGAATTTATATTAACAGCAACTGTCTTTATATGCAGTGCTTAGTGTTTCGTAACCTAAGCCTCAAAAAGCAACGGATTAATTTTGAAAATTCAATTAATATGAAAGGAAAACATCGAGTGATTGAATCTGGCTAGCTGTCAATTCTGTCGCGTCGTTGACAGTGCGATCAAATCACATTTCCTGTCTTATATCACTGTATCACCCGGGGTAAAAGAAGGCACGAGTTTGTGGAATGGCATAATTATGACTGTGGAATGTAATTTATACGTTACATACTCTGCTTTACTCGGGGTTTCTGACAACATAATAAAAATAATGCCAGTACATAAAAACCGTGATTTTTTGGCAGTACGAATGTGTGAACTCTGGGTACCCGTGTACAGGTATCTTGTTTATCAATGTCTTTTCAAAACCACGCAATTGCCGTCTTTATTATTTGGGTCCAACCCATAGAATTTTCCATCCATCTGTTGATGACATGCATTGAATCAATTTGGGGGTCGCTACGATCGGGGCATCGTTACTTTTGGAGGGTCGTTACTTTGAGAGATTTATTAGCTTGCTCCAATTTTTAATGTTCCTCATTTTAGAATCATGGATAATTTTCCACCGTTCCGAGTTTTAGGATTTGGGATGATTTTCCGCCGTTCCGCGTTTTAGGATTATGGGTGATTTTCCGCGGTTACGCGTTTTAGGGTTTGGGGTGATTTTTCGCCGTTCCGCCGTTCCGTCATCCCGTCATTCCGTCATTCCGCCATTCTCCGTTTTCGGGTAGGCTACGGGATTTGAATACTTAAGCTTAGCGACCGCGTCCGCTCAACAAAATAGCACTGGTTATGGGAGGGACGGTACTATTACCACTGAAATCGAATGTGCTTTGGAATGTCCCTCCCGTAACCAGTGCTATTTTGTTGAGCGGACGCGGTCGCTAAGCTTAAGTATTCAAATCCCGTAGCCTACCCGTCGATGTTACGGTTCATGGCTGAGCGAAAAGGTCAAGTTTAGATAGATAAATGAGGGATTCTCGGGAAGTTGCGATGGATTTTGAGAGCCAGCGTTCAATATACAGAAAACCACGTAATCCGTGGTTCACCTGATCGCAATTTGGAGCGGATCCGTCCATTATTCGGGAATTTATTGCGCTTCGCGTAAAGGGGGTTCGTTGGCCGGGTCACCAGCCTTTAATTCTTCTTTAGTGGAAGCTACCTCCGATTGAAAAAAGCCACAAAATGTCATTTAAACCAGCCAGGACGAACAGGGGAGCATTGAGCTGAAGGTAGACAGGCTTTATTTCAAGATATCTCGATACTTTTATCACCGGGTAGTTCGTAATAAATCTCTGCAAACCTTAGGCTTAACGGCTTATATAAGCAACGACGCTAACAAGCGATTGCGTAAGAGAGCGGTGCAAGATTAACCGGAAATTAATTAAACAGGACACAATAAGCAGAAGTAAACAAGATTTATTTCCTGAAGTAAAGATTTATTTCGTGCTATTACATATATTTTCACCCTTTTCTATTTTTAAATGAACTCCACATAAAACGCGTCTGAGCTGCCTGTGCAGGGAACAGCCTCGAATCGCATCGAAAGGATCGAAAGTATGACGTCGAAGTAGGACGCGCTAACAATAACACCACCACGCTCCTCCTGGAAGCAACAAAATGTATTCTTTAGTTTGCCATTATAAAAGCACAATTTGTTAATGTTGATTTAATTTGGTTTTTTATTTAAGCCATTGATACAATTCGCCTCGTGGGAGGTACTACTCCATTAACCGGCAGAGTTGAAATCTTCCTTGGTAATCAATGGGGCACGATTTGTGATGATGGCTGGGATATCAACGATGCAAATGTGGTGTGCAGGCAGCTTGGTTTCCCACAAGCTTCTAAAGCCTTCAGCAGTGCCAGTCACGGCCAGGGTTCCGGCCCTATTTGGATGGATAACGTGACATGCTTCGGAAGTGAGTCGTACATCTACGATTGCGGTCACCGTGGATGGGGGAACAATGACTGTACTCACAGCCAAGATGCCAGTGTGGAATGTTCTTCCATAGTTCCTTAAACTAACCATTTATAGCCGCTTTTGACTATCGGTGATTTCTTCTCGGCTTATTGCTTCGGTCTCTTAAAATACTCACAAGAGCCCGAACGTTTCACTGCACCGGTCGCCTGCTTACGTCTTGTACAAAAAGCTTCCTGGACCCTCAGCATGCTGATATCTGTGAATCGAATCCTTAAACAAATAAACTTGTCTAGATTTATCCGTACTAAGCTTGATTTTCACGGTAATCTTACAAGCGTTCTGCATTTCTTGCACGAGAAAGCAAGAGAGATATTTAACTGGAGCTTAGTGCTTTCGCGGTCAAGCAATGTTTTGATTCAGCATCTGGACCAATCACATTACAGGAAACTATATATCCAGTTCTGGTTGTGGCCCGGACTGTTTGATGGTGAACGAAGGGAACTGCTACCCACTGATTTTGATAGTCACACAAAAGACCACTAAACGTAACTTAGTACGTTTTAGATGTAGCTCTTTCCTCCTAACATTTATTTCATATCGATAAGGTATCAGTTATTTTGATTTTTGATATTCTTAGCGGAGCTCCAACGCGCCAAGCACGCTAGCAGAGCACCATGGGTAAAAAATCTTGTATCCTATCGATGCAAGAAATTTTGGTTATGGTGTCTTCGTCTCTCCGTCTGGACATCCGTACATAAATCTGGGGGAGGGGGAGGGGAGTCTCAAGGAAACCCAACGGGGGTATGAGAATGCCATCTTTTCTTTGCGGGAAATCGTGCTGTGCTTTTGGGCAACCAGCGTTTTTCTTGGCGGGAAATCGTATGACTATCGTCGCTGTCGAAAAAGTAGTTTCTTTAAAAGCTTAAGCTTGTTTGGCAAAACGATTGTTCGACAGTACTGAAGTCTTAAACTTGTGAAAAAATATCTAATATCTATAAATGGAAAGAAAAAGTTCAAGAGAATACTCAGTTGTTTTTTTGGTGGAAGGCAAAAAATTCAAGTTACAAGCTTTGCCTTCGAGGACGTCATCTTTGTGGTGTTCTGCTGCCATCTCAAAGTCGGCACATCCCTGACTTTGCAGCATTTGGCAGCTGTCCCGTCGCCAAATGTAGTAGAGCTGTTTTTTTGTTGTTGTTTTTATTCTGTGCACAAACATGGCTTTTGCGACGGTCCGAACACATTTTCCCAGGAAAAACACCGGCGTGTTTATTTCGATCAAGCTGCAATCGATAAACACATGCATTTTGTGACGGGAAAAGAGATAAGTAGTAAAATTAACGCGAATTTGTAGTCATAATCAGTGTGGCGCAATGGACACCGCGCTAAGCTGCGAAGCGGGTGATCTGTTGTTGTTGTTGTTGTTGTTGTTGTTGTCGTTTTTTTTAACGACTTTAATGAGAGTATATTCAGAAAGTTTACAAGCACCAGCGGTAAAAAGTTGTGGAGTTCCGCTTTTAAGTTTGGCTAAATCTATATGTTAACTTCTTAATCCAAACGCAACCGGAGGTGCGTTTAGCGTTACGGATAATCGGGCCTTTTCTCCTTATGGCTCGAAATTTCCTTGTAAAATAGTCTGGAGTAAAATTTTCGCACCTCAGAAACCCGAACCTAAAGTTGCCGCTATTAACCTCAAACATAAGTTAAATGTAAATGAATGTATTTGAGTCCGTTGTCGCATTGGTGATTCTTTACCTTATTTGTTCAAAATGTACGACACAAGCGAAGGCTTCCAACAAGCACAAGAAATCCAAGCGCCAACGCGATCGGCGTCTGGCAGTTCACTGATCATAATAGAGAAAATACTGAAACATAGACATAAAAAGCAGTGCTGAACTCAAACAACTCACGGAACGGAACCTGCTCTCGTGTTATAATTAATCAAGCTTTGTACTATTTTTGCATAGATTTTTCTAGGTTTCCTAAGTAGTTCTTTGTAGCTTTCCAGTGTGTTTGTGTATCTGTGAAGAGGGAACATTCGTGTAGTTAGTTAAGCATAATCTAACGTTCTCTCTTGCTTTCAAAGATGAGTAATTATATCTAACTAGCTCAAGAAAAGCCCAACCCGGTCTTGTCACTGGTGGTGAAGCTTGCGTGCCTTTATGACCCCAGGAGCTATGCCGGCTGCGACCTCATTCCCCGGTAGGTTCAACTATACCGGATTGGTCGAGAGGAAGATTCCTGACGAAGGACAGCTCCTTACCCACCAGGTAGGGGGTTGGATGTGGGGCTGATCACCCCACCTTCACGGCAGACAACAGCACCTCTAGGGGTCATATGAGCTACATGGCGCAAAGAGGCCTAACTGAATAAGTAAGCTCCAAAAGAAACTTGAGCTTTTCATTCCAGTTTTAATATTTAACTGCATTTATATTGATGAGTCGCATTTAGCCATTTATCCCTTCCTACATATTCTTAACTAGTACAGCCTAATGTCCAGGCATTCCTTTAATCCTACTCACCCGAGTTTCGTGCGATTGTCATTACGTCAACCTTTTGCACACTTCCCTCAGGACTCGCGAAATAAGAGAATCTCAAGGGACTGGGCTGAGTTGTTAAACGAAAAAAGAGAAAAGCCAAAAGCAATTTTAAGTTTAAAAGTAGAATATAAATTTTGCCTTTTATTAGTTTTGTGTATTTTCTTATAGGCTTAAAAAATCATAATTGTGCTTTAGAGATTTGAAAATAAATTTAGAAAACATTCTTTCGATTTCTTTAGAGCTTATGGCTTGTGTCAATGCACATATCTAATACTGAAGACAATTCCTGCATCAGGATATCCCACTCTTTGAACTTTACCCTAAAAAGAAAACCCGCCGCTTGCGTTAAGTCGACTTTTCTTTGTTTTGACAAGATCGTCATGCAGCCCATTATTTAACGCTTGGTATTGTATTCAGATTCCCTCGTATTTCGGTCAGCGAACGATTGGCGAATGTCTGCTGACCGAGGAGCCGCAGACTCTACGATCAAGATTGTTCAGCTTTTTTCCGCTCGACAGTGGGGTTTCCTGATGCAACATATTCTCATAGATTCCCTATGCAGATCTATTATTCTATTCTGTTCTTGGTGTTCGTTGTAATAGTACAAGTGCTGGTGTAAAATAAACTTGCTGTTGGAACCAAACTATGTGGTGGTCAAGTTCTTATCATTTTTTTTTTGAGCAAAATTTGTCAGTCACAGGGCAATTCACTCATTGGAAGAGATTTCTCTCTTTCTTTGTGCGATTTCAAATGCAATCGTTTCAAATGCAAAGAAAAGAGTGTAGATTAACCCAAGAAAATCATCCGAGAATCAACAGTAAATATATAGTTGAAATGGAAATGTTAATCTAGGTGCCAGTTTCAAGCGCCCTTGAAACCATTACATTTGAAATCGCATGAATAAACCATCTGCGATTTAATGCACATTTCTCCCCAAAGGTGGAAAACAGCACTGAAACGCAGAAAAATCAGTCTTTTTATTAGAAAATTATGATTGTAGCTACAAAACGTTCGGCTTCAGTTTAAACTACATAGACATGTTCAATAACGTCCAAATATTCCCACAAGCTGTGTTGTGTGAGCTGGGTTGTCATATCATTTCATATACTCCGTGTAGTCATATTTGGTGAGGCGGATGCTCCGCAGACTGTTTTTAGGTCAGTGATCAGCACCGGAAAACTCACAGAGTTATTATAATGTTCAAAGCCAGGTGACTGATAAACTATCAAATCTATGTGTTTGGCAAAATATCGAGCCCATGCGAAGGGTATATCTTAGTTAAAACATTCATGACGCAATTACGAGGAACAATTTTCTTTTATTCTCCAGTTCGTTTCTTAACAGAAATGGTATGTTATATTCTCAAACTCCACGTCGTGAACGAAACGAAAAAGTACTCAGAAAGGACCATCCGTTATGTCTTATAAAGTCTGAAGACTTTGCTTTGTTACCCTTGCACCAAGAGCCTGGTCAAACCAGGGTTTTACCCTGGTGCAAGCCTGGTTAAAAAACCTGGGTACCCTGGTTCTTAAACCAGGCTTACCAGACTCGAACCCTACGTGCAAAAAAGTCTGGTAACCTTGGTAACCTTGGTTATTTAGAAAACCAGGGTTACCCGACGTACCAGGGTTACCCAGGTTTAACCAGACCCTGAAACGTCTGAGCCAACCTAGGTTACCCTGGTAAGTCTGGTTACCCTGGTTTTCTGAATTACCAGGGTTACCCGGGTTTAACCAGGCTCTTAAGGTCTGGGTTGACCAGAGTAACCCTGGTGAACGTGGTTAGCACATTTTAATGAAAACCAGGCTTACCAGACTCGAACCCTATGTGCAAAAAAGTCTGGTTAACCCTGGTTTTCTTGGCAAGCCCGGTTACTGTGGTTTTTTAAATAACCAGGGTTACCCAGGTATGACTTTTGTCTAAAATGTCTGGGTCAACCCTGGTAACCCTGGTTTTTGTACTAAGCCTGGTGAAACTGGGAAGTTTCAAGAAAGGATTGGAAACCAGTAACCTCAGGCTAATGCACCCAATGTGTAAAAGACTAAAAGCACTGAGTATCCCTAATTATGGATAAATTACAAGAATTATAGCTGAGCCTGCGGGCAAAGCCCGCCAGCGGAGCTCCATTGCTAAGGAAATTTGGTAATGTATCGATGCGAAAAATTTTGGTTGTGACGTCAGCGTACGTCCGTCCGTCCGTCCGTCCGACCGTCCGTACAGACTCTGGGGGAGGGGGAGGGAAGTCCCAAGGCAACCCGACCGGGAGTGGGGAATGCCATCTTTTCTTGGCGGGAAATCGCGCGGTGCTTTTGGGCAACCGGCGTGAAATCGCATGACCATCGTCGCTTTTGAAAAAGATGTTTCTTTAAAAAGCTTAAGTTTACTTAGCAAAACGATTGTTCGACGGTACTGTAGTTTTAAACTTGAGAAAAAAACATTTAATGCCTATAAATGGAAAGAAAAAGTCCAAAAGAATACTGGTAGTAGGCGAAAACTTCAAGTTACGAAAGCTGCCTTCAAAGGACCTCATCGCTTTGTTTTCTTCACGGCGGAGAGCTTGCCTTGTTCTGAAACACAACCGAGTAAGTGAAGTTTTTAAAGGGTTTAAGGTGCATGATGTTGAGTATTTATTACGGTCAAAGAAATTACATTTTGAAATTGAATTTATGTCATTAGAAATGTGTCATTTACTTCTGACTTCAAAAAATTATTAGAAAACGAGCTCAGATTTGTGACAGATGTAGTCTTAGAATATTTTGCCATGCTGGAAGTGTAATGCGAATTGCATTTAAGTGTAAACTTACGAGTTTTCGAATAAACTTTTTCAAAAATGATTTCTCTGTTTATTTTGTGTTTGTTTATTCATAACAGTAGGTCAAAGCACAGTCGCAAGGCAACTGCACAAGCATCACTTACGGCGAATAATTGCTTTCAATTTTAACTGTCGGATCGGTTTGTGCAATTGTCGATTTTCTTGTCCTAGAACTTTTCAATAGTAAGCGAAGAAGTTGTCGGTTTAAGACTATTTTATCCGAAAAGCTTCCGAAAAACAAGTTTTTTTGCGTTCCTCAAAGCGCCTAACTTTAAATGGGCTTACTTCGCATCCGCAAAACTTATGCCATAATTTAAAGCGTGTTTGGTGTTTGCTCGTTTTCAATCTTGATGGTATAAATTTTGACCAGACTAATAGGGGCAGTTCATGTTATTTGTTAACTGAACATCTGAACGCGATGAAGATAGCCCATTTACTTCAGAATAAGTATTATTTTGTTGTTGTACATGAGCGCTGTTTCAAGTTCATTCAAGCCAACAGCCAATAATCCAAGGAGATTTGACAAGCCTTGACAGTTATTGACAGGATATGGAAACATTTAAAAAACCAAGCAAGACTGCTCCTGAGTAAAATATGTGTTCAGTTTGATGCCCGAAAAAAAAATTAAGCTGTGCTCAGCCTCTAGAATGAGCTTTCGAGCTTGGTTTTACAGAACAGATCCTCAAAATCTTGGAGGACAATTCGGAACACTTTCGGGCTTTTTGAGAAACACTTTTCGAAAGGGAACGAGCCAAAGAAAGCCCCGAAATATATTTCAGAGCGAAAAGTTTCAGGACTATTTTTGAGAAACGAGCACCAGTTTATTCCTTGGAGGCTCCGCTTTTAGGCTTGGCTAAATCTATATATTATGGATAAAGTCCGAGTGAACCAAGACAAACCAGAATTAAGCACAAATATTGTAACTTGTACTGTAGAATGCAAAACCCCAGTCTTTCTGAGACCACATTTAGTTTACCTTAGAATGGCTATTTTTCAACAAATCTTCAATTTGAGTTAAAAGATAAAATCAATTCAGTATCAGGTACCCTTTATGTTTGTGTATGAGGCAAAACGTAAACTGCAAACGCTCATTAAGTAACACATTCACTGATTTTACAGGTATGATCTTATCTTTTTTGGGTGCCTTTATTTCACTTGCTGTTAACAATCTTCTGAGTTCAGTCCTCTAATGGCCTTATACATGTGGTCCTATGAAAAAAAAATAGAGTTTTTTTAATCTACTGTAGCCCTGTCATACACTCAACATTATTAGGTTGCAGTGTTACATAACAAACTAAGGCCACAAAAAAAATATATGGAAATTAGGCTAAGATTGAATCTACCCATGGCTTATTATTAACTGTAACCGAAGACCACATTTCACAAGATTGGAGCGCCTGCAGTGTCGCTTTTAATGTTCGCGGTAACGCTTTTTCCGACTTATTGACTTACAAAACGCATGCAGAGTGAAAGACAAATCCTCTAGGCTCTGACATATTTTGACATCAGATATTAAAAACAGAATTGCGCTGAGCAAAGCGCGTAGTCCGCTCCAGGCGGCAGACGTCCCTAGAGAGAAAGTGAGCCGGAAAATAAAACTCCTCATTCAATAAACGGCCTAGAAAAATATTGCTCTGTGTAAGCAGTATAAACTATAGTATTAAGTGTATAATGCCCAGCCAAAGCAGAAAACAGTATGTTAGTGCGGTGCGGTGATCAAGATTAATATTCTGCCCGACAGATAACAACAGACCAGTACAGAACTGACTACCCAAGTGAGACAAACTACGCGACAGATAACAACAGTTCAATACGGAACTGACTACCCAAGTAAAGCAGTCTGCTCGACAGATAACAACAGTTCCATACAAGGCTGGCTACCCAAGTAGAGCAGAATAGGCTTTTAGCGCGCATACAATAACAGTTGAAAGTACAGTGTACAATGTAAGCGGCAACCTTAGGTTAAAATACCCTGCTCGACAGATAACAACGTACAGCTCAGTATAGACCTGACTACCCAAGTGAGACAAACTACTCGACAGAAAACAACAGTCCAATACAGAACTGACTACCCAAGTAAAGCAGTCTGCTCGACAGATAACAACAGTTCAATAAAAAGCTGACTACCCAAGCAGAGCAGAATAGGTTAGCACGAGCGAAGATAGTATCCCGCGTGCTAGACAGATAAAAACAACTCACTAAAAAAATGACTAGCCATGACCAAGTGAAACAAAGCAATTCAGTGCGAGCAAATATGGTGGCTTATAATAGCATACACAGTCAAACTCACATTTTTAAACTTCAACTTACCAGTGCTCTTTTCCTTGCGTCGATCATTGAGGATTACACGCGAGTCCCGCGACCTCGTATTTCCCGCCAATTCGTTTCAATGATCAGAGGACAGAAATACCAGCTCTCCAAAGGTCTGATGAATTTTCTTTTGGGTTCAAAATCATCTATCCTCGTGATATGCCAAGGACAGAAACTGTGGCAAAGCTCACCGTAAAAAAATCAAGGAAAATACACACCGGACATCCATAGTTCCAGAAATAAATTATAAACGATTTCGAGAAGGCGCCGCACTTCATCTATTCCTCATATTTACGCGCATAGAAATCAAAAAATTAGCCTAATCAGTGACCGATGTCGATCTTTCTTTTCTTTCATAAAATGGTACTTACCAAACGCAATTTGCCGGGCTTTGTAAAGAGCATCGAGAACCGGAATCGATAAACAATACAATTCACGCTTGCAAAATTCGCTTGCAGTAATTCATTGACAATCTCACGACAAAATGCAGATTCTTCGTGAGAGTCTTGGCTACAAAATCCGATGAAATTTTACTAACCACTATGAGGTTTCAAAAAGGGGTACAATCCGTTTCAGCAAAGGAATTACCATAAAATTAAACGAACACAGTACGCGCCGCATGGCGGTAACTTATGATTGAGAACGCAAAAGCAGAAACTGTGTGACTCAAATAACACTGTCCTGTCTCTGCTTCATGTTAGGGACGACCATATTACTTTTGAGGGGGTGACTGGGCAAATGCGAGAAAAATTTCCTCCACAGCTTTTGCAGAAGAAATAAAAATCGCACATAGCACTGCTATGTGCTGAGCACAAAGCAAAGAAATATATTGCAAGCTTGTGAAATAAAATTCATGCGAACGTCTCCAAAGTTCAGTTAGTCACGAAAAAATATTTCTGTAAAAAAAATGCCCAACCCCCCCTCCCCCCCATCAAAAATATAATGGTCAATCCCTCCATTTTCTACAACTCATACAAGATTTTTAAACACGACAAGACCGCCTGGACAGATTGTTTTGGGGGGCTTTATGCAAACCTAAATCAGTGCAGCCGTGATAGGCTTCTGGTGCGGTATTCATTGCATTGTAGAAGCTAACGAACGCTTGTTTTTTCACGCAACGAGAACGTACGTAAGAACGGAATCTGAGAATAAAATCACCGCGTCTAAACGTGGGTCACGCGTGTTATCTCGTCGTCTGTTTTATTTGATTCTCTGTGGGGGCAATTAAGATAATTACTTCAACAGCTTCATCCAAACTCCTCGCTAATTGAAGTCTGTCAGCTTTATTTAGCACACCCCTGCATCATTTTACGTCTCCTGTGGAGAATTTTTTTGGTGGTCTAAGTTTGTTATGTTTTCAATAAAATATAAGGTACATGAAAATTTACAATTACACTGTACAGTTCAAGCAGTCCAATACATGTAGTGGGTTCCAAAGACGTGGAGTGGCACAATAAGAAAGAAATCTAAAGCTAAGATTGCTTAGGGCTCCAGCTTTACTTCCCGATAAACAAGATAATCAGATTTGAACTTGCAATCGCAACGCGACTCAAGAAGATAATTTTTCTTTCTTTTGAGCCTGACTGAGCAATGTTTGAAAATTTCAGCGTCCAATGTCTCGTCGCGTGCACTTAAAGGCATCGAGCGTGCGGTCCGAGAATGCAGGTTTACCATTATAAACAAGTAATTATAGGTCTGTAAATTATTGATCGTCCGGATGAGTGTTGTCCTGAGAAGAACTGTTTCTGATAACACTGACTGACTGATTTCTAGTCGCTCGTTTGTGTTCAGTCAGTCGGATGTTCAAATTCCTGCCGGTCTCACCAATATAAGTGGCCTTGCAGTCGCAGCATTTGATCTTATAAAGTGCTCCCTGTCTGTAGCTCGGTTCGTCTCTGTCTTTCACGTTCGTCAGTAGCTGTCGTACAGTAGTGATAGGTTTGTGCGCAACGCGGATGTTGTAAGGTTGTAGGATTCGTGGGATAGTCTCTTTGATGTAAGGTATGGTTGTAGTAGTGACAGGTGTCGCGTTAGTGTTCGTGGCATTCGGTTGGGAGTTTCTGTGAGTGTTGTGTCTAATAAAATAAAATTGTTCTTATTGAAAACGTTTTCTAAGTACTTGATGTCGGGTGAGTCACAAACTAGTTGCGCACGTCTTTTCAAGGTCCGTATAGTCGTAACTTTGTACTGAAGTAGGGTTGTAAGATGATTGGTCGAGTAGTCTGTCGGTATGTGACGGTATTCTTGTTGTCCGTAGTTTGTTATTGTCGCGGGTATCTCAGCAGTCTAGGAAAGGTATTTTACCATTTTCCTCGATCTCCTTAGTAAACTGTATGTCGGCGTTTTGTCCGTTGAAGGTGTTCGTGAAATTCGTCGATTTCGTCTTTGTGTACGGCTGTAAAGGTTTCGTCAACGTAACGTGGCCAGAGTGGTAGTGTTCGTTTGTAAGTTGCGAGGGCTCGTTCCTCGATGTTTTGCATAACGATTTCTGCAACAACAACGGAAACTGGTGAGCCCATAGCTGTTCCATGCAACTGTTTGTAGTGCTTGCTGTTGTACTGAAAATAAGTAGAAATAAGACAAAGGTTCAATAAATCCATTCTGAGTCGTCTATAGGTAGCGGTAGTTCAATAGAAGAGTTGTTTATGGCGATCTTAGTGCGGTTCAGAGCCAGTTAAAGTGGAATACTGGTGAACAGTGACCACATCAAAAGACACTAGTTTGTAGTCGTCAGGTATTTGTACTGTCTTGATTGCGTCAATAAAGTTCTCAGTCGACTATAGTTTGTGTCGTGATTTGTCGCTCAAAACGAATCACTCGGGAAAATAGCCCAATTTCGATATATTAAAATTCAGTCTTAAACAATGGGCATCATTTCGAGGCTTAGAGGAATAAACCCATATAAATCCTTATATCATTCCCCCAAGCCTCGTAGTGACGTCTATTGTTTTAAGTTGAATTTCAATATATCGAAATTGGGCTATTGATATACTAACTTAGAACAAACACCACTAGACCGTTGCCAACAGCTACCTGCACCTAACAAAAGACTGATTAACGATAATAACAAGACAGACAAACAATAGAAGAACCGACTAATTGTTTACTAACAATAGACCAACGAACATTTGACTAACAAAAGACGGATCGAAACGATTGACTTCCGCTCTGGTTGTCGAAACGTCAGTCAATGTCATCAGAAACAGTCCTTCTAGCAATTCTCAGGACTACACTCCCCCGGACGATCATAATTTACCAACCTATGATCTGACTCCTGGGTTTAAGCCATTTACAGATATACAAGTAATTGCCGCTGTAAACGGTATGGTTTTCAATTTTCAACCAGTTTAGTCTGGAATAGGGTATCGAGTCAGATCAGAGACTCTTGGTCTATAATATTTTAGTTTTGTTTTGTTTTTTTTTTTATCTTAATTCAATATTTATACAGGAAGCGTCTATTTAGCTGTATTCCTAGTTTAAAACAGAGTTCTGACTAAATTAACAAAAGGGTATCAGTTATCGGGGAATTAGGGTGGGACTCGGCGAATCTGGGATAGGGTGGGATTTTTGGTGTCCAGTCTAGGGGAGGGCTGAACAACGCAGCCGAACATGGAATTTTTCATACTTATGTAAATGATGGAACATGACCCCTCTTAAATAAACCGCTAAAACTTGACAGGCCACTAAAACAGGAAGTCTCTTTGCCTTTTTTAGAAATATCGCTACCCAAATAACTCCACCAGAAAACCCAAATCGCTAATTACCAACCCGAAATGACCGCTCCAAAGGTGTATTTGCCTTCCATTGCCTCCATTATTTCTTTTTTGTTAATATATTCTTTTTCGTCAGATTGAGGGGTTGGGCGCAGCGGGGGGGGGGGGGGGGGGAGGATTACGGGACGCATCGAGCACCACCCAGAGTTAAGCCCCTAGGTTATGGTGCCGTTACAGGTGTCCTGGCAACAGGACTAATGCTTCCTATGAAAAAATCGCGATATTGATATATTTCAATATCATCGTTTGTCCTTTTCCCGTGAGGTTTGCAAGCGGCTCCTTTTTCTAAGATTAATTTGCACTTTGATGGTAGAGGAAACGCGAATAGAAAGACTTTTCACTGAAAAACCAATTTTCATATCCATTTCGACTCGTTCATTGGCCTAGGTCGTTCTGTACAAAGAAAAACTGTACGTACTTAGACCGCAGGCACAGTCTTTCCCTATACGTAACTCCAGACCAGTAAATAACATACCGGTATTTGTCCGTATTAATCCTCGGACGTCACACCCCCGCCGTAGTACAAGGGGAGGTGGACAGGGGCGTTGATGGACCCCCTTGGGTTTATATCGTAAGTCCCAGCACAACACTTTTGTTAGTTTTGTAAACCCTAGAGAACGAGTATTACTTCTGCACCATCTTTTTAAGTGACATTGGTCGATAACAGCGAAACCAAGTTTATCCTCATTTTACATGCAATACGTTTTTCTCTTTATGTTCTGTTATTAGCATGAGTAAAACACGTTATTTTTTCCCAGATTCCCCACTCTATCCCGGCTCAATCGTTGACACTCTATCGTCATACTTTCGACTCTCCCTAACCCCTCCCCTCCCCTCCGCCAACGTCCAGTGGATGTTAAGCAGGGAACTTGTGAATATGTCGACGACCAAATGCGTTTTTATTGTATAAGCCGACCTTGTTAACCGCAATTATCTGTCATATTAACACAACAAAAAGCATCAGGTGCCTAAAGTGGGAACAACATCGCCAACATAAATGATAATTGATTTAGAATTTGAACCAAGGTTCTAATGAGTTCATGGAAACATTTAGTATTTGAAAATATTAGTTGATTAAAACTTCACAAGGGAGCTTACTCAAGGACCATGAAAAGGACAGGAAAATAAACAAACGTTGTTTTAATGACTGTAGGTATTGAAAGCGAGCCAAGTTATGCATTTGCTGTCTCAATTCCATTAACTTAATTATCGGTCGCAGACACGGCAGAGTTAACATCACAAAAGAATGAGGTGCCACATTTTGAGTATATCATCATCGGATCATCAGACTTCGTGATCAGTAAATCAGTTGGATCGGATGAAAACGAAAATAAAAGTAGGAAACTTTATATTAAAAAGTGGCTACCTCTTCTTCCAAAAAACAAAAAGGAAAAAAAAATAAACAGCAAGTTCCTTTTTCTACGACTTCAAGAGCTAGTAGACGTAGTTTGGCTTGGCTCATTAATAAACAATTCTTCTGGGGAAAGTTGCCAAACTTCTTATTTGCGTAATTAGTTATACATCGGAATAGAACCAATATATTTGCGTTAAATAAAATAAGTATAACTGACAGAGCTCAATTTACCTGACCTAAAAGGTGGGTGGATAACTGTTCTCTTCTCAGCTAATGACATAAACGTTTCACGTCTAATCCAAGAATACACATCTTGAAGATAAGGAATTGGTAAGAGCTTTTAGTTTCTCTGCTTTTTATTTACTTTTGTTATTTTTTATTTACTTTCTTTTGTTTTATGGTTGAATTCCTAGTTGTAAACTCACGAAAGCTATTTCAATATTTTGCTCTTCCATATGCAATGCTGCGAAAACCAATCTCTCTCTCTCTCTCTCTCTCTCTCTCTCTCTCTCTCTCTCTCTCTCTCTCTCTCTCTCTCTCTCTCTCTCTCTCTCTCTCTCTCTCTCTCTGTCTCTCTCTATCTTTTTTTTTTTTTTTGCATAATTTACTCCAATTCGTCGTTGGGTAGGAAACGGGTTTAACATTTTTGTAAGCCTGCTTCACAAGTATCTTATCCAGTTTTATCCACTGTATCCCTATTAACTTCTATTTCTGCTTATTGAGCACATCGTTGAAGTTTTCGTTCTTCTTAGAATGTGACTCAAAAACAAGGCGAAAATTTTGCCGACCACCTTTCATGTTTTGCCAGACAAGATTTTGGCAAATCGTAAGGCCCACAATAATAAAAGGCGATAATTCCTTAAATTTTTTTCATCATTATTTGTTTTTCGTCAGTTTTACTATGAAGAATTGTGAACCACTTACGACTTATATCTTCCTTGAATTTGAAAAATATTCATATTTTGACAACATGGTCGTTTCACCATTGAGGATACAAGAAAGACGAGGAAACCTAGCGATAAAATTTTAGTAGTCGATCATTAAATGCTATCAACAACCAAAATGCCTATGTATAAAGAAAACAACAGACAACCATGCATAGGAGGGGCCGACCTAACGGTTCGTTTTGAAGAACTGATAATATGTGTTCGAAAGTATAAGAGGCTACGATTCGGATTTCACTGTGATGAAAAACTGTCCTTTTCTTCAGCGAAATGTTACCTTAAGCTTGTGGAACTTTTGTTTTGAGAGCGGGGGGTCGGCCGGATTTTGAAGAACGCAACAGAAGCACAGACTCACCTAACAGTTCGTTGCTATGGAATACTTGTGCGTAAGACATAGTTCACCTTAGATATTTCAATTTAGTAAAATGTCCCTGAAAGATGCCAAGCACTAAATAGAACACCACTGTTGTAACCGATAACTGATAAGGCAGGAGTTTGATTATTGGGAACGTATTTTTCCTGTCTACAAGACAGTCAACGACAACGCACTACTAGCGTTATAAAATTTCCTTTATTTATTTATTTATTTATTTATTTATTTTCAAGACGGCTTGGCAATTTATTTCGGCCGATTTTCTGTCCAGGTCGAAATGCAAAAATTCCGAAAAACGATGCCATGAGTTGGTCTATTAACTCAGCGGTGACGACAGTGAATAACAAATTCTCTCTGCGTTTCTGTGCGATTTGACTGTAATTATACATCCCATAAAAACAGCCTAATGGGTCAAAAAGTGACCAAGTCGGACAAGAAAAACCAGAAAAGCTGCTGTTTTAATAATTGTCCGTAACGGATAATTTGAAGAAACCCGGAAAACCGGCGAGCAAACCTTTCAACTTCCCAGTGACACTGGTGAATCCTAATTGCATAACAAGTTGTCAGTGGATTAGCTAAGGATGTTATTGCAAACACGGGTAGAAAAGTAGAATCACTTTCACAACAGCCCCAAAATACGGCCTTTGCGGTCTTGCAAATGGCACAACAACATGAGTCGATATTTTACCGTTTCCATTTCTGAGCTATTGTTAATTAAACTCAATGACCTGTTGCATTAACATAACAAAAGCCACGAATAACGCACTACACTTTGGCGAAAAAATACTGACAATGATTTTCCGGCAAGGAAAGTTTTCCTGAACAGAAAACGAAAATAAAGGATTACAAATTATTAATATGCGACTTCCTTATTCCTAAAAAGGAAAAAAAAATTGGGAAAAGTGTTTTGTCTATAGTCATGTCTAAACAGGTAAAGTTGCGTTTCCCTGTGTATTCAGTCGCAAACTATCCATAAGATTGTAACTCTCCTTTATCTATCGAAGAAAAGTTTTTCTTTCATTGAAGTAATTAAAAAACTTAAAATTTTGAGCATTTTTTTTATTAGCTTTACCAGTTCACGTTAAAAGAATAATTTTTCATACAAGGTAGAAATACTGAAAGTAAAATTCATAGTCAAGGAACTTCTGGAAATCTTGCGGTCGTGTTAATTAGGATACACATGTTAATGTACATTTTAGGACACTGCATGAATCACTTGCAAAACAGCCAGAAATAAGACTATGTTATAAAGGAGCGCCTTTGCAGTCAATATCACGGGTTCGAGAAGCTGTCCAAAATAAACTTTATATATTTGGTCTTATTTAATCGTGAAAACTATGTCAATCAATATCGCGGTTTCCAGAATCTGTCTCAAAATATAAACCTCACTATTGTTTGCATTAACATTGTAAAGACCAAGAGTGATGTGCCACATTTTGAAATATAATTAATTAATAAGTGAACACCTATTTCTCAAAAGGAAAGAAATAAATAAAATGCAGTTTTTAACTGTAGTTGGTTGAACTCTGCTGGTTAGTTGGCGTATCAATAAATTTCTGCCACTAAATTAATTAACAGAAAGTAGGTAACGTTCTCAGAGAATGTAAATAATGTTTTTTGGTTCGTGTACACAAAACGATTTTTGCGAATATGCTAGAAATGCGAGAAGGAAAATTTATGAACAACTAGGAACTTCTGAAAGATTGTTGCGGTCATACAATCTGGGACCGCGGAGACCATTTTAAAGTGGTAGGGCTAAAAAACCTGGCCAAGACAAACAAGCATTAGGGTGTCACTGTTCCTCTATTTATCATGCATTTGCACGCCATCATATTTACAACCCCAATAAATATAACATAGCCGTCCTTACTTGGTATACCAATACAGTAAATACGTTGAATAAAACTACCTAAGGTTGCTACTTTTTGAAGTTGCCAATGTTTCTCTCGCGGTTCTCGTTGCACGAAACAAACTCCTTTGCGACGTCAGCTATGAGACACTGCCTGTTCTCTGCTTTTGGCCATTCAACACGGCTAGGTTACTAAACCTTTCGTAAGAAAAGATGAGAAATATCAGAGTTTGTTTTAAAAACTCACTGTATAGAAACCGAGCAAATTGTTGAATTTGCAATGACAAATGTATCCTTATTGCATAAAAATTGTCAGCGGAAGATGGGATGTTTCAGCAAACACGGGTTGTAATGAAAGACTTTTCTGGGGAGATAATTTTGTGCTCGATTCTGAATCAACACCAGCGACTAATGTGACTATTTAGTCGGAAGAAATTTAAAGAAAGCACAAAACTATTTTGGTTCTTTAATTGGACCGATAGAAAGTGTCCCCAATCTCTGCTTTTAATATTTTGTCAGGTCTCTTTCTGTGTCAGCCCTTCCCGTGCACAATGGCCCTCCGCATCGCAGTTCTGTTTTTGCTGAGCCAGCTACTTCATGATACAGTTTGTCAGCAGCACCCTGCCAGTGGAATTGAGAAATCCATCTTTGGCTGGAAATTACGGAGACACACCTACCAGACGATGATGGCAGAACTTGGTCCCGAGTGCGTAATCGCCTGCCGACGTGATCAGAGATGTCAAAGTTTTAATTTTGTCATATCTGTCGGCAAGTGTGAGTTCTATAATAGAACTAAGGAAGCCAGGCCTGAGGATTTTGTTCGGGATCAGGATCGATTTTATTACAGACGGGCCATGAAACGAGGTACACTATTGCAGTTGTTGTGGGAAATAAAATGAGTCTTTTACTACTTTTGAATGCCTATTCACCGTAATTTCTCAGGAGTGACTTACTGTACTTGAGTATTATTTTCACTGAGCTACAACAATCCTTCGGTTTCTGTCTTAAATGCTAATTAAGGTTATTTGGGCTTAAAGTGCACCTAACCCCTAAAATTTTTTTTCGGCTAAATAAATTCTGTTATCATCTGGAACATTTCTTCGCAAAAATTTTTTGATTTGGTTAAATTCTCGATTTTCTGTGCCCTGTTAAATTCAAGAAAAATTTGGTTCACATCCGAGTAAGAGGAACCTGGGGCGAGCCGTAGTTGTGACGTCAGATCAAGAACCAAGAATTCCACGCCGCTTAGTTTTTAGCTGTGTTTCTCTGACTTTATTTGTTCATCGAAGCCTTCTGACGTTCTAGCTAATTCGAACAAAGTCATAGTATGACTAAAATTCCAATGTTGTAATCCAAAGCAGATACTGAGACGAGCTACGCGGATTCTGCTGATTTGTAGATGAATTTTAGCGCTGAATACGAGATAGATGCGGAACACGAAGTCGACAGTACACCGCCAAAGGATGAAGAAAGCGCCGTCCTGCCCATATCTGCTAAAAAGCCGCTAACCAAAGAAGAATGAATTGCTCAATGCAAAAAGGAAATAAAGGCAAACTAAGAACTGGAACAGCAAATAAAGCAACTTACGGTTGGCCTTGGAGGGCCGCGAAGAAACCGGAATGCTGAGCTTCGCCCGTAAGTGTTTACATTTTATTTCGCACGTTCGGTCTTCACGTTTGGTCTTGGTTTTCCTGCTCTCCGCTTCTCGCATTTGAGATTTATACTCAAGCTGAGGGAACCTCTTATAGAAATGGAGATTTAATAAAGCATTCCTTTCTTCATTTATTTATTTTACATAGAAGTAAATGTGGAAACTGTGATATTACCTACGTCTTGTCCATTTCTGTAACCAGCATTAACAATAACAACAATTTACAACACTAGTGAATCAGGAAGGCAATTATTTTCTAAAGAACATTGACGAGAATTATAAGCACGAGAGTTTGTTAGTATCAGTTCAACTGAGATTATCTTATCAGTCATTTTTCTCGCGTCAACGTGCAAGCAGTTTCCTCAGATCCCAGCGCGAGCGGAAATGTACAAATTATGTAAATCAACCGGCCCTCGCTTAACTCGCGACTCGAGGCTTCGCCGCTCATCGCTCACACTTCGATCTTCTTGCAGCCTTTTTCGCACAAAAAATGGTAAAAGAATTAAGAAACAGAGCGCTTGTCCTCTACTTCAACGGAGGATATGAACAAGGGATCTCTGCACAGTAATGTTTTGTTATGCTCGAGTGATTTGATATGACTCAAGATAAAATTCTCATAGCCAGGCACGTTCATAGACTAGAATAAGGAATAATGGCAATTGCTTGTTATTGTGGAGAAAGCGCGGTTGGTTCTGCTGAGGGAGGACTTTCTATAAATACGGTCTTTAATTTTAAACCCTTCGCTGTTTTGGGCACCGCTTACATGTAATTGTTTAGCGCTTACCGTGTGGCCAACTTGAATAATTCGCAAAGGTAATAATTTTCTGCGTACCGCGTATCGCGGATATTCTGTGGTTAATCGGCCGTTGAATCATTGGAAATACACAAAAAGCTATCGTTTGATCGGATACTAAAGTTGTTCATTCATTCATACCTTCTTCTGCGACAACAAATCTTTGCTGAAAATGCATCGAGCGTAGTATCGAGTGCTTGGAAGGCTGCCGGTTTGCTCGCTATTGCTTTACAAAACCCACTCATTTCGTCCCTTCACCTCTGGTCGCTCGTCGTCAAAAAATACTGTACTTTTATAGTGATACGTCTTGTGATTCGTTTCTTTGGTTACTATGTCTCAGAGCAATACGAACGGTCGACAGTTTTCTGTACATCTTCGAGAGCTCAAGAGAAATATAGCTCCGATAGAGATAGCGCGAGACTGCGGGTTCTTGATTTGACGTCACAAGGTGACTAGTCCCATGCCCTCAATGCTCGACCCTGAACCAAAATGGTGTCTATTTTCGGCCGATTTTCCGTACTTCAACCGCGCACAGAAAATCAGGGATTAAACCAAATCAAAAGCTTTTTGTGACAAAATGCTCCAAACGATAACAGGATTTATTTGACGGGGAAAAAATTTTTAGTTGTGTCGTGCTGTGCTGTGCTGTGCTGTGCTGTGCTGTGCTGTGCTGTGCTGTGTTGCGTTGTGTTGTTTTGTGTTGTGTTGTGTTGTGTTGTGTTGTTGTGCTGTGTTGTGCTGTGCTGTGCTGTGCCGTGTTGTGTTGTGTTGTGTTTTGTTGTGTTGTGCTGTGTTGTGTTATGCTGTGCTGTGCTGTGTTGTGTAGCGTTGGTTTGTGTTGTGTTGTGTTGTGTTGTGTTGTTGTGTTGCGTTGTGTTGTGTCGTGTCGTGTCGTGTTGTGTCGTGTCGTGTTGCCCAGTTGTGCTGTGTCGTGTTGTGCTGTGTTGTGTTGTGTTGTGTTGTGTTGTGTTGTGTTGTGTTGTGTTGTGTTGTGTTGTGTTGTGTTGTGTTGTGTTGTTGATCATTGAACTTGAGCTAACTTGCCACCAGTCTCCCAGTAGCTCAGTGGTTAGTTTCTGGAAGGTAATGGTTTCTCCTTCCACTGGAAACTCAACTCAAATTTGTCTTTGTCCGTCGCTCTTGACATGCTGAATGATAGTTTCTTCTTATCAATCGATTCTCCTCTGCAGTTCCTCTCAGCTCTATTCCCGAGCTGCCAGCAGAGTCCTGTAAAGAGATTAAGGCGAGTGAAGGACAAGCGGTCAGCGGTAAATACTGGATCTCTTCTATCAAGCCCGACATTCCTGTACTTGCTCACTGCTATATGAAAACAGATGGTGAGTTTTATAACTCGAATTTTCATTTACTGTTTTTTTAATTTTGTCATCAATTGCGTTTTGAACTTGTTTAACGTTTTTTTTTTTTTGGTTTTCTTTTTTTTGGGGGGGATTTTTTTTTTGCTTTTTTTACTCAGACGTTGACGAGTGCACTGCTTCTTCCCCCGTTTGTGATGTCAATGCCATCTGTAGGTACACTCGCGGATCTTATTCCTGTACTTGCAAGATTGGTTACTCTGGTGACGGCAAAACTTGCAAAGGTTGGTGGGGCACCTGCAGTTTGCACAGCTTGGGGTCCAGTGTTACACTTCCGCCCACCGCGCAGTTATTGTTTTACGCTCATTTCATGATGGCGGTCTACAAAACATTTTAGTACAGAAAAAGAAAACTCACGTTTAAAGTGGCTCACCTTGATTTTGTAAGACCACGTTACGTAACATTTGGAGGAATGGCGACTTTACATTTACTTCACACTGAACGAACTTGGCAGAAACATAGGTTTGATTGACATCAGTGTTAGCATAGAAACAGCGATGTCGCCATACATTTTACATATTTCCTATTTTCTCAATGATTAGACCTAAGCTTTAGAAACGACCTTATGATTCCGATTGGAAACGTTTCAGAAAGTCTACGCGAACGTTTTCAAATAATTTTTTTTCCATGAGAACCACCACCAGGTGGTAGAGGCGGTGAAAACAATAGAATTGTGGGATTCCTCCACATTTTATTCGTGAGATAAAGACAATACCCTATGACGTCATCAACGTTAATGTATTCTTCCTCAAATTAAAGAGATTCCCCACCAAAAAATCGGGGTAAATGGTCCCTACTATACTACTGCTTCCTGTATACGGATTAAAAGGACGTTTTCAGTTTATATTACTGTTGTACGTGGAATAAGATTACTTTTCAGGAGAGTTTCACATATCCATTTAATTAGTTTCCTTCACTCGATTTTATTTCATGTTACAATAAGTTATGTTTAAAATGTGTTGATGTTATCTCATGTAGTAGTGACATCTTTGTTACGGGAGCTGTAATTCCAAAACTAGTGGATTGACGTTTCTCTTAACCTTTTAATCTAACGTTGATGGTGTGTTTTTAATCTAACGTTCATGGTGTGTTACACGTCTTTGTAAACTTGAAATGCATTCAATCATTTCAAGGGACTTTCACATCTCTTCACGAAAGTGTCACCACTATATAATTTGTTCACAAATGATATCTTTCTGAATTTTCTCTTTTGTCTTTATTCCACATAGTTGTATACCGCTCTCAAACTATCGTGAGAATTTTTGTCTATTGCATAATCGCAAAGTATTAGTAATAAACATTTAATTTAAATAACGGTTTTCTATTTTTTTATATATAGATATTAACGAGTGCAGTACTGTTCCTGCCCCGTGTGACGTCAATGCTAACTGTCAGAACAATGAAGGATCGTATCTTTGTTCCTGTAAGGTTGGGTTCAGTGGGGACGGCAAAACGTGCCAAGGTATGAAAAGAAGATAAATAAATGAGATATCATGCATTTTATACACGGAGCGAAAAAGCCATTGCTTTTAGCAAAGCCAATCCGAATCCAATTGTTTTCTCTTTAAGACATGTTTGATCACCTAATAACTTGTTATCTGATGATTCTTTATCTCTTTGTTAGATATCAACGAGTGCAGTGCTATTCCTGCCCCGTGTGACGTCAATGCTAACTGTCAGAACAATGAAGGATCGTATCTTTGTTCCTGTAAGGTTGGGTTCAGTGGGGACGGCAAAACGTGCCAAGGTATGAAAAGAAGATAAATAAATGAGATATCATGCATTTTATGTACGGAGTAAAAAAGCCATTGCTTTTAGCAAAGCCAATCCGAATCCAATCGTTTTCTCTTTAAGACCTGTTTGATTACCTAACAACTTCTTATCTGATGATTCTTTATCTCTTTGTTAGATATCAACGAGTGCAGTGCCATTCCTGCCTCATGTGACGTCAATGCTTACTGTCAGAACAATAAAGGATCGTATCTTTGTTCCTGTAAGGCTGGATTCAGTGGGGATGGGAAAACGTGTAAAGGTAAGAAAAGAATGAAAACTGAAAACTGATATAAGCTAATACCCCAAAATATATCTACTTATTTTAAATTTGACTATTTCTTCTCTTCTTCCCTAAAGCGAGCTCGTGCGATGCAATAAAGAGAAGTGATTCCCAAGCTAGTGATGGAAGCTTCACGATACATACAACTTCTTCTACTCTTCAGGTAAATTTCTTACACTCAGAAATTATTAAATGATTTCCAGCTTCAAATGGCAACTTTTACTAGACACACCTAGTTTTGTAAGCTTTTAGTTCCAAATAGGTAATTGCAATCTAATAATATAAATGGTGTAGATGACCATATATAAAACCCAAACTTCATGGAAAACCGGACTTTGGCTTTTTTGTGGATAAAATTAAAATAATAGATGGGAAATCTCATTTTCTTTACCTCTACCCTAATAACTTGATGCCTAGAGTTGGAATTTCATACACAGTATAAATTACTGAATATTCCCTTATCAGAGAATTATTAATGACAACATTTATGACTTTCCCTGGCTATTAATTTTATTAATATTAACTCTCGTGCGTAGAAGGGGGGTTGGATGGCACCCCTTGTAAGGCTTTCCCTTTATTTTTCAAGATGATCTGTTATCAGCACCTACCGTTATCAGTAGCTTTACGCATACACCTCACACACATTTTGGCAAAGGTTTGGTGAGAATCGGTTGATATGGTTACCAGATCTGAAGTCATAAGTAGTATGTGGTCAAGCCATTCTGACAAGAATGGTGTGTTTTTCACCTTTTTTCCTTCGAAAAGGCATAAAAAGTCAACAAATAGTAGCAAACTGTTTAATTATGTTATATGTTACATGTCTAGCGCCAAAAATTTTCAATTTTGCCCATATTTTGATGATTTCAATTTTTAAGTAAAATCCAATATGTTGGCCACCTTGGCAGCCGTATTGGATGACTTCATCGCCCCCCCCCCCCCCCCCCCACCCCTCCCCAGCAGCACTGCAACCCAAACTGTTGACCTCGTCTTGTAGAACACATCACAGGCTATCTAACAAAGGTAAAATCTTTTCGAAATACTGAACACCACAAACACCTTCATCATGCTTAGATTTACGTGGAAAAGGATTATTTTCAACTTAACTTAAGGAGACGTGATTCTGTTTTCTCTTGTTTTTACTTGCACATTTGTCTGTTAATTACCTTGTCTGTTAAGTACCAAGCTTATGTATAACTGTGCGAATTTATGGTCATATTAGCGATGCGCAGTTATGGGATGAGTGAGAGGGCTCGCAAGACGAAATGTCTCTCTAGGTTATGACGTAATGCAAGGCCGTGTGTATTGACCGAAAACCAAAACGTTTTCCGCACGGCACCGCCCGACTCGTTCCAAAACTATTATTTATGAATCCCATCGATGAGGTAAAAATTGCACTTTAGCTAACCTCGGGATCAGTGAACTGAAAACTATGAATTTATAAACATTAGCAGTGGTTGATCAAGACCTTTGTATGAGGTGGAACCCAGAGTAAGAAAATTGGGGAAGGAGGAGTGAACTTAAATTGTCTTCTGTGACAGAAAAGAGTGTTCATCCCCGTACCTGAATAAAAATGTTAACTTCCTCTCCATCAGGTTTATTGTGATATGACATCTTCTGGTCAAGGCTGGACTCTCATTGCTCGGTTTTCAAACGACGACGCTAAAAACTGGATGGGCGACACTGGGTCTTGGTGGTATGATAAGAATGTTGCGTTTGGAAGTACAACCCATCCATCAAGCAATACTGACATGATATCTCCAGCATTCTGGCTGGTCAGCGGTAACGAATTCAAGATCACGCGCAGTGATGACCCTCAGCACACCGCTCTATTACAGACCACCAGTAACTGTCTGGGTGGCCAAACATTGAGGTCGAAAATCACGAGCTATGGGGTTTTTAGGGATGGTGACGTTTGGGCCAGTGACGAGTGCCAGGGAAGTTGCACGATTCAATATGGAGGCCAGTACCAGACGACTGAAGGCTTCGTACAAGCCTCGTGCAGTGGAAAAATCCAAAACGCCAACAGCATTGGGTTCTGGTGTCACTGGGATGCTGACGGGGCAGTGATGATGATTGGTGGAGGAGGCACCAATTGTAAACGTGCTGATCACGGGATTGGAATAACAGAGGCTAACTCCGCTTCCTTCAATGACGGTGGAAGCGGAGAAGGTGATTTTGGTCATTTTAGTGCTCTTGGGAATGCTGGTCCGCTAACTAAAAGCTACTCTTTAAACCTTTGGGTACGCTAATTGCTGAAACACCAGTTCTCCTGTCACGAAGAATCACTCATGCCTTGCACATTTGACGCTTCAAATGGAGAAGCTGATTTTGGTAACTACGGTGCCACCGGTGTGCAAACCAACATAGCTACTCTTTAAACCTCTGTATACGTTGTTAAATTGCTTAAAAGAACCTTCTCCTTTAACACTAATCACACGCGCTAACTATACTTAGCACATTGAAAACAATTATTATGTAGACAAAAGTGTTTTAGTGGAAAATAGACCACTCGTAAAGTTCATACGAAACTACATCCGGGACTCGCGTGGTGTATTTTCCATATCCTCACTAGTGAGGATATCGATGACGCCATTTCCCGCTTTTCCACTGTTTTTTGTGCAAAAACACACTTGTCTATATAATAAAAAGAAAATTACACGGCGGCTTGAAGATATAAATTTTATTTTCTCGTGGTAAAAAACAATATCTTACTCACTCGCTGCGCTCATTCGTAAAATATCGTTTTTACCACTCGAAAATAAAATTCATATCTTCAAGCCGCCGTGTAATATCCTCTATGGGTGGATCATTTCAGGCATTGTGGAAGGCGTTTTCCTATTGTGAATTTCAAACGAGATCACTAAGGGCCACTGAGTATAAACGCGGGCGGGTCTAAATCGATATCAATCTGAGCGGCCAACCCGAATTATCAAGTGTTATCTACCTTAATCTAGGTCAAGCAGGCATAGCGAACAGAATACATGAACATTTTTCTCCATTTTTAATCCACATAAACGTTAGCCCTTAAAGCTCTCTTTTTCTAATTCATATTTGTCATCTTCTTGCATTTCTTTATTGCATTACCTGGTCCTTCAAGGGCAGTTATGAGGGTCAGTTTGGCGGGGGTAGGGGGGGAGGAAGGTCAGGAAGTGAACTGGTTAAATATACTTACACAATATGCAAATTAATTTAGACCGCCATGATGGCAAGCCAGAGCAGTTTTGGGGATCAGAGCACTCTACCTCTTTCCTCTAGTTTCCATAAATTATATTTCATTTACTCACATTCGACCACACAAGCTAAACGAAGGTCAAAATGGTGTTTTAACCAATCTAATTCCAAAAGGGAAAAATACGGAAAAAGTAACAAATGTTCTTTCTAATTCAAAAGGAAAAATACAACGGAAAGTAAATCTTGAAGGTTACGCGACAGAGAATTCAACAAACAAGATCTAGAGGTCATGCATTCCATCGTCACGAACATAGAGATTACTTGTATAAGCTCATTTTACTGCAAAATAATCGACTCACTGCTTTCATCTCCTTTGCGAACTGGTTTGAGGCTGCGGCGGCCTTTTCTTACGAAGTTTTCTTCTCATTTCCTTTGTCGATTAGCCTCAAACTAATTAGTAAATGAGAAGAATACATAAAACTAAGAGGAGGAACTTTATAGCAAATTTCCCAACTAAAGTTCTTCGCACGTTGATAAATTTGGTGTCCTTCTAGATTAATTTTAAACCGGAAGTGAATTTAGCGTAACTTTGTTGTGTCCCGGATAAGAGACTCAAGCTTCTTAAAGCTCAATTTCTTGCAAAATAGTCTCTGAGTAAAATTTTTGCGACCTCAAAAAACGAAATATAAGATTTCCGTCGTTGACCTGAAATATACCCTGGGTGCCAGAGGCTTTTCTTGCGCGGTTTCCGACTGCAACTTATCTTCTCTATTGTGAGTCTTCGGCCGACGTGGCTCGGTCTCCGGCCGATTTCGGCCGACGCTGGCGAGAAAAACAAACCTCTGGTCCTCAGGGTACCTCAAATATAAGTTAAATGTTATTCGAAGTGTTTGTTTTTATTTACCCGTTAGTGCAGTGGTCATTTCTTTCGTTATTTTTTCAAACGAAGTGAAAATGTACCAAACAAGCGAAGGCTTCCAACAAGCAACCGCGAAATCCAAAGCGCAAACGCGAGCGGCTTCTGGTATTTTACTATCAATACTGAAATATGTACTGAAAAACAAACCATTGCGTGTTACGGCGCTTAACTCAGACCACTCACAGAACCTTCTGTAGTGTTAATAAAGCTTTGTACTATTTTTGCCACAGATTTTTCTAGATTCCCAAAGGATTTCTTAGAAGCTACACCGTGTGTGTATATATGAATATAATGTGAAGAGAGAACATTCGCGTAGTTATTTACTCATAAGCTAGCGTTATCTCTTACTTCCCAGATAAGTAATTATATATAACTATCGCAAGAAAAGCCCACCCGGGTCTTTTCAGCGGTGGTGAGGCTTGTGTGCCTTGGTGATCCCAGGAGCTATGCTTGCTGGGACGTCTGTCCCTGGTAGGTTGAACCATACCGGATTGGTCGAGGGGGAGAGGTATGACAAAGGACAGCCCCTGACCTTCCAGGCTGGGGTTTGGGTGTGGGGCTGATCACCCCACCCCCTCAGCAGTTTACAGGAAACTCTAGGGCCTGATGCGTCATTTGGTGCAATGAGGCCTACTAACTAAATAAGTAATCTCAAAAAACTTAAACTTTTAATTTAAGTTTCAGTATTTAACTGCATTTATATTAATTAGTCGCATTTAGCCAATTATCCTTTCTTGCATATTCTTAGCTAGTACAGCCTGATGCCCAGGCATTCCTTTCCTACTCACACGATTTTCGTGCGATTGTCATTACGTCAACCTTTCGCAAACCTCCCTCCGCACCCGTAAAGAAAGAGAATGCCAAGTGACTGGGCTGAGTTGGTAAACGAAAAAAGAGAAAAGCCAACAACAATATTAAGTTTAAGAGTACAATAAAAATAAGCTTTTTATTAGTTTTGTATATTTTCATAGGCGTAAAAAAATCGTAATTGTGCTTTAGTGATTTGATCAGAAGTATAGACTTTTTTCCTTCCTTTTCTTTTTAGATTATGGATCAGTAGGTAAATCTAGACTGGAGACAATTCCTGCATCAGGATATCAATCACTTCAAACTTTGTCTAAAAAGGGAAGTCCGCTGGCGTTTTTTTGAGATCGCTATTTAGCCCATCATTCAACGCTCGATTGTCGTTACAGTGCGTTGACCGAGGAGCCGCAGCCCTGGGATCGAGACATTTCGTACCCAGAGTCCTCAGGCTTCTTGGTCAGTTGGTGGTCGCCGGAAGAGGCTCTGGGGTAATAAAACTGTTACCGCAGGAATCCTGCGGCTAACGGTTTTCCCATTACCCCAAAGTCTCCTCCGGCGACCACCAACTGACCAAGAAGCCTGAGGACTCTGGGTACGAGAATGGAGTCGAGAGCGTTCAACTATTTTCTCGACAGTAGGCTTCCTGATGCAACAATTGTGCTCCAACTGGTCCCCTATGCGGACCTATTATTCTGTTCTATTCTGTTCTCGAGTTTGGTCATTCTGATGAAAAAAGGTGCAATAGTACAAGCGCTGGTGTAAAATAAACTTGATGTTGGAACCAAACCGTGTGGTGGTCAAGTTCTTATCATTTGCAATTGTTTGAACAAAATTTGTCAGAAAGAAACTTACTATCGCAAAAACCCGAGCGCTTTATAGCTGTTTACACTGGAAGAGATTTGCTGCAGAGGGGAGATTGTTTCTTCGTGAGATTTCAAATACAATCGTTTCAATCTAAATTAGCCCGGGAGTCTCTTGAAACTCGAGCCGTTAAACTAGACTCCAGTTTCCAACGGGCTTGAGACCCTAACATTTGCCATCGCATGAACAAACCGTCTGCGTTCTGATGCAAATCTCTATCAAAAGGCTTTAAAAAGCGCTGAAACGCAGGTAAATCAATGTCTTTCTATTAAAAAAAGTTACGATAATTGTAAATATAAAAGCTCGGTTTCAGTGTGAACTACAGAGACATTTACGATTCCCAAAGCTAAAACGGTTGACCATTCACAGTCTCAGATTATTGTGCTACACCTTACAAAACTTTGCACTTTTACGCTGTAACATGACAACAGCATTCTGGGAGAAGAAGATAACTGTCTATGCATTTGTATAGGAAAATCGACTGTGAACTCAACTGACATAGGATGTCAATGCAATGTCAAAACGTAGATAAATTTTCATCTTATGCCCGATTGAAAAGTCATTTCAAAAACCCCTGCAATTCTGTTTCATCAGGTCTTGAAACACTGGAAAAAAGTAAAAGCGCTTGGCCAACGGCCTGTTGCTTTCATCACTTTTCTCATGTGTGGTACCTCGATGAAAAACCGCAATCTTACAACCGACACGCAGTCAATTACTCTTGTATTGATATGGGCAAGTTTCACATGTGTTGTCAAGGATGTGCCAGAATACGGATTTGAAATTTGCCTGGCTTGAGGCTTAAATATCTATAGATAGCAGAAAATATGGCAAATTACGCACACTCTGCATGATCTACGTGATCTTGGTATCCCATAATGAGCTGAGAAAATAATCAGCAAACTTTGCATACGAAGCAGTCTTCGCCCTCCTCTGCTTCCATTAGGGACTTTCATACCGGGAAGTCTGGGTACTAGTTAAGCGGCTTGTAGGGACAAAATTTCGCGGGAAAATTCAATAACTTGGCGGCCCTTCGAAAAGTGCAATAGTTTTATAAACGTCTTCATGTGAATTTAGGAAACACTACGTAAAAGTTAAGAAAATACAGGATTTCAAGTTCAGGTGAGAAAGAAATTCAAGAAATATGGAGAAGGGTGTACAACATAACAAGGAAAACTGCGTGAAGTGCTGAAGTGGCTGGCAGATATAGGAGCCTCTACATCTGGTTCAAAACAAGAACTAACAATCAGGATAAAAAGCCTATGTATTTCCTTGTAGTCTTGATTCCTTTGAAATTCCACCAGCCACAGCCAAATGGAGGGCAGCTAGCGACGATCTTCCCAGGGTCGATGGTAAAATGTTTACTCAGTATGTTTCAAAGAAACGAGAGGGTAGTGCTGGTCAGCAAAAGAAAGCGTTACAAATGTTCGGCAAGTAGAAAAATTGTCAAAGTTAAAACTCTAGCCGATGGGCAAGAAGTTTACGTTAAAGCTATGATAAAAATGTCTTACGGGTCCATGCAACGCCGCACAGTTATTATGTTTGAAAATGGAATACCCAGCAAAGCTCACTGTAGTTGTCCAGTAGGACTTAGTGGAATCTGTTGCCATGTATTAGCACTACTTCTCTTCTTGAAACACTATCATGAAACTGGAGAAAGAATACTAGCTTTAACAGGTACAGAACAGCTACAAAAGTGGCATCGATGTTCACACAAGAGTTCTATACCAATGGTACTACTGAGGGAGTTAAAAGCTAAATCTGCTGTACATGCTGAAAGAAAAGGAGGAGGCATTCAAGCAGCTGATCCCCAAAATAGCACAATGAAACGTGATGTTTAAAAAATGAGCGAGGAACTGAAAAGAGAAATCACTAAAATCGAGGGAACTTTTAAACCTTTTGAACATCATGTGTACACTTGAAAATTCAATTATTGGACCAACAACATCCCTATATCAACATTTAGATTGCAGATACTCTTTAAGAAAATCTCAGGCTCTAGTTCATCATGATTACTGTGAGGAATCATTTTGTCAGGAAAGAGTTGATTGTAATCAAACTAAGATGGATCTAGTGGCAAACAGTATTCAGAGAGCTCTAACTTGTAAATATGTTGTTAAAGCAAGTGAACAGAAGGTTAAGGAACAAACCTCAGACTCTGAGGGACAAGAGATAGTAAAGGTTTGTATGAGGCAGTCAGTCAAGAGAATAACCAAGTCATTGCCAGTATTGAAACTCAGCTTCAAGAAAAGAGGTCCTTAATGACAGTAAACATAAGCAATTTGAAGGCTCCTTGCCCTTGTGGACCAAATTACCATGATGTTCTACAGAACACCAATGAATGGAAAGATCTATGTAAATTCAAAATAAATGGAAGTAGACTACCTGCACTCCTTGGTTTATATGGACAAGAGAAGTTCACTAAATACTGGAAAGTGGTTAAACAAGGTTTGGAAGAAGAGATGTTGTTAAAACAAACTTTGAGAATTTCAAGCGGGGTCACAAATTTGAGAAGGAAGGAATATCAGTATTTTGCCATTTGTCCAACAGTAAAACTGAAACCTGTGGTTTCTTTGAGGATCCAAGTGATTCAAATTATGGTGCTAGTCCAGATGCACTGGCTGCATCTCCTTTCATTTTGGAAGTCAAAACAAGACCAGCTAAAACTGGGGGGCCACTTTCATCACTGAAACAGATGCCTCAATTAGAAATGGTGTGTACTGGTGCCCCTTATTGTATTTTAGAATCATATCACCCTGAAACACAAGAAGCATCATAATTTTTTCCTTGTACCAAGACAGACAATGTTTTAATGTCAGTTATAAAGGACATCACAAACAGTATCTTAAATGACAAACCTTTGTTGGAGTGGTCACATTCAGAAAATAACTACTACAAACGCTTAGGAGAAAATGTGGCTGGACGTATTCCAGACTTTGCAAGTATCAAACCCCCAAGGTCCTACATAAATACAGTAGTAAAGTCAGTTCCTAGGGTCGAGTTCTCAAAGTAAAGTCAAATAAAACTCACTTAGACTGTCTTACTTAACATTTTGTAACTTTGTAACAGTTGCGTTTAATAAAGTCACAACTTGGATTTACAAACCATCTACCTTTATTTGTTTTCTCTGGGACCAATATGGGGCATTGTCAGATTGACAATATGACACAACTGATGCCTGCCAGGTGGAGGATAATAAGTCCATTCAAAATAGCAAAATAGCATTCAAAATAGATCATTCGCTAACTCGTCCAATAAACCTCTGCCTGTGTAAACTGGTCTGACATCTTCTGAGCAGGGCGATTCAAGTATACTCCTTTCAATGCACAAAGATCTTGAACGGCAAACCCTTTGTCTGCCATTAGTCCATGTTCTGGTTGAATCCAGTGGATAACCCCTGACTTTTCAGTGATGTTGTTATCTGATATAGAACCTGGGTAGATATCACTGAAAAGAAGACCCATCCCATGTGGTGCAATTCCTATGAGTGCTTTGCCTGTTATGGTATTCTTGTAATTGGAAAACATGAGAGAATTCAAATCAAAATTTGACACATGCTGAAATTTGAATTCATTACAATCAATGATCATGACTGTGAGTCCATGGCCAGTCTTTACGAAAATTTCTGGCATTTTTTTAAAGTAAAAAACCTGCTTTGGGCTTCAGGTCAATACAATTGAAGATTGTTTCTACGAAAACTATCCATGCAACGAATATGCGTTGAACTGTGCTCTCTCCTACCTTGAGCATATAAGCCATCACACCCTGATGGAGAGAATGTCTACAGATTGTAAGAACTGCTAAAAGCTCTGTAGCTTTATCTAGAATTCTCTCCCCATTACCTTTCCATTCAGGATAGATAATCACATGTCAATAAGGCCGCACACAGTTCCAAAAAATATTGAATTGTACAACAGATAATCCACACAAGTACTTAAATGTATTTGGTTTCTTAATGAGGTTGGAGTAGATTAATTGCTCTTGTTGTAGCATTTTTATAGCCATTTTCAGTTCTTCTAATCTTTTGCTGGATTTGTTCAATGTTTCGAATTTTAATCCTTAACCTAAGATTTTCAGTCCTGAGTTTTTTAACCATGTCCTGAGCATTGGTCAGCTGCTCCGCTAACTTCTGTTTATCTTATTCTGAAGCACGCAAGCAAGTAGATAACTGTCGTTTAGATAAGTCCTTTGGCTTTTTTGCAGCCGGTTGAAAGTTGTCTCTTTATGCTGGAGCTTTTCGTTTTCTAGAATTGCCAGACATCCCCTTGGCCAGGAACAATTTCCTTTCGAGCCGACGTACTTTTAGTTTGTCAGCCTTTGTTGTTTTCTTCTTCAGTTGAGCTTTCGCCTTATTAAGTTTCTTTTCCAGTGTCACTCATTGGGAGGCTGGAACAGGAATGTCAGGTAAATCAGAACTCAGACTTTCTCTGCATCCATGGCTCCAATGTTCAGCACAGAATTGACCAGAATGCCAGTTTATACCCGACGTTTGAAGAATCCTCGTGTACGTAACTTGAACCTTAGGGTCACGGGGCAGACGATAAAACTTAATGGGTTCCCCTTTCGAGTTTCGGGTTCGAAAGTTGTTGCAAAACGCTGAGTAGCAAAACAACTTCACCATGACAGTCACGCTTTCTCACAGATGGCCGCCATGTTTGATACTTTTGTCCCTACAAGCCGCTTAACTAGTACCCAGACTTCCCGGTATGAAAGTCCCTAATTAGTTCTGTATTCTTAGTCATGATTTACTGCGTCAGATTTTTGAGAGTCAGGCTGGTGTTCCCCCCAAATTGGCGGGGAAGGCGGTGGGGGGGGGGGGGGGGGGGACTCGCGCATGCAAACCCTGAAAATACAGGACGCTTCAAGCACAGCCCAAGTTTTAGCCCGTTGGCATGGTCAGGGTACGGTGATGTGTCCTTTGCAACAGGACTAACGCTTGCTATCAAATATCACGATATTGAGATTGATATACTTTAACTTCTGTTTTATCATTAGTTGATCCCTTGTCCCTGAGGTTTGCGAGCGGCTCCTTTTTGTAAGGTTAATTTTTATTTTGTTGGTACGAGGTAACGCGAGCAGATAGACTGTTCAGAAACCAATTCTCATATCCAATTCGACTCGTTCATCTTGAAAAATGCAGTGAAAAAAATAGACACGTTATTCACCGACCAAGATCATTCCTTACAGAGAAAAACTGTGCCCTTGAGTAAGTACTAAAGACCTCAGGCACAGTTTTTCCCTATACGTACCTCCTGACCGGTAAATAACATATATGTCCGTATTAAGCGTGTGTCTGTAAAGCAGAATTTGACTGTAATTACTTCATCCCATAAAACATAAGAAAAACCTGACCAGTCAAAAAGTGAGGGAATCGCGTAGGAAAAGACCGAATGGATTAATAATTATCCGTATGGAAACTTTTGAAACCGCAAAAAACAGGTGGATTTTAATTCAAAAGAGTCGGCATCGGATATAATTAGGGTGTTTCTGCAAACACGGGATTGCAGTATCAGATTTTGAGAGTTCGTACTCTCAAGCTGACTTTTAAAACAGCCCCAAATACTGGAAATAAATTAATAAACAAGCGCCTTTGCAGTCTTGCAATTAGAACAACGGCATGACTAGATATATATTACGGTTTCCATGAGTTATGTTTAATTAAACTAGTGGTATTACCATAGAAGAATGAAACATCGCATTTAGGGGATGTTATAACGACGTTTTGTTCAACAAAAAAAATAATGAAATCCTGGCAAAGAAAGTTTTCCTCAGAAAATGAAAGTAAAAGGATGAAAATATATTAATAAACGACTACCGTATTTCTCAAAAAAAAAATGAGAAAAATGTTGTGTCTATAGTTGACTAAAACAGAGCAAGCTTTTCCTTTGCATGTGTTAACAGACATTGTTTAATTTGCGTTGCCATGTGTAAACAGTCACAAACTATGACATTGCAACTCTCTGTTATTATCATTATAAAAGATGAAATTTTCTCCCAGTGAAATAATTAATATGTTTAAAATTTTGAGAGTTTCTTGGCTGCTGTTATGGTTTCATATTTACAGAATTAATTTCCATACAAGTTTTAAATACTGAAAGCAAAATTCATAACGGCGAAATTCTGAATATCTTGCGGTCGAATAATTAGGATATTGATGACGATGCTCAATATAACGGTTTTTGAGGACAACGTAGCTAACCGCGAGTTTGAAAATACGAAATTGTGAGATCATGCCTTATAAGGTAAAGGCAAAGTCGCTCGTGAGCCAAGGTGGCCCACACGAGCCGGAGCTTAACCCGGTTTCTGTAGCACGAAGCAGCTGAGAGCATTGCTACCACCACCCCTCTCCCCCTCTCCCCCCCCCTCTCCTGGATGGTATGCTAGTCCATCGCATGCACAGTTACCCCCAGCAGTATGTCGCCGGTTCCCATTTATGCACCTGGGTGGGGAGAGACGATGTGGGGTAAAGTTTCTGGGCCCGGGTGTCGAGCCACCGACGTTCAGATCTGAAGTCCAACGCGCTAACCAATTACACCACCGGGCCCCAACATGCTTTATAAACATAAGGCAAAATAGTGGTTGTTAACCTGAAAAGCAACTTCCTTTTTCTATTCGACTAAAAGAGCTAGATGTTGCTCAGCATAGCTTACTAATAAACAATAAACAAACAATTCTTTGGGATCGGAACGTTGCCAAACTTTTTATTTGCATAACTAGTTACGTATAGGAACATAACCAATACTTTTGCGAGGAAAAGGAAAAAAAAAGATGTATATGTCTCAGTTCCATTGAGCCGGTTTAATTGGAAAGCGGGTGGATAGCCAACGTTTTATACAGCGAGTTAAAGAGACGTTTCACGTCCAGTCCATGAAAAAATATCTTAAAGAGAAGGAATTGGTAAGAGCTTTCATTTTTTTTTTGCCACTTTTTGACTTTTCCTTTTCCGTGTGTGTGTGTGTGTGTGTGCGTGTGACTGGTTGAAATCCCAGTTTTATACAAAACTAACGAAGTTTATTTTCAATTAATATTTTGGTGACTCAATAGACAACATTCTTGACACGTCCTACAAAGAACTACACCTGTTTGTTCCATTCTATCTATACTCACGTTTTTTTTATTTTCCTTTGTTGAGTGACTAAACTATATAGCGAGAATTTTACCGGCCAACTTTACACGATTTTGGCGAAGTTAAGACCACAGAAATACAATGCTTTGGGATAATTCCTTTATATTGTTTCATCATCTGTTTGTCGTCAGTTTTGCCATCAAGATTTGTGTGTTATTTACGATTTAGATCTAGATCATCTTCTTGAATTTGACTTTTATCAAAACTATGAGGGAAAAACCGTTTTAGAATCTTTTAACTGACACACTTGTAAGATGACCTGAGAGTACTTTTTTAAAACGTTGTTCTAAATAGTTACCCTTTTTTTAATCTGAGAAAATTGGGCTAACGCAAAATGATAAAATTGTAATAACTGTGCATTATCTAGCGATATACATGTATAACGAAAACACAGGAAAATGGATTAGATATAGGACTTTGCATTTGTGATCAGAAAATGAAAGTATGTTTACAGAATCGTTTAGCGCAACATCTAAAAAGATTAAAATAAAAATTTTTAAACAAGTGTCTTTTTCTGACAACTGTTGCGGTTTTGCTTGAAATAATAATGGTTTTCATTATATTAGCAGGCTCTTCTAAAGGTAATACCGTGTGGCACTAAATTGTTGCGGGTTTTAATTTTGGCGATTTTTGCAGTTTTTTCACGACCGCAAATAAAAGTTCCCGCGAAAAAAACTCCCGCAGAAATTATTCTCCGCAAAAATTTTTACTCCGCTGTCAATATTATATACAAACATTGCCTTTTACATGTTATGTAAAATCATGTTGGTGCCCTTTTACTTAAACCGTCTCTTTTGTTCAGAAACAGAAAGAAATTATAAACAACATTTAGGAATAAAACGATGGAATTGCAGTCGGTGCAATACAAGTATTTAAATGTGACAAAGTTTAAAGAAAAGGATCGTCTGAAGATGCTCCCTTGGTTAACTGATTAACGTCTTATACATCTGCCTGTTGTTTACCCGTATTCGATTTTTTGTACTCAAAAAAAGAGAATGTTATACTTCCAAATAGAAGGCGGCATCCAGAAAATCGCAAAAATTAATTCCCAGCAAGAAAAACCAGTTTCTCCCAATCGCAAAAATTAGTACCCGCAGAACACAAAAAATTGCCCATTCGCCAAATTAAACTCCCGCAAAAATTGAGTGCTACACGGTATCTGACTTGTTAACTAACATGCAGGAAAAAAAGCCTTAGGTGCCAAGCGTGAGAACGTTGTCGCCAACATTATCACAGTTTTGACTGGCTACACTGAGCACACAGCTAATTCCGATTGGCACTATTTTCGTTACGTCATTCATACAGACAACACGCAGGTTTTATGAATGTAGAAGTGACTTCATCCATTTTGCAGACAATAGCTTTGAAGTTGAACCAAAATGAAATTGTTCAGTCAAAAGTTTAATTTTAAGTTTTAAAAACGAATGTTTTAAGCTTAATGCTGCTCAACCCCATTCAACAATTGTTAATTAACATAATATATTAAGCTTCAGGTGCCTAACATGAGAACGTTAACGCCAACATAAATGATGGTTAATTTGGAATTTGAACCAAGGTTGTGATGAGTTCAGGGAAACATTTATCAGTTGAAAAATATTGTTGGATTAAAACGTCACTAGCAGGGAACTTCGATTCCTCAAAGGACCTTGAAACAGACAGGGAAATAAACAAATTAAAAGTTGTTTTATTGATTGCTTGTAAGGAAAGCGAGCTAAGTTTTGCATTTTCTGTCTTAATTAATTATTAATAAGCTTGATAATTTGTTGCGCGTTAACATCATAAAAGAACGATGTGCCACATTTTGATGATATTATCTGGGGATAGTTTGAATAACAGCTCAAAATATAAAGATCCTTTATGTGAATTCGTGGATTCGTGAACAGTAACTCGGTTTGATACGATAAAAACGAACATAAAAGTAGGAGAATTTGTATTAATAAGAGAATACCTCTTCCTCAAAAGGAAATTAAAGGACAAAAAAAGGTATGTCTACAGTTGACAAAAAGCAAAGCACACATCGCGTTTGCATCTCACGGTGAACAGGCTTCCCCCAGTGTGAAACAGCCAGAAAATATAACATGCGAGCATTTGTCCTCAATCAATTGCATATGTTTTTCCATTGAAATAATTAACAGAAAATGCTTTTTAAACATGTTTTCAAGAAATGTAATTATTCTTCCGAGTTCACGTTTACAGAATGATATTTCATGTATTAACTTGACTAGCCTAGACTAGTGAGAAAAGCTGAAAGTAAAATCATAAACAAGGAACTTCTGAAAATTTATCGGTCGCATGATTGGGATTCTAATGACAATAGCTGACGATGCTCAATATTACAATATTACGGTTTTTAGGGCAATTGTAGGTAATAAATGCGAGTTTGTAAATAAGAATACGTGAGTTCACGCTTTATAACATGTAAGTGAGAGCAGTGGTTGATAACCTGGCAGTAAATGAAATTTGAAAAGCAGGTCCTTTTTTCTACGATTGAAAGCTAGAGCTAAATGTCGTTCAGCATTCTAGAGCTCATTAATAAACAATTCTTTAGGAACGTTGCCAAACTTTTCATTTGCGTGACTAGCTAGATATATGTAGGAACATTGCAAATATCTTCCTGTTGAATAAAAGAAGTGTGACTCAGGGCTCCATTGAGGCTTGAACTTGGAAAGTGGATGGATCGGATAACTAGCTGGCCTCTTCTAATTCTCAGCTAATGACGCAAACGTGTCACGTCCCGTGTCCAAGAATACATATCTAGAAAATAACTTAAGGAATTGGTAAGAGCTTTAAACTTGTTTGTTTGTTTGCTTTTAAGAAGCTTTGGCAATTTCTGTTGGTATATCGTCTGGCTGGGCTAAGTTGCAAAGGCTACAAAAACTGCCCCACGAGTTGGTTTCTATTTATGTTTACTTAGCACCATCATGGATGCGCTCGTCAAAACACACTTATTCTCAAACTGTTGATCTCTGCTTTTACTGCTAGATCTTTAACAACGTTGAACATCACAATCACTCAGTATATCACAATGGCCGTGCGACAATCCTTCTGCTTCGCAGTTCTATTTTTGCTGAGTCAGCAGCTTCACCGAACAGTTAGTCAACATTGCAAGAATGGTGGATCTGAGAAGTCCATCTACGGTAGGAAATTACAGGGACACACCTACAAGACAATGATTGCAAAACTTGGTTCCGATTGCATATCCGCCTGCCAACGTGACCAGAGATGTCAAAGCTTTAATTTTGTCATATCTGTCGGAATGTGCGAGTTCAATGATAGAACTAAGGAAGCCAGGCCTGAGGATTTTGTTCCTGATCCAGATCGATTTTATCACAGACGGGGCATGAAACGAGGTAAACTGTCAATAGTTGTTATGGCAAACAAAAGTAGTCATGTACTAATTTTGAAAAACTATTTAACGTGAAATTCTTCCAGATGTGGTTTCGTATTTTGGAATGGATCATTTATATCACGATAGCTTAGGTAATGCGCGTTAATTAATAGGAAAACGACAAAATGAATTTGGCACGAGTGCATATTTGCATGGCGCATGTTTACAGTGAAGCGAAAGCGATCTTCATTTATTTATTTATTTGTTTATTTATTTATTTTTATTTACTTACTTACTTACATATTTAGTTATTTCTTTATATTTTATTTACCTATTTATTTATTTATTTCTTTATTATCTATTTCTTATTTATTTATCGTGCAAAAGTACATTTAAATTGGCTTAGCTGAGAAAATAAAAACAGAGACAATGCACATGTTTGAATTCTCCAGAGTTTTTATAAAAGTAAAATTAAAATGTTTTACAGCTGTTCAATTGACCAACTCCTTTGAGAATGTTAATCATGACAGGATTGTGTTGTGTTGTGGTGTTACATTGCGTTATGTCGAGCTGAGTATTGTGTTGTGTTGTGTTGTGTTGTGCTGTGTTATGTTGAGTTTGTTTTTGTGTTGTGTTGTGTTATGTTGTGTTGTGTTGTGCTATGTTGTGTTGGGTTGTGTTGCATTGTGTTGTATTGTGCTGTGTCTGTGCTGTGTTGTGTTGTCTTGTCTTGTCTTGTCTTGTCTTGTCTTGTCTTGTTTTGTCTTGTCTTGTCTTGTCTTGTCTTGTCTTGTCTTGTATTGTGTTGTGCCATAGTTACTCGAGGGACTGGTTATGAAACTTTACAAGTTTCAAAGGCCTAAACAAAGGTGCTGCAATTTATGTTGAAAGTACTACGACAGTGCACAATCTTTTTCCTTACGTTTGCACACTATGGCTGAATGACAACAGTAACATTCTTATTGGTTAGTTGCTCATGCAAATTTTAAAATCTATTGTTGTTTGTTCACCGTCAAGGCTAAAAACAGTAACAAAAACATAAAACAAAGGACTTAGCTGAGCTTCATAACCAGATTCTTTTATGAACTATGGTTGTGCTGTGCTGTGCTTTGTCGCGTTGTTGTGCTGTGCTGTGCTCGTGTGCTATGTCGTGACAAGCTTAATAACATCTTTCTTGTCAATCATTTCTTCCTTGTAGTTCCGCTCGGCTCTGTTCCTGAGCTGACAGCTGAGTCCTGTAAAGAGATTAAGGCGAGTGAAGGACAAGCGGTCAGCGGTAAATACTGGTTTTCTTCTATTAAGCCCGACATTCCTGTACTTGCTCACTGCGATATGGAAACAGAAGGTGAGTTTTATAACTCGAATTTTTACTTAATATTCAGTATGATTTTGTCATTAATTGCGTTTTGAACTCGTTTAACTGTTTTTTGTTTCCTGATGTTTACTCAGACGTTGACGAGTGCACTGCTTCTTCCCCCGTTTGTGATGTCAATGCCATCTGTCAAAACACTCGCGGATCTTATCGCTGTACTTGCAAGATTGGATTCACTGGTGACGGCAAAACTTGCAAAGGTTGGTGGGGTGTCAGTTTCCAGGGTTCAGGGCTGATGTAAACTGGGCAGCGCAACGCAGTATATCAAAATTTGCACGATACACACAATTTCCTGAAAACTGCGCAACATTCATTTGTAAAATACGCTGTAATTCGTAATCGGCGCAATTTCTGAAACAAATACATGTGCATTGACTTTTCTACGACAACAACTGTTGTTCAATTGTTGCTTCCACAAAAAAGCGAAAACTGGATTGGGTTCGCGATTTCTAATTTGAATTCTTCTTGCTTTGGGCATAGACTCAAGCTCGAGAGTTCATAGCGGAGCTCGCGGAGCACCATGGGTAAGAAAATTTGGTAACCCGTTGATCCGAAAAATTTTGGTTCTGACGTCAGCGTACGTCCGTCCGTCCGTCCGTCCGTACAGACTCTGGGGGAGGGTGAAGGGAGTCCCAAGACAGCCTGATCGGGGGAGGTGGAATGACACTTTTTCTTGTAGCTGAAGTAAACAACATGGCGGCTGGTTCGTCGTACGGTCGTCTTTCAATACGATAATTGTAATACATTCTTGGAATGAAGACTTGTAGCAGTTCATCACGAAAAGGAAGAGGATTGCTATAATCTCGATGGCGCATATAGAAGATACTGGAGAGCTTGAAGGCAAGAAATCCTTGTTCGCGGACATACTTGTTTTTTTCAAAGCTAAGGAGATCTGGAAAGAACCCGGCGAGTTTTGTTTAGATTTTCAAGGCCTTCTTTCAGTTCAGTGGTAAAGTAAATTATAGATTTGAGTGTGGATTTACATTGTAAAAATTGTTTAATTGAGCGACTTTACATGTTTAGTAAATTACGGTAATTTTCTTGAAATGTTTTAAAAACTTGTTTAAAAATAGGTCGTAGTTCCCGTTTGCCGGCTTGCGAGTAACTTCACTCGAGGGGAAAATTGAATGCAGTTTGCTTTCCTAGGCAAACGAATGCTTCGTATGTGAATGTCATTTCATGTTTTTGAAGGTTTCTTGTCCTTTTTCTGTGTTTATGCATTAAAGGAATTTTCATTAGTGAGCAATCTGATATATAAGTTCAATTTCCTTTTGAACTTTAGTGCGTAATTTTCAATATTTTTCTTAGAGGAATTCTACTGTATTTTATTCGAAAAGTGGAAATCGTGACTAGTTCTAGACTGAGTCTGTGTTGTTTTTTCAATGTAGGTTGTTTTTCTTCGGCGACGCGTATTGGGTTGTTTTGACTAATTCGTATTTATCGTATTTATTTAGTATTCAACACCTGAAGAGTCGCTCTGTCGTCATTTTTAAGTTTGTAGTCTTAGTGTAAAGCTCCTTATATTTTTTGTTCAGTTGTGGAATATTTTATCTTCCTTATATTGTTATATTTTTTAGCTTCTCCATATGAAGTGAATGACATTTCTGTCCCAATTTAGCGACTAAACTTAGACTCGCCGTTTCATGATCAGTGAGTGAGTTCAGTGTGGCATGTTTTCGTGATCGTTTTGTTTTTTGTTAAACCGCTAAGCCATTTCAGTGTGTGTTTAGTTACAGATCGAAATGAAATCTTTATTTAAGTAACTATAAGCAAAGCATTTCTTGGTTTAAGTCTACATGTATTTTGTCTAAAATGAGACTCTAAAACCTTCCTAAAATTTAATAGTTCAGGGTGTATTCTTGAAAGTGCCCGATTAATACTTCGCGGTTGAAAAACTTGTGCCATTTTCTCTTGATAATTATACGTGTGCTTGAAAGTTTCCGAAAACATTTTTTGGAGAATTTTTGCCAGTAAACGGTTTGATGCCGGGAAAATATTATTTATTTTAGCAAGATAGATTTCGAGAAATGCTTCATGGTTAACAGAACTAAGCAGCCAGAGGGATGCATTGGAATCAGTGAGAAATGTGTATTTGCATGGAAAAGTCTTTAAGTGGGTTTTCTTTAGCAATTGTAGTTTTATAGGTACTCTTCTTGAACTCTATAAGCTAGCTTTCGAAAGAATGCTACAAGAAGAGCTGTCGGTGAAAGTCGTACTGAAGTCTTCTCTTTGATGAAAAATAAGCCAGCTCACAGTTTCCTCAGCGGTCCGCATGTTTTCCTTTCCTGTTTTTCACCTCTTGGGGAATAACTGCACAACTAAAATTTACTGTATTTTACGGGCCAATTAGCATGAAAGAGAGACGTGGAGCTCCGCTTTTAGGCTCGGCTAAATCTATATATTAACGACACCCTCTTTTCAACCGATTTCTGGAGAATAGCACAGATAAAACAAACCTCGTGTATACGATCGCTGTCTTCGATAAACGTTAAAATCGTGGATTTTAAAACTTAATAATCCTCAGAATAAAATATCATTAAAGATGCTGGAAGATTTCACACAAAAACACCTACGACCATAGTTAATAAAAAAATCTGGTTATGAAGCTCAGCTAAGTCTTTTGTTTTATGTTTTTGTTACTGTTTTTAGCCTTGGCGGTGCACAAACAATTCAACAATAGGTTTTGAATTTTGCATGAGCAACTAACCAATGAGTATGTTACTGTTGTCATTCAGCCATAGTGTGCGAAAAAAAAAAAGATTGTGCATTGTCGTAGTACTTTCAACATAAATTGCAGCACCTTTGTTAAGGCCTTTGAAACTTGCAAAGTTTCATAACCTGAGTCCCTCGAGTAACTATGCTACTACAGAACTCATCCCTTTTGCATGAGATCCAAACTCTTGGGGCTCTAGTATGCGCAGTATACCCTTTTGCGGGTCAATCGCTGTTGAAAAAACAACAGTTTTACAGAAATTGTGCAGTTAACAGGGTATTGCCTATATGGCGCAGTTTACAAATTGTTGCGTTGTGCATTTACAACGAGCCCATGGTTCAACTCTAGGCCTCGCAAATATTGTCTTACAGTTAGTTCAAGATGGCGGCCGATTAAAATTTTTACTGCAGAAAAAGAAAATTTCGATTTCTGTTTAAATAAGTTGCAAATTTAGTACCTCCAACTCATTATTTTCTGATTCCATAAAATTCTATCAGTGTTGTTTTAGTCCTTCAAATCATCACGTATTGTTCGAATTTGACCGTTTGTTTGTTTGATTTTTTTTACCCAAAAAATAAGCGAGAAATTAAACCCGGTTACAAAACACAACTTGTAACGGCACCCTAAAATTTTGCCACTTTTTTATCACTTATATGCAGTTCCCTGTGCCAAACTTTACTGTCGATATATCTGGTAAATAACAGTTATGTTTTTCTATTCCTAGATATTGACGAATGCAATGCTGTTCCCACCCCATGTAACGTGAACGCGAGCTGTCAGAACAATGAAGGATCGTATCTTTGTTCCTGTAAGGTGGGATTCAGCGACGACGGGAAATCGTGCGAAGGTATGAAAGAATGATTAATTAGTGAGATCAGGCGTGTAATATAAAAGGGAAAAAAGTGAGTAGGATACTCACTCCTCTTTAATCAACATCCTCCGCCCCTCCCCCTCCCTCTCCCCTCTCCCCCCTCCCCCCTCCCTCTCCCCCCTCCCCCCTCCCCCCTCCCTCTCCCCCTGTTCAAGAACAGAAAAGTGAAAACACTGTGAAACAAACGTCGACTGATATGAAGTGTTTTTACCGTTTCCTTGGCGAGATAAACAAGACAAACTATAAGTTAAGATTTTGCTGTACGACACGGCGACCGCGGAGTAAATCCTCAAGCGTGGTACATGAAGGCGCCCCTTGGCAGAATGAAATAGGTGAATTCTTGAAAACAGCCGCAGATGAAGCCAGTCTAGAAAGACAACGACCAAACGTCAATAACCACATTGTCAGGAAGACTAACATTGGCCGATTGTTCGATGCAAACACTACAGAGACTTTTGTGGCTCAACTAGGCGGTCAAAAAATCTTCAAAGCCTCCAACCATACAAGTCAGCAAATGAGCACCATCAGCGACAGATGTCGTATATCTTGAGTGGTTCAAATCAGTCCCAAAATGCCCAGCAGATAACCGCTTCTCCAGCCAGTAATAGTGGCCAGTTAATGTCAAGTTAATGCCATGTCAGCAATCACACAGCCATCTGAGTCTCCAACACACGATAAATTCGCTCGCTGTGAATAATGCAAGCGTTCCAGCAGCTTCAAATGGTGTTTTTCCTGTAGCAAATATCAGCACTATCTTTGGATGCCAGTTTCAGATCTTCAATGGCCCAATGAAGTTGATCCAACGAGGGAAAAAGCGACGTTATGTTATCGAGAGCGACGACTGACGAAGATTAACATTCATCGCAAATGTCACTGAAAACACTGCAAGTTCTCCCCACGTGTTCAAAATTCAACCACAAACTAGGCCCATCTTTGCCGTAGCTTTTAAACTTTGTGAGGGTCAAACACTTGTAAACACAGGTCAGTGTGTTTTGTGAAATTAAAGCGGTTGAATTTGCCCTTGATCTTGACGTGATAAGGACAAAAATTGTCTCATTGTCAAAGAAACTGTTTCTTGTGGTTCGTTTCGGTTTAGTGAACACGGCCTTGAATGACCTCTTGCGCGCGCAAGCGGATGTTGAAAATGACTTCCGGTATTTTTTATGATATTCTTTTTCTGAATAGCGCTTAGAAGGCCATATAATAAACAACTTATTAACCTCGTCCGTTCGTTCATTACAGGGAAATCTCAGACCTCGGCCTTGATGTATTGACCTCGCTATCGCTCGGTGAATACATCAAGGCCTCGGTCTGAGATTTTCCTGTAATGACCTCACTCTCGGTTAATAAGTGGTATTTATTATATGGCAAGCAATTCTTCAGTCTAAATCGAGTGTTCTGATTGGTTAGTTTTCGGTCGAGATTTTACAGTACGGACCATTACCATGGAAACGGTCCTTTTTGGATATTTTTTTTCGTGCTAACGCTACAGCAAAATTCAAACTGTGAAAACGCAAGAAGATAGAAAAGAAAAGGTTTGGAGCTGGTACAAAACAAACGAACGAGGTAAACACGTCTGCTTAGAAAAAGCGCTCTTCAATTAAGTTTACCGACTGGGCCAACGTTCTTCAGTGACTGTGTGTTTATTGTTTTTTTTTTGGACTGCTATAGACTGTAAGTTGTAAAGACCCGAGTAAATCGGCCAAGACTTAAACAATAATTATTAAAATTCAGCATTAACAAAAGAGTACGTTTCTCACAAGAAAACCTCACGGCGAAAAAGACGATGAAAACTGCAAAAAAACTAGCAAACGACTTTCACTGGCAACTGTAAATCGAAAGCAAACGATCACGTTCTTGTCTAATCATATTCGCCATCGCTTCAGTCAGCGCTTTCCACAAGAACAAATTAAAGCTACACGTACATGGATTAAACTAACAGTGTACCTTGATTCCTCAGCGAGATTTTTGCTCTTGTAGTGCACATCCTTGAAAATAATTTTAGCGTGTTCACAAGTCCGCTCTTGCTGTAGCTCGCGCTAAAAACAACTTTGTTAGGTGCGACGAAAATTTGCTCTCAGCATCCACAAAGTTCTCTTTAAAGCCACTGAAGCAAACAACTTGCAGTATTTGATGGAGAGATAATTTCCAGTGTCTTTTTTTAGGTTCGATTGTTCCTTTGTTCACAATGACTAACACGCTGCCACAATTTCCAGAGTTTGAAAAGCACGTGCGTGAGCCAGTTTTATCGCGGCCTTTTCATTATTCTTCTTTTTCCCGAATTGTCTCTGCCCATAACGAAGAAGTATTTTCAAATAAAACTTTCTTGTGTTGTACAGGACGACGAAAAACTGACACATATAATAGAAGCAGAGCAGTTTTCATCCAAGGACCACGCAAGTTTCTTCCGATCGACAGCAACGATCATCAAACTGATTCGAAAGCCAGTTAAAATCGCTGGCTTCTTTCCTTGACACCGCGCCGGAAATTGACTTGAATGAACTACCGGAAGAGTTGTTTCGTACGAAAAATGATGCCATATAATAAACCACTTTCTAACTTCACTTGCTCGGGACCGTACTGGGGAATATTGGCCCTCGGTCGTTTTTAGCAAATCTGATTCTTCAAAGCATTGACTGAATTTAGCTTCCTTAAATCGGCCGGCACCTTGTTCCAAATTTCGAATGGCTACAAAGAAATGGCAGCCCTGTATTCAATATGGATACAGGTGGGTTATCAGGGCTGAAGACGTATCAAACCCGGATGGTAGCCCTGGTAGAAACCACCCTCAGTGGCATTCATTGGTTGGTGGCTTGGTTGATTGGGTGAGGTCAGGTCAACAATGGACTAATAGCCGAGATGCCTGAGGCGCCTTTCACAAACTGACGTTCGATCTCATACTCATAATTGTCCGCCGTAAAGCGCCATGAGATAAATACGATATGTGCGCTTTAGAAGTGTCTTCACCAAAAGATAGCAGGCCGTCAGAGGTCCAGAACAAGGTGGCAATCTTGGGGTGAAGTGGGTGCTGTGATACAGCCTAATCCAGGATAAGCGACAATTTCGAAATCAGTTTTACAGCTGAACGACATGAATTCCTGTAAATTATTTTCGCTTGCTATCTCAAGATAATTGTCTTATGAAATGAGCGTTGCGAACGCTTTCAAACAAAAGAAACAGAAACTGTCGTCAACCGAATTAACAAATCTATTTAATAAAACAGTTTCTATCCGCTGCCATGTGTAATCGGCACTTATTTACAATTCACGATGCCAACCAGTTTACTTGCATATTTCTGATATATAACGGTTTTGTATTTTTATTCATAGATATCAACGAGTGTAATTCCATTCCAGGCCCGTGTGACGTCAATGCCAACTGTAAGAACAATGAAGGATCTTATCTTTGTTCCTGTAGGGTGGGATTCATTGGGGACGGCAAAACGTGTGAAGGTATGAAAGTAATGGTTCATAAATGAGACATTAGGCATATTATCTAAAATGAAAATAAGTGAAAGGGATGCCCCCCCCCCCCTCTCCTTTTTATTTACCAGCCTTCCCCCAACCGAATCAGTTGCCATGCAAGTCTTGGCAATGCTGGAATGGTGTCAAATCTAGGATTTATGTTTTAGTGACCCACAGCTATTAACGTGTATGCTCCCTAATGGTAGTATGTGTAAAGTTCTTGCGTTTCTATTACATAACCTCCAGTCAGTGGACCCTCTTTGTAATTGGTAATCGCACGAAAGCAAGTGTAATTCTGTTTCAGTGCACGGTCATTAAGTCTTCGAGTCAACTTTGGAAATCTTCCAATCGAAGGTTTCGAGTAATGTTTGAAAGAATGTTCGAAAGACATCGTTTAGTCTTCAGTGGACTACACTCGAACAGTACTCGACCAATCAGAATTGAGTAATGTTGTTGAGCTAGTACACGTGCTATAGGCGTTTTACTTTCAGCTAACCAGCATACATTTTTACGAATTTCAATCTGACACGTATATAAATCAAGCAAACTTCGGTTTTGAAATCTCAATTAACGGCTCCTTTTTACATTCCCATCAATCATCAGTTATGACGACTTAGTGGACCTCAAAAACTGAAACAGATGCAACTCACAAACTTGACCTTTTTATCACGTTAAATTAAACGTGCTCATCTCTGACACGTTCGCATGATAATTAACGTCAATGAAAAACGAAACCGTAAGACAGTTTCGTTAATTCTGGAGTAGCACGGCAGTTTAAATGTGCATTTCCTTCCTTTAAACAGATGCGAGCTAATGGAAATTTCATGGAGTGCCGGGTTTTCCAGTCACGCTGAACTTTAGTGCTTTTTATTGTTTTAACAATTTCAGCACCATCGGTGATGGCATCAAGCTCCTGTCAGAATCTTCTAGCTCAGGACGACGGAAATACAGGCGGAATAATTCAATCAAGTCAGAGTTCTACTTACAGCAATAATATAGATTGCCACTGGAATTTGTCTTCTAATTCAATGCTGGAGCTCATTTTCTCTGTATTTATCACTGAAGCATCAGCCGATTTCTTAACTGTGTATGATGGTGACTCACCTTCCTCCCCGATGATTGGCCGGTTTAGTGGAAGTTCTCTACCTGCCCCCATTACAAGTTCTTCCAACAAACTTCACGTGCGATTTACATCTGATGACAAAGGACAAGCTTTTGGATTCAGGGCTCGCTACCGAGGTATTTCGTCTCAAAATAATTTTCTTTGTAATAAATACGCTGAGAGTGCCCATCACGCCCCTTTTTATGTTAACGAAAATAAGACTCGAAGGACTGAAGGTAGTTAAACATTGAAACTTATGTTTTAATCTACCACACCCCCAGCCGGGAAAGCCACCCACTCCAGAACGATTTTCTTCAATTTTTTTTATAATTTTTATTTTTATTTTTTTATTAACACCTGCCGTTTTCATCAGCAGTAGGCGCATTTCTTAGATACATGACAAGGTTTGATGAGAATTATTTGCTATGGTTAGGAGATATGAAGTCATAAGCAACATGTGGCCAAGCCATTTTTTAATAAAAATGCATCAGTTTTTTTCACCTTTTTTCAGCGGAAAAAGTAAAAATTGTCGACATGCCACAGCAAAGTGTTCCTAATCATGTTTTACTTGTCTAGCATGAAAAATTTTCCATTTTTGTCGTCGCACGGTAGGGGTATAAGTTTTGCTGATACGGCCGAGGATTAATCCGGGTCACATTCTTGTAAGCAAATCCCATGATAGTGCATAACACCTTTCTGATTTCAGTTACGCATGCTTATTCTTCTAATCTGGAAACTTGTCCAAATGTGTAAACTTTTATCACAAGGATAACTCATACTTATTATATCCATTTTCCTGATAATCAGCTATTGTTGCCGGCTCCATCCGTATAAACAGCAGTACACTATTAACTGGAAGAGTTGAAATCTTCTATGATGGCCAATGGGGCACAATTTGCGATGATGGTTGGGACATGAACGATGCTAACGTAGTGTGCAGACAGCTTGGTTTCCCAAAAGCTACTCAAGCCTTTCAAAGTGCTCATCACGGCCAAGGCACAGGCCCCATCTGGATGGATGACGTGGCCTGCTCAGGAAGCGAGTCGCACATCTACGATTGCGGGCAGCGCGGATGGGGAGACAATGATTGTACCCACAGCGAAGATGCCGGTGTTTCCTGCTTTCCCATCCGTTTAGTAGGGGGAGGAGCCCACGGCCGCGTTGAGGTTTTCTACAAAGGAATCTGGGGCACAGTGTGCGACGATGGCTGGGATATCAATGATGCCCACGTGGTGTGTCGTCAGTTTGGTTTCGCCAGTGCAGCCTCCTCCCCTGGAGGTGCAAAATACGGTCAGGGATCTGATCCTGTCTGGTTGGATGATGTCGGTTGCCAAGGTGGAGAGGCTTCACTGTTTGACTGCACGCATGCGGGGTGGGGAGTGGAGAATTGCAGCCATGGCGAGGACGCAAGTGTGGTTTGTAACATTAATTAGTTGGTTGTAATCGAGAACGAACACTATTAATGAATAGCGAACAAGACCGACAGATAACGAAGAACTCCGACTAATAACGAACCGTTATAATTAAATGTTTTGAAGAAAGTGCTCTTGGGTAATTGTTTTCAAGACATTTCGGTTATGACCCTTTCATCAGTGGATTAATTTTTTGGTTGCACAAAAAAAGTTGAAGTCAAACGCGCGTATAGTGATGAAAATGCAGCATACAAATTTAAATCACAATGCGCGCGCAGGAATTTGAAAAGCCATGCGAATCTTCAAATTTTATCATGCGCACGTGAAGCTTTTCAAATTCCTGCCCGCACATTGTGATTTAAGGTCATTACCCTGTATTGCATTGCGCATCCTTACTGCGCACGATCTGTTGCGTCTTAGCGCGCGCTCACAGCGCGTGCACGTCAAGGGAGTTATTGGTTTCCTCTGAGGCTAAGCTCACCAGAGGAAAGAAAAGTCATTTACTTTTAAACAAGCGTGGTGACTTAACTTTTTTTGCCCATATTTTTGACCCACCGTTCATCCTCGTTTTATTCAAAGAGTTAGAAAAAAACCCATGTTCGAAAAAATAATTATTACTAGAAACGCGTTACTCATGGAGATGAAATCATGACCTCGAGAACACGCACGTGAGGAAGGTTTAAAACATCTAGTAAATTATTCCTTGTTATCGACATTTTACATCTAGTACATTGTTTCAAGATTTGCTTTAAATATGTGCTTCCTGTTCCTATGGAAAGTAGCGTAAACTAATCAAATAAACGTGTTTGTTAGGCGAAATTGCATGGAATTATGGGGTAACTTGAGACGATGATATCTCCTAAACGGACATGGGGACCTATTCTTTTTATTTTATATTTCAAAACATTGCCCGATAGATAACAACTTGTGAAAGTTTGACAAAAATTGTATGTTAAATTTTATTTTGGGGGAATGACCTTAAATTTGTGTGTTGCATTTTCATCACTATAAGCGCGTTTGACTTTAACGTTTTTTGTGCAACCAAAAAACTAATCAAGTGATGAAGGGGTCATACCCGAAACGTCTGGGAACAATTACCCAGGAGCACTTTTCTCAAAACATTAAATTATTACGATTACTAACAAAAGTGCTATACAGCCACACGTTATTTGTACATTTTAATAACGAACCGTGCGACCATGATCAGCTATCACAGAACAACATCCTGGTACAACACTACCCCATAAACTAACAATAAATAAACAACTCTAAAAGTCTTTAAAATCTAACAGGGCCTGCTTCAAGCAAACAACATTGACCGATGTGGACTAACGAACACTAAGCAAGACCAAACCAAAATGAACAATGTTTCTACTAACATGGGCCCAGTACCAAGGAAAACCAATAATGCCGTGCACGACCTCTGAGCTGAATGTACTGACCAAGACCATGCAATACCGACCACGACCGTCACAATACCGTACAAGAACGACCAACAACGGACCTGACTTAAGCCATACCATACAACACTGACCAGTACCGAAGAAGGCTACACATATCGTGTGAGAAATAACATTGTACGGACCAAGACTTAACAAAACCAAACAAGTTTACACTTTTTAGTACATCATCCGGTTTTGGGTGATCGTTCGGCGTTTTAGTTATGTGAGAGTCAAGATGAATGATAATAACAAAATATTTCATAGCTTGATAGAAAACGAAGAATGGCTTAAGGTGTTTCGATACAGTTTTTTTGGGAGTATACCTTACTTTTAAAACCGGCTCTTAGGCAGTCTTTATCTTGTCGGACCAACGTGAAATTTGCAGTACTTTTTGGTTTTGGATTGAACTTTAGCGCGGTTTACATTTTGTGAAAATCGATATTTCCATGACAACGATAAACAAATAACCTCGAAAACACTAAAATTGAAATTTTGCGCGATCCAGACTTCGCTTTGAAAAGCAAACACCAACATCTTAAACTGTGGTGTATGGCAAACAAAACATACAAGAACAAAAAAAATCTCTTTGTTTGTTTCGAAGTAAATCGCAAAAACATTTTCAACCTTAGTTTTTGCGTAGTAATAGTAAATGCACCGAAAAGTAATCAATGTTTTGATGAAATGGCTAGAAAATAGTGTTAAAATGTGTCTTTTACTTACTATTTTATGCCTATAACGTTTTGTTAAAACTGGTGTTCGCGATCTCGAGAACGAATTGTTTTTCTACGATCATTCACGTAATCATTTTGTGGTAATTTTTGAATTTGAGCGCTTTTGCGAAAATCTTAAGAACGGATCGATAGATTTTTTTGAAACATTAAACACGCCTGCTTGACGATGTCACCAATTTTAGTGTTGAGTCTTATTAACATTGATTCACTAGAACACTCTTAGATTTAACGTTAAAGAGGACGTATGAACCGACGGAAAACCTTGCGTTACAAAAACACAGTTGGCAAGTAAATGCTAATATATTCAAAGTAATGCCTGATTCATTGCTTCGTGATTTTTATTTGGTTTCTTTGTTCTTTGTTGCACTGTAGATGACAAGGGAAAGTAAAAATCACGGAGGAATGCATTGCGCATTACTTTGAATATATTAGCATTTACTTGCCAACTGTGAATATGTAACGCAAGGTTTTCCGTCGGTTCATACGTCCTCTTTAACGTTAAATCTAAAAGTGTTCCAGTGAATCAATGTTAATAAGACTCAATACTAAAATTGATCACATCGTCAAGCACGCGTGTTTAATGTTTCAAAAAAATCTATCGAGCCGTTCTTAAGATTTTCGCAAAAGAGCACAAATTAAAAAATTACCACAAAATGATTACGTGAATGATCTCAGAAAAACAATTCGTTCTAGAGATCGCGAACACCAGCTTCCGCAAAACGTTCTAGGCGTAAAATAGTAAGTGAAAGACACATTTTAACACTATTTTCTAGCCATTTCATCAAAGCATTGTTTATTTTTCGGTGCATTTACTATTACTATGCAAAAACTAAGGTTGAAAATGGTTTTGCGATTTACTTCAAAACAAACATACAGAATTTTTTGGTTCTTGTATATTTTGTTTGCCATACGCTACAGTTGAAGATGTTGGTATTTGCTTTTCAAAGTGAAATCTGGATCGCGCAAAATTTCAATTTAACTGTTTTCGAGAATTTTTGTTTATCGTTGTCATGGAAATATCGATTTTCAAAAAATGTAAACCACGCTAAAGTTCAATCCAAAACCAACAAATAGGGCAAATTTCACGTTGATCTGACAAGGAGAAGACTGTCTAAGAGCCTATTCAAAAAGTAGGGTATGGTCCCAAAAAAACTGTATCGAAACACCTTAAACTCTTAGCACAGGTAGCCAAAGCTTTATTTATGACTGGAAATCAACAAAATTTTATGAAATAAACAATGTTTCTTTGTTGTTATCTTACTTTTTTGCTGTTTGGGCCAATGGTTCGCTAATTATATTATGCAAGGTTGCACACCAATCTGCCATTTCACCCGCACAAAAGCATACCTCTTTTCACTAAATGAGCTATATTTCTTGAAATGCGCCTATTCAACTCACAATTTCCTCACACCAGAATAAATCCATATTGAAGAAACAATTATACTCCAAAAAATTTGTCACCATAAAACGGCAATATTTCGAGCTTGCTGCACAAGAAATCAAATGTCGGTATTCGTCCGCCGACCTCTGCGCACAAATATGTGCACATACGCTAATCTAATCTAGCTGTTCTCTTCTTATTGGGCAATTCGCACAATGGCGCAGACATGACAAAATCTACTGAGCCGGAGTGCGACATTTCACGCGTGAAGCGTGGCAATTTATTGCGCTTGCTTACCGTTCACACCTCCCAGACACAGTAGATTTTGTCATGTCCACGCCATTGTGGGAATTGTCCAATAAGAAGAGAACAGCTAGATTAGATTAGCATATGTGCACATATCTGTGCGCAGACACGTCGGCGGACGAATACCGACATTTGATTTCTTGTGCAGCAAGCTCGAAATATTGCCGTTTTATGGTGACAAACGTTGGGAAAGATGGAACTTTTTTGGAGTAAAATTGTTTCTTCACTATGGATTTATTCTGGTGTGAGGAAATTGTGGGTGGAATAGGCGCATTTCAAGAAATATAGATCATTTAGTAAAAAGAGGTATGCTTTTGTGCGGGTGAAATGGCAGATTGGTGTACAACCTTGCATGATATTATAATACTAATTGGGAGCAAAAATTAGAAAGACGCTTATTCTCGCTCGGAGAGCGAACCATTGGCCCAAATAGCAAAAAAGTAAGATATCAACAAAGAAGCACTGTTTATTTCATAAAATTCTATTGATTTCCAGTCATAAATAAAGCTTTAGCTACCTGTGCTCTTAGGAATGATGCAGGATTTTCTTCTCGAAAAAAAATTAACAAGCAATTATTTACGCTTTTGGGGTGGGAAGTCTGGCAGAAAGAGGTGGCAAGGATAACAAAAAATATAGAACAAAAGGTACAAAATGAACGTAGGCGTATTAAATTGATAATTGATTTCGAAAGTAAGTTAATCTAAAACTATTACAAAAAGAATTATCAAATTCTGTGAAACGCATCTTTTCAAGGCAGCCACATTTTTACAGTCATAGATATTTTACTCTCTCAGCGATCTTGTAATTTTATGCCTTTTAGTAGCTTAACAGTTTCGTTCCGCATCATAGCATTCTTTGACAGTTTAGTAATTCAGTTAAGCCGTCCATTCATTGACGTTAAGATGGTAGATTGTGAGGGGTGTTGGGGACCATACGCACCTACGACGACCACAACGAAAAAAACGCCTCTGATGGAGTTGAATTTAGGTTTCACCGTATTGCAATTCGATTCCAATTAACTGAGTTTGTCTTGTGTAGCTGAACAATCCAGGAGACGAATTGTAGGTTTGACTGTCAAGTTCAATCAAAAGAGAAAGGAAAAATTACCGTCGCATGATCACGTTCTTCACTAAATTAAACCTTTAATTTGGTCTTTTGCGTTGTACTTGTGAAGACACACTGAAGATAATGGCATAGAAATATACCAAAGTCCATGACGCACGCCTGGGGGCTGGGGTTGGGGGGCACCTGACCCACGTTTGGGTATAGGGCTGTCGCTGAAGGTTTGAACCCTGACCCTGTTAAGGGCAATAAAAGCCCTAAAATACCCTAATATACCTAGCAGTGTTTAGCACAACACCCTTCATTTTAGGTCCATGTTTAGGACAAATGACAAAATACACAACCTGTTTAGGACAGACATATAAGGACAAAGAGGCCAAAAAACTGTACCCTGTCCAGCGGCACATCCCCGTATAAGGCATATAAGGGAGTACTCCCCCCCCCCCACCCCCCAGCCCCTCGAGAACACACGTGCCAACACGTGCATACCGCCATTGCTTAGTAAGTAAACTTTGACATTTTTGATACCGACAACGTCGTGATGGCAGTATCAAGTCCAATGACTGCATATTTTGCCATTTTCAGATCAATCTTCTGAATCTACTGCTCAGTGCGGAATAGTTTTAATACCCTTGGTACTTTCTGCCTCCCTTCCAGTCCCAGAAGCAGCTTAAATGAACACTCAGTGGGGGTGGCTGACAGTTAAAAACCTTCCGGCTATCATTCCCCCTTAAGTCAATTAAGTCTGATGATGATTCACACTAGTGTTAATCAAGCCTGGTACTGTTTTTACTAACTATAGTTTTTAAGTAATTACGTGGGTTCACACTGACCGCTTTCTGTAATTCCTGTAATTCTTGCCCGTAATTTCTAAATGTTGCCAATTGATGTATATTAATCCTAATTTAATTAATATATGAATTTAGTTATTTTTATTTAACCCCATCTGGTATTTATTTAACAATTTTGATGATAAACAGTACCACTAGTATATTACACTAGACTTTTAAAGAATACCATAGCTTTAACTAAGCTACACAACATGTAATTGCATACTTTTGAGAATAGTACATTAAGGTTGTTAATTTCATGTAATTTTAACATTGTAGAGACATGCATATGGTGCTCACGTTTTTTTACGCGCTGGGCATCATGGACTTAGAGGATTTGATATCAGAAGAAGGTGTAGATACTGTAAATGTCTTAGTTTCCGGGTGAACCGACTAGCTCATAAAAAGACTTACACTTTTACTTTCGATAATTAACCGCATTTGTACTATTTTTTTAATCGCATTTAAGTATATACCTATCCTATATACTCTTAGCTAGTACAGTCTAATGCGCAACCGTTTCCTTCCTACTACCCAATTTTCACACGAATGTCATCACGTCATATTTACGCACACTTTGTTCTTAACCTCGAAGAAAGTGAGTGCAAAGGGAATGGGTTGAGTTATTTTTCAAAAAAGGAGAAAAGCCAACAGCAATATTACGTTAAAACGTGTAATATAAATTGATATGCTTTTTATTAGTTTTGTGTATTTTTAATAGGCGTATAAAAATCTTAATTGTGCTTTAATGATTTGATAACAAATTTAGACATCATTCTTTCGATTTCTTTTTAGCTTTTCGCTTGTCTCAGTAAACATACAACACTGGAGACCATTCCTGCATCAGGATATCTCACACTTTGATCGCTATTCAACGTCGTTAATCTACACTTGGCGTTGTATTTCAGAGACCCCTGGTATTGCGGTCAGCGGTTGATTGGTGAGAGTCTGCTGACTGAGAAGCCCGCAGTCCCCAGGTCCAGTATTCACAGTGGTCAAACGCAAAAAGCTGCATCACTTCCGGTTTTTAAGAGCCTTTAAGTTTGAATCAGTTCAATCATGTACGAGCGCGATGTTCGTCTGAAAATTATGCATGACATGTTCCTGGCAAATCAAACTCTGTGCATGAAAGTTATTTCATTTTGAACATATACGCAACGTAAAACGCTTTTAAGTTTTCAGAGAAGGCGTTAAGATTTGACGGGGACTGTGCATGTATCACACGTTTGACCGCTGTGAAGGTCCAAAATCGTTCAACTCTTTCCTCGATAATGGGGTTTCCTGATGCAAAGCGTGGTCATAATTTTCCAATGTGAACCTATTATTTCATTCTATTCTTATTGAGGGCCAATCTGATAAAACAAGTTGTAGTAGTAGAAGTGCTGATATAAAATAAATTTGCTGTTGGAACTAAAATGTTTGGTGGTAGCTTTTATATGATTCGTTTGCAAGGAATATCTCAGTGACAGTTCCTTAAGAAGCTTGACTCGGGGGATACTCCCAAGTTTGACCCCTGGGGGTACTCCCGCCCATATATAATCTATGTAGGTATGTCCCGTGGAATAAGGTATGGTTTTTGAGGTTCTCAAACACTGCAGGACGTAAACACCCAGCTCAACGAATAAAATATTGTCTATTAAAGCTGGACTATCCGATAAAGTATTAACAAAGCGATTTTATAAAGGTGTTTGTTTTGCGGTGCGCAGTCACAAAATTCTTAGATATCGTTTTTCCCTTGAATATGGTGTCATTTTTCGGGTCAGTGCGCCTAAAAATGGGCGTCAATTTTTGATTTTCTTGGACAGGAGTGCACCCTCCCCCCCCCCCCTCCCAGGAACTTTACATGGATTGAACAGAAAAATCCTTCATAGATCTCTTCATATACTCTCGGCAAGTTTCAAGCTTCTTTTAAGGCTGGTTTCCATGTGATGGCTGCGATCGGTGCGATGGCTGGAAAAAACGTTCAGCAATCGTTGCGATCATATGGAAACCACTCTTCAGCGACCGTAGCGATGATAGCCATCGTTGCGACAACGATTGCTGAGAAAGGCCTCAGTTCTATCGTTTACCAGACGTATTTTCCAGCGATCGCAGTGATCTTAGCGATCATATGGAAACCAGCCTTAACGTTACCATTTTTGTTAGCGACAACTTAAGTTAGAATTCTTTTATTAAATTACTAATTTACTTTTTTGGCAGTAAATTTCATGTTTGCATAGAAAGCGGCAAGCATCGATAAAAATTGTTGAATCGTTGAAATAAGAAGTCCATGAATCTCTACACGGAAAATTTCAGCCTACGCATAGCCGTAGCCTCCCCCCGAGGAGAAAACGGGAGGGGCTACGTGTAGACTAGGAAAAGCTCGACATTTAATCCTTGATAAAAGTTATAACATTGATTAACAGGGGATTTTTCTAACCTGGAGGGATGTAATTTCTCGACACTGAAATTTGGAGTTATAGTCCAACCTTTCTTCTAAAAGGCGACTATTGTATGTCGCATCATCCAATTTTCGTGTTTTCAAAGCGAAAAAAGTTGGGAAAAGTCAAAATTGGATGTCGCTAAGCTATTGTTTCAGACAGTTGGAAACTCGGGCAGCGCTTCTCCCTTTATTTACAAACATGTTTCATTTTCTGAGGACTCAAGAATATGAAAACTCAGGCAACCTGCTGCTAAGTTTGCAGTCGCGGCTCCGTCGCTCAAACAGGCAAGCAGGCGTTAACATATTTATTATTGACAAGCACGCTGTTTGGAAATTAGGTCAAATCCGCATCGCGCAGAATGGCCGGACATTTACGCATATTGATGAGCTCCTTGGCTGGTTATTCAAGCGTGAGCGTTCAATAAAAGCGCCTCAATTAGAGAGAAAAGGTTTGAATTAGCTGACGTTGACGGATTGTAATGGACATTTTTCAGTACTTAGAGGGAACTTTTCCAAAATGATACTCCACATTTTTCAAGTGGAAAGCTAAAACTACAATTTTTAAGTGGAAAGGTAAAACTAAAGAAAAAAAAAATTGAGGAAATTGATCCACAACAAGTTGTAGACTTTTACTTTCAAAGAATGGGCCTTTTCTGCTTGCTGCAATATGGGAAACGAGCCTAATTAACATTAACATAAACAGTAATCAGCGGTAAAATCAGAAAACAACTTTAGGCATAAGTGGATAGAAGGAATTTATTAGGAAATTGAATGCCATGACAAATGCACTGGCATTCACATTTTTTCGCCTAAAAGCCAAACTGTAGGCCCAAAATATGCCAACATTAAAACTTCAGCAACGATTACCCAAGTTACGTTGATAATTTAATAAAACAATTATTACTCTCGGAGTCGCTGGATAACAGATGAATAAAACCAAGTTGGCGCTATGTGCAAACCCGCGCTCGTGAAATAATTGCTAAGTAAACAAGGGACTCCCTCTGTAGACTATTGCGGTTTTAAAATTAGAATAATGAACACATTATTACGTGCAGTTTCCATTATACCTATTACGTACAGTTTTCATTATATTAGCTGGCTCCATTAACCGTATAGTTACCTGTCCCTGATTAACCTAATAAAAGCCTCAGATGCCAGAAAAATGAAATGCTGTCGGCAACAAGAATGATTACTTGCGAATTAGAATTGGATCAGTCCCAAGGTTTGAATGGGTTTACAGAAACATTTTACTACTTGCAAATATCATAGCATCGGATAACACAGAGAATAAAATGATTAAAAACTTATTTTACGCAGATAGCTTTCTTAAAGACAGAAAAAGTGAGAAAAGTTGTTTCAAATTTGACAATTGCTTACATGGAAAAACAGCATACTTTTGAATTTAGATTGCTGCAACTGCAGGCGAATCCTACCTGCTAAAAGTTGTCAACTTCCAAAGGAAAACGAGGACAAAGGTCCTCACGAAACCGTGGCATTTATAAACTAAGATCTTTGTGAACTGAAAGTTGGTTGCGTTTGATACGATGAAGACGAAACCAAAAGGATGAAAATGTATTCGTAAGTTATAACGTACTCCTCAAAAGGAAGGAAATAAGAGGAAAGTTATTTTATAGCTGACTAAAGCAGAGCAAAATTTACGTTCATGTGAATAGACCGGAAATACGGGGAAGGGAGTCAGAATTTATGGCATTCGAACTCTGCTATTTCTCAGCGGTTAATTTTCCTTCCACTGAAACAATTAACATGTTTATTTTAAAATTTTAGGAAAGTTAAGTGAGTTTTATGAGTTCATATTAATTATGTTTTTTTCGTGTAAGGTAGGAATAGGGAAAGTACATTTAGTCAACAGGGATCTCAGTTAAAATGTTGCAGCTGTTCAATGAGGATACTCGGGTGACCATGTTCTTTGCCATGTGGCAAACACGAACTTGTGAATATAAAAATTGCTATTTCATGCTTTATAGCTAGTATGTGAAACTACCAGTTGATAACCTTGCAAAATTAAATGAATTATTAAAAGCACCTCCCTAAATGTGTTTTTGTACTTTAGCCTAGCTCATTAATAAATTATTCGTCACAAACGTTGCCAGACTTTTCACATGCACAAATTGTTGTAGGAATATGATATATTTCCCAACATATTTACGTTCGAAAGAAGTTTATCGCTTAGAGCTCTGTTGACATGCTTGGAAAGTGAGTGGATAACTGACCACTTCTCTGCTATAAGAAACACGTCTTAGCGTCCAGTTTTGGAATACATATCTGGAAAATTCTCATAAGAAGTTAGTAAGAGTTTTTACTTTTTCTTAGTTTTACAGGATATCAATTTTGTCTATTTGTTTGAATGTTAGTGTGCGTGTGTGTGTTTCTAGGTTGAAATCCTAGTTTTGGCTGTCGGAAGACGTTTCAGTCTTTTATATTCTTACCTACACATTGAAAGCAGAAACAAACTTAAAAACGAGGTTATGTTATATTGCCAGTGCATAACGTCTCCAGTGACGAAACTGCGGGTTGAGTATTTTGAAAGAATTATCATCCTCAAAAGACGTTCATCCTATAATGATATTTTTCAAAACTCGCTAATTGTGACCTGTCTTACGAGGACATTTATAGCTAGTCTTACCTAGTCCCCCGGGTGATAATTTTCTTTTCGTATGGTGTTATATTCGAATTTTAATCCGTGAAAATAAATACAACAGTGGAAAGTAAAGGCGTTGCTTGCCACAACCAAATGTAGAAAAGTAAACGTTGAAACTTCCATTAGAACGACCACAGTCCATTCAAGAAACCCCTAGGAAGTTTTCTCAGCCCAGGGCTTATAAATGGATTTATACGGTGTTGCAAAAACTTTACCGGTCAATTTTGCATGATTTTGGCGATTTCTAAACCTGCGAAAGAAATAAAAAGTATTTTAACAGTTCCTTTACATTTATTGTTGGCTGTTAAGCATTTTCTTGTGGATTTTGGTTTAATTCCCTTCGATTTGAAAATATTCTGTATGTTGAACAAAGTTGCTGACGAAAAAACAACTTTGGTTGGCTGCCATGCTTTATCTCGTTAGTCATTTTATAAACAATTCTCCTATGTATACAAATAAAAAACAGTCATTTTTTTCTTTCCATAAAAATCGAATTTACCGAAACAGTTATATTTTGTTTCCCACAAACTGTCATATAAGCCAAGGCAAAGCTACTTTAATTGGCATCGTGAAACTTTGTCTTTTAAAATTACATTCGTCGACGGGAATCACATTCGTTAAAATAGAAATGTCGAAAATTAGCTTTGGACAGATAAGCCTACTAAGGCAAATAATGAGATAACAAAACACAAAGAGCACAAAACAGACGAGCACGTCACAACTCAGTTTGATCACGTGAAGAGACTTTTTCACCGAATAACTGCTGGCTGCATCCGTGTGCACAAATTTCCCGCTTTGGGAGGTTTTGCACAGTATTAGTACAGTATCGATTTAGATCTTACATTTAGATTTAGATATTTGACAAGTTTTAATCAGCGCTGAATTCTAGCTAAAGAAAGAGTTATTTTATGTTAACAACAAGTTTTCCTTTAATTTGTCTTCGTTAATAAATTCCGTTCTACAATTGCGATCTCCTTCCAATTCTATAGGTTTAATTTAAAACCTGTAATCTTGTTGATTCATTATTTCGAGATGAAGGCTTTTGCAGACTTAACTTGTTTTGAACTTGAATAGTAGACTAATAGCCTAACTCGTCTGTTAGTTTTCAGCTATGAATACTAAGTGCTTCTTTGATCAGTAAACACAGGCGGCACGAGCCGCTCATCTGTTATCTAATAATTTACCTCTGAAATAATAAACTTAGGTGTAAAACGTAGACCTTTTGCTTTTCTGCGCTGTCTTCAAAGAACTGTCCGCTCTACTGTAATTACTTTCAGCTACATCTGCTTGTTAGTACATCTATTATACTCTGTAAACGATAGAGGTGAATACAAGTCGTATATAAGCAATCACTTTGTTAACTTTCTTGGATTACATTTCTTGTGGAGATGGAGATTACATTGTTGAGTAGACTAAAAGTGCTGTTGGAACCAAAGTCAAGTTGTCGCAGTTATTGTCAAAGTCCAGTTCGTGATTTAGATCTCGGTACCTAGAAGAGAGCGACAGCTCTTTCAGAGTTTCCCGTTCGCGTAGAGTGGAAACATCTACCGTTACAGTTTCCACTGAAAAATTAATTTACTAGGTTTGAAATTCGCTGCATATGAAAAGAGCTCATTTATAAAGATTAAGATGTTTAAGATTTCATGAACTATTTGAGAAATGTTTGCTGAAAGTGATGTGCGTTTTCTGTCACAACCGATGGAAACAGGGTAGGGAATTTGGAAGAGCGCCAAAGTTTATGTGACCTATTCTGAAAGAATATTCCAAACGCATCCACCATGAAAACAACGCTCTCGGTTGTTCCGTATTGCCAATATAACAATGCAAGTTCATTTTTTTAAACCACCTAGAAAACAAAATCGTAGGTAATCCCAAATTACTTATTAATTATTAATCTCAAATTAAGATGTCCTAGTTTAAAACGATGGCGTAAACTATAACTAAGAAATGCACACAAAATATCTCAACGGAAGTAAAATTAAGACCAACAGTTCCCTAGTGTCTCGATCTAGATTTCTTTAACCAGTCTCTTTTAGGCCGTCTGGCACTGTGCCTTCGTGGTCGAAAAGCTCCGAAAGGGGTGTGGTCTGGGACACACTGCATTGGCAATGCTGCTTGATGTCATCCACTGGAATCGAACTGGGATGCTTGGCTGGGTTGAGAATAGATGAGTTGAGAGCAATTGTTCGGTTGGAATGACTGGTGCCCGAGTTGAATATTGTGAATGGTTCTGGACGTATATGTATGAGAAAGATTTCTCTAATACCTCGTACCAGATTAATTTTAGTCTGCACTAGGTAACTCCTGGGTGACTTGCCGGTCAGCTGCCGGATCATTCTGGTTTTGTGCCAAGTCGATTGTTTTGGATATAACTAGATGCAAGCTAGCCTACTTAGCAGGTGCTTAAGTGATTTTAAGGCGTATGAGATTTGAATAACATAGGACGCGCGCGAGTGAGGAGTTCGCCACGCGAGAGGGGACGAACTCGCGCGCGTCTTCTAAGTGATAATAAGTCAAACAATGTTGGGTTAGGGGAGGGGTAGGTAGGGGTTTCCAAGAAACGTGGAATGATCCGTTGCTTTAGCTCCTGGAACTGCTTGGCTGAAAATAATTAAGTTCTCTAATGTTCCGTATTCACAAATATAACAAAATGTGTCACTAACTATCTGGGAAAAAATGGCCGTAGTCTCGTATTACAACATTGAAGTCAGCAAATTTAAAGAAACAGCGCAAAATAACGGTTAACATTTCTCTGTTCCAAAATTCTGAATTCTGCGAATGTGGATATATTCTTTATTGGTATATTCTGACGGTTGCTGACTGTATGTTACATGCACGGTAGTTTATCAACAACATTGGCTGGTATTTATGTAGGTTCATTTGAAAATGTTTTCCCGAAGTCAGCATGTACGATTCCCTGAAAATGCTTTCAGTAACAGCTTTGAAAACAATGACTGAGGAGTGGTAACACTGACGATGTTGAATTGTTGTTTTGCATGTCATGTTTGTTGTTGCTGTTGTTGTTGTTGTTGTTGTTGTGTCCTCTATCCTGTTCTTGTTCTTGTTCTAGCTTGTTGTTGTTGTTGTCCTTTGTTTTTTTCTTCTTCTTCTTCTTCTTCTTCTTCTTCTTCTTCTTCTTCTTCTTCTTCTTCCTCCTCCTCCTCCTCCTCCACCTCTTCCTCGTCCTTCTCCCTCCCCCTCCTCCCTCTCCTCCTCCTTTCCCTTCTGTATTCCTATTCCTTTAAATTTCTTTTCAGATCGTTGACTTAAGCTGCACCTCAGAATCCGGCCAGTAGTCTAACAAAATGGCTGTGAGACAAGACATACCTATTGCAATTCTATTTCTGCTCAGTCAAATGTTCCACGAAACAGTAAGTCATCACTGCGCTGCTGGTGGATCTGAAAAATCCATATTTGGCTGGAAATTACAGGGACACACCTACAAGACGATGATGGCAAACCTTGGTTCCGAATGCATAATCGCCTGCCGACGTGACCAGAGATGCCAAAGCTTTAATTTTGTTATATCTGTCGGCATGTGTGAGTTCAATGATAGAACTAAGGAAGCCAGGCCTGAGGATTTTGTTCCTGATCCAGGTCGATATTACTACAGACGGGCCATGAAACGAGGTAAGCTGATACAAAAAGAAGTTGATATGGCAATGAACTGTATGAGACAATTCTTGTTATTTAATTATCTTAATACCTTTGGATAGCTATAACTGAAAATATTTCACTAATGACTTCAGCTTGTTCAATATACACACAGTGTACAAAGAGCCATCAAGTAATCAGTGAGATATTCGCAATACAGCATGTCAAGGCATCTCGGAAACCTATTTTATTTCATGCCTCTTACCATGCTTGCACTCTATTTTTTATACGGTTAAGTTAAAAATATACAATTGTATTGTGTTTACAGATTTCAAACACAAAATTATATCCTTTTCAAAATCTCAGCCTCGGGTTTGTTCTTAAAATATTCTTAAAATTTCGAGTGTATGCACGTCCCCTGTCTAAATAAATGACGTTGCACTGAGAATTCGAAGAAAGTAGGGTAACCCACAGGCTTTTTTGGAAAATCTAGCAAGAGTGTTCCAAGAGGCTGGGATGTAACCGGTTTCTGAACTGGTTGGAAAGCTAATGAAAAAGGGCAGATCAGAATGAAGTAGAAGATTTAATAGGAGGAGCGGAAGTTTTTATTCCCGATGACCACCTAATGTTGACTGTGCAATACCTTTCAAAGACCGGCTGGAAACTATCCGTATGACGAAGGGCGGGAATTACAATTGTTCAGTAAGTCCCGAGGGATATCTCGGACTATGCAAACCTATTTCAGCTTTCTGATTGGTTGCCATCTTCATGACATGAAATAAAAAGCATTATCACTTTAATTTGTTCTTTTCAGTTCCTTTGGGCTCCATTCCTGAGCTGCAAGCTGAGTCATGTCAAGAGATTAAGGCCAGTGAAGGGCAAGCGGTCAGCGGTAAATACTGGTTGTCTACGAACAAGCCAGATATGCCTGTACTGGCTTACTGCGATATGGAGACTGGAGGTGAGTCATGGCTTTAACTGATATTATCTATCTTTAGTATTAACTTTTTAAACCAAAATAATAACAATAACCTAAGATATTATTAAGTTTAATAATAACTTTTTAATAAACTTATTAACTTAATTTATAAGAACTTATTTCATTCTGACACGATTTTTTTTATGGCCAAATCGTGAAATTTGGCTCACCGACCAACTCGCCAAGGGGTTTCCAGAGTGTGGGCTATGGATGGTCAAGACGGAAATAGATTTCAACTTGAAAAAGTTACACGAACGTCTTTCAAGTGGTTCCCTGAGACGCTGGCGAGTTTATTGCTTTCGTTCTCTTCCACAATGCCAATGCCATCTGCCAGAATACCCGATGGACTTATTACTGTCCTTAAAATTTCCCAAAGGTTATCAAACTCCATACAGTCGCCCTGTCTTAGATCACGACAAAAGTTTGACAAATTAAAATCAAAAGGTACGTAAATTTGACCTCGATATTGATGAAAAATGGTTATTAGTCTATTGGTTGTCTTATACGTTTACAGAGCTACTCCAATATACCTGCAAAATGTCATCAAATTGAGTTAATATAATTTGCATGGTTTTGGCCTGCAGAAGAATACAGAAAGTGAGTTTGCTTTTTCTTTTTCTTTTTTTTTTTTTTTGGACTTGTTGTTTTTACTTTGATTTGGTTTGTTTTGTTTACTCAGACGTCGACGAGTGTACTGCTTCTTCTCCCGTTTGTGATGTCAATGCAATCTGTCAGAATGCTCATGGATCTTATCGCTGCACCTGCAAGATTGGTTACTCTGGTGACGGCAAAACTTGCAAAGGTTGGTGGGGCGACAGTCTGCACAGTGCGGAGTCAGTTACCAACAGCACTAAGCAAACATAAATTTATTGCACTGTTTAGTGATCATGATTATCCTGAAAAGTGAACGGCTGTTCAAACAAATGTTCGGTCTCTTGAAATTAGCCCTGGCTGGACCGACATCAAGGGTTCAACCCCTTAAGCCCCAATAGTGACAAGCATCTAATTTCTCCTTACAGTATCATTACTTGATTAAACATACAGGTCATGAGAATTAAGGAAATGATCACTAAAGATGAGGTTTTCTTGATGTGTAAGCAAATTCTCGCAACTAGTACCATACGAACAGTGAGGAGAACATGCATGCTGATACTGGCGCTTAAAGGGTTGACTAACTGAGGAAAATAGTGCTGCCTCTTCTGAAACACCTTCAAATGGGCGCATATAGTAAGGTCTAGCATTATCCCTGATTTGAGTAAAGAATATGCTACGAACACATTTATTCTGCTCAACTGAATTTCAACACTCACGTGAAGGCCATCAGGGCAGATATCACAGAGCAAGAGATAATAAAGCATCGCTTTGGCAAGCTTCACATCGCCAGCGTGAACACAGAAACACAAAGCAAAACAACAGGGCAGCTATTTTTTGAGTTTTTATTTCATTTTCGTCAGTTTTAAAAGGCCTAAATTTCGGCTTTAGTTTGCTAGTTTGATAAACCGATACGGTCATTATAAATGCGCAGCCTATCACAAAAACAGAGGATGGTACGCCTGTGGTTTTAGATTCTGGCAAGTGGTTTGGATTCTCGCAAGTGTTTTGGATTCTGGCAAGTGTTTTAGATTCTGGAAGTGTTTTGGATTCTATGAAGTGTTTTAGATTCTGGGAAGTGTTTTGGATTCTGGCAAATGTTTTAGATTCTGGGAAGTGTTTTGGATTCTGGCAAATGTTTTAGATTCTGGCAAATGTTTTTGGGTCCTGGGAAGTGTTTTTGGATTCTGGCAAGTGTTTTTGGATTCTGGCAGGTGTTTTGTCCCTATGAGCCACCGTATAAATTAAAACGTTACTGCCACAGCACTAAGGAATGAACCAAAAACACATGGTCCGTGCCACTTCCTTGTCCACTGACACAATCAGTAGCATAACGATCCAAAACACCTATTTAGTAAATATTCCATGCTGGGTCGCATCAGATAGTGGCTTGCTTGGGCAAGACTGCAAAACTCGTCAAGGGACGATAGCAAATCCCTGAAGCGCCCTTCACAAGCCCGGTTATGCCTGATGTCACTCTCAAAAGTCTTTCACGCCTCCCTTCACCCTTGAGCGTCCGAGGGTTAACGGGTACGTTCTGTATGATCGACACAGAACTCAGTGTTTTCTCTGCACTGGCTTCGTACTTACTGGCAGTTCACTGTGTCGAAGTTCACCGGCTATAGTTCTATTTCTATTCATAGAAATCGACGAGTGCAGTAATATTCCTGCCCCATGTGACGTCAATGCCAACTGTCAGAACAGTGGAGGATCGTATCTTTGTTCCTGCAAACCGGGCTATGCTGGAGACGGGAAAACGTGTAAATGTAAGAAAAGAATAAAAGGATGTTTGAAACTCTCGTATAATTTTCTACAATGTGTGTCCATGGTTAATGACCCTTAATAATATGTTTTAATTACTCCTAAATTTAATTATTTTCTCCCTTCAGTATTAAAAAACTCGTGTGATAAAATAAAAAGAATGGATTCCAACGCGACGGATGGAAACTTCACAATATTGACATCGTCGTCAACTCTCCAGGTAAGTTTAAATGGATCTTTTTTACAAGTCAGGTCACATTTTGAAGGCATTTTGTGATCAAAATATAATGGCTCTACGAGGGCAGGAATCTTGGGATCGTGACAAGGGTGGGAGTCTGCTGAAGGGCACGCAAGCCCCCAGTGTCTTAAAACTTGAATCGAACATGTTTAGTGAAAAGTTATAAAAGGATCTGAAAAGCAACAAAGTGACTTAATTCAATCAAATCATAGGCAGATTTCTTATGTGCCGTTTCCGCCCTTTTGGGTCTCTTTTCCGCGTGAAGCAAAGGCAATAAGCAACTTTATAAGCAGGCTACATGTCTCATTGTGGATTCCACATTCTGCTGACTGAATTCTTGATCCCACTTCTCCCAAAACCAGCGGTATTCGGAAATTTGGATTCCAGTAAGCTTTGGATTTCGGATTCCAAAACCCTGCCGGATCCCAGAGACAATAATTTTCTGTAGAAAATTATAGGATTCTCGGGATTATAGGATTCACGGGGCGAGGACAGAAATTATATTTATTGAAAAAGTATTATTACTTCGCTATCTGGAATTTGCAAAGGAAATAAAAATTCGAATCAGATTGAGTTTGGATAAACATTTAAGGATATAAATTAGCGAGAAAAGTTTAACACAACGTTTAGATGTCTCCATGACATCATTTTCAAGTGAGAAAATAAAATATAGATGAGTTAATATATACAAAGTGAGGCGTTAAAAAAGTAAACAATAAGTAACATATTTGGCGTGTAATTGTGTGTGCATGGTAAGTGTGTCTAAATATTAAATAAATATATAGTTTTAACACCTCACCTTGTATATATTAACTCATCTATATTCTATTTTCTCACTTGAAAATGATGTCATGGAGACATCGAAACGTTGTGAAATTAAAATTGTGCGGGAACAAGAGAGGAACAAGGGGGAGAGCGAATCCCCCATACATGGACCTCTTCCGATGAAAATTATTTGAAATCTATTTTTGGATCTCTGTCATATCGCGTGGTTACTTTAAGGACGTCACCTCATTGGTCAGCTAGAATGACGTCATGTAATGCTAAATTGTTGACATGGGAACAACAGATAAAAATAACCTTCGCAGCGTGGGTGCGAACTAATAATAGATTTCAAATAATTATCTTGGGGGACGCATACTTGTCCAATACTCCGACAAATTTATGCAAAGCATTGTTAAATTTCCTATTGTTTTGCTTCATTCTTTATTGTTATGCTTTTGTTCAGTATTGTTATGTGAAGTGAATACAATACAATGCCATGCATAAATTTGTCGGAGTATTGGACAACCCTCGGGGGACGGGGATTCACTCTCTTACTTCATCCTCTCTTGGCGGGAGCTTGTAGGCAGTTGGGGATAGCCAAGTAGCAAATTAACATTTTGCGGCATTCTCCATGAGAAAATGGTTTCAGTTCAGATAGTTGGGGTTCCAGATAGCGGGGACCTCCTGAACTGTTTCTGTTGTTCAAGTTGAGGCAATTTGTGGAAAAAGTCCAATTTTCACTGTTAACGAATTAGAAGTAGCCACGGGATCAACAAAACGACGAGTATGAATTTATAAACAACACAAACATCAACTTACTGCTTCTACCCCCTTCTCTTCATCAGGTTTATTGTGATATGACTTCTTCTGGTGAAGGCTGGACTCTCATTGCTCGGTTTTCTAACGATGACGCTGAAAATTGGATGAATGACACTGGGTATTGGTGGTATGATAGGAATGTTTCCTTTGGAAGTACGACCCGTCCAACAAGCAATACTGACATGATCTCTCCAGCATTTTGGTTGATCAGCGGTAATGATTTCAAGATCACGCGCAGTGATGACCCTCAGCACATCGCTCTGTTGCAGACCACTGGTGACTGTCTGGGTGGGCAGACATTAAGGTCGAAAATCACGAGCTATGGGGACTTCAGGAACGGCACTGTCTGGGCCAGTAACGAGTGTCAGGGAAATTGCACGATTCAATATGGAGGCCAGTACCAGACAACTGAAGGCTTTGCACAAGCCTTGTGCAGTGGAGAAATCCAAAGCGCCAACGGTATTGGGTTCTGGTGTGGCTGGGGTAGTGGAGATGGATCAGTCATGATGATTGGTGGAGGAGGCTCCAACTGTGCACGTGCTGATCACGGGATTGGAATAACAGAGGCTAACTCCGCTTCCTTCGATGGTGCCGCACACGAAGAAGGTGATTTCGGTAATTTTACTGATTCTGGACGTGCTGGTGTGTCAACTAAAAGCTACTCTTTAAACATTTGGATACGTTAATTCCTGAAACATCACTTCTCCCTTCTCTTTCTCTCTCTCCAGTCTCTCTCTCTCTCTCATAAGAAACTGCATTAGCAAGCGTCAAATTACAAAACCAAAACAGAACAACAAAGCGCCCGAGTGTCTTTCATCAGTATTTTTACTGGACTCTATCGAGGAATTCTGAAGGTGTTTCTATAGGTTGGGTGGGTAGGCTGAGATAAACAATGGACGATAGCGGCTGCCTGAGGCAAATTTCACAAGCTAACGTCCGACCGGACTAAGTTTTACAACTGATTGTGTCAAAAGCCCACTGAGGCGTACATGTGATTAGAGAACTATCTTATTTTTTTGCTAATTTTCGCAGGACTTGATTTTCGCGCTTTCCGCGATTGGAAAAAAGTCGCAAAATTTAATACACTGCTAGATAAGCGTAGCATCCCGTCAAGAAGAATTTTTGACCTGTATAGTATAACACTGTGTTTTGTCGCAAACGATGGTGTCAACCTGTTTAAATTTCGTTGCTGCTGCTGTTGTTGTTATAGTTCACTTCTGTTCAATTGCAAAATATAGCTTTGTATAGCGCCGAAGCTTAGACTATCTGTTTGTTAATGTGGATTATTATTATTATTATTATTATTATTATTATTCAAAATCGCGAAGTTTGCCTCACCGATTTTCGCGAAATTGCGTTCTTGCGAAAATTAGTAGCCATAGGGCATTTGAGAGTTTTTCTCACGCCTTCGTTTGCGTTTGCAAGACCAAAGGACAATTTTATAGTCGTATATCATTCTTCTCCAAAAATAATCTGAATTTTGCGTTTACAGGTTGTTGGTGTGCAGAAAACGGGAACATAAATTTACGAAAACGTATACTGAACGCACGTACAGACATGTTTTGTTTTTTGAAGTATTGCGCTAAACTTTGCTACATGATTTCACCATATTTCCATTTCAAAGTGCAAAATTTACTGCTCACCTAACTTTTTCGGCCCTCCGCGGTCGCGTAAACCTGAGGTTTTTCCTTCGTTTTTTTGTGTTAAGTTAGTCCTGAGGTTTTTCCTTCATTTTTTGTGTGGTTAGTCCTTGCGGTGGAAGTAATCATGGTGGTGCTTGTAATAAACTGAATTTGGTATTGGGGGGGGGGGGGGGGAGGAGACTTCATGCCCAAAATGCATTTTTTGGATGTTTTATCCCTCGGGCGTACAAGGGGGTGCCACCCCCTATGATGTTTTTCTTGAATTTTTCCAAGATGAATAATTATCTAGACCTGCCGTTTTCAGTAGCTGTGTGCACATCCCTTAAACACATTTTGACACAAGTTTGGTGAATAATCGGTTGCTATGGTTACGAGATATGATGTCGTAAGTACGACTTCAGCTTCGAATTGCCTGCTTAAATTGCGTTGGTCAACAACTGTGGCTATTTAGCCACTAGCTTTGTACTATTGTTTTATAGTTTTAAGTAATTATTCAGTAGTTCAATTATATATTCTGCGGGGAAAGAACATTCGCTTATTTAGTTACACAGTGCTCATAGAGCTTAAGATCTGGGGAGTTGGAGGGTTTCTAACTTACCTGCAACCCTCTACATTGTATCATTTCTTTTGATCCAGTTGTATAAACGGGTACCGGTGGAAAACCTAAATAGTTGTAAGTTGGTGCCCCTGCTATGGAGTTGCATCTAATCAGGGTAACATTCTTAGCGTTCAATACCTAATCGCATTTATCCTTTCGTAGTTATTTTAGCTTTTCATGGGCTCCTTCTTTTCTATATCCCAGTACCTACTGTGGCGCTTCCTTCTCAGGTCTCTCGGGTTTCGATTGAATTTCATGACGTCACCCTTACTTGCACTTTGTGGTTGCCGACAAGAGGAAGAGATTGTTAAGGGACTGGGGCTGAGCTACTTGAGCTACTAAGCTACTACTACTGAGCTACTTAAAATGAAAACAAAAGCAACATAAAGCCAACAGCGATCTTTTAAGTTAAAAATGTTTGTTAACAAAATTCTGCTGATAAATATTGTGGAATATTTTCATCATAGCTGTGCTTTGTTGATGTACGGTCTCATATAACAGAGGTTTTGGTGATTTGCATTTATTTCTTGTACTTTTAAATCAGGATATTCAACATCTTGAACTTGCCCAAAAACTGCTTTCATCTGCTTTGTTTACGATATCACCACTCGGACTTGTTGTTCAATATTCGATCTTGTACTCACAGTCCTCGGGCAGTCAGATTAGCGATTGGTTACCGTGATGACATTTTGTGTGCTGACCGAGGAGCTAAGGGTACAAGATCATTACAAAAACACGATGGCATCATTGTACTACAACAGTACCAGAATCCGTCAGGGTCTTTGTCACCCTTGTTTACTGTTTTTTGTTTGTCTGTTTATTTGTTTGTGTTTTAACCTCGTTGTGATTACAGAATGTAAATAAGAAGCAGGAAAAACGAAATGAGTTATGGTACGTAGTTGTAGTCACACGTAGTCGTCATGAAAATAGCCTATTGTTGTTCTTTATACAACGTTTAGTGATAAGTTCGCTTTGCGGACCAATTATTACATCGTCTTCTTGATGTTGGTCATTTTGATGGAACAAATTGTAATTATCATAAGAGCGCTGCTTTAAAATAAACTTGCTGTTGGAACCAAACTGCGTGGTGTTTTAGTTTTCATCTTCCGTTTGAAACAAACATGTTACTCACAGAGTCCTCTGAATCAGTCTAGAAAGTGCAGAAAAATCTTTCTTTGGCTGACCTGGAAAAACAATGGACGGAGGATGACTGATTAGGCCTACTTTCGGAGTCTATGTATGCTTTAAAAATTGCCCCAAGCTCTTGCATTTGCCATCCACGATCTCGAAGCCAAAGTCAGCATTGTTTTCGGCCAGCGGATTCCTGATGGTCACTTAGCTATCTGGTGGGAACTAGATTCAAGAGCTGATGTTTACCTTGGTTTTGTACCGGTCAAATTGAGGCTTTAACATCCCCCCCCCGGACATAGCCCGGGCATTTGACTGTGCATCGTCGGGGGGAATTTGAACGTTGCCTTGGAAGGGTGGGGAATTTGAACCGGATCTAGCTCTTGTTCTAGTGTAATACGCCCGTGAGTTTTTTCGGGTGTTGCAGGGTTTGACGGATTTACAAGACAGAATTGCGCTTTGTTTGCGAATAACTCTTTCAAAAGGGTCCTTAAAAAAAGTCTGAAGGTGTCATAACGGCAGATCTCTCTGTGAAAAGCGTGAACAGTGTTTGACTAAAGACGAAATTTGCCTTTGTAGTCTGTTGAGGAGAGGTATTTCAGTACTAATCGGTGGGGCATTCGAACGGCTTTTTTGCCCCGAGGGGAGGGCAGAATTTGAACAGGCCAATCACATCTTCAAAAGTTCAAATGCCCGGGAGGTTGCCGGGGGGGGATGTTGAAGCTTCAATTTGACTGGTACACTAGAACAAATAAAAAGAATGTAGTTTATGCACGAAAGGGCTGTTAATAAAATTAACCGAATGAAAAGTATTCGTTATTCCATAGGGATTGAGGAAGTTTGTACCTTCTCCTATACCGCTCAAAAGAGAAAGCCGTAAAAACACTTCCAAAAATGTCTTTCTTTCAGATCGGCACTCTTAATCCCCATGCAACCAACGCTTTCATTCAGCCAATTTATTCTTGTTTCCAGCAATAGCAGAACCCGTTCTCTCATCAATATACGGTGCACCACACGCAACCCGTAATCTCTTGACTGTAAGAAAATCCCACCATGATTCTAATAGCCGGCCCTACATTTCATCTGTTCATAGCGGTCAAACGCAAAAAGCTACGTCACATCCGGCCTTTCAGAGCCTTGAAGTTTGAATCAGTTCAAAAGTTCACGAGTGCGAAGTACGTATGCCGAGAACGGTGCATAACATTGTCCCGGCAAACCGAATTTCACGCCGGCAAAACTTCAGCACGACAGTTATTTCATGTTCAGCTCATACTCAACGTAAAAATCTTGAGATTTCAGAAAGGTGTTAAGTTTTGCGATGAAAGTAAAACTTTCAACTTTCGGCTTTTTTTTATTTTCCTTATTTTTTTTTTGTAAAATTATGTCAGGAACTGCGCACGCGTCCTGCTGTGTTCTCCGGAAGCTCGGAAAAGCGATAAATACACAGCAAACACACAACAGGTAAGGTTTTTTAAACTTTATTTCGATTTTAATGTATTTTCGGCGGAAAACCGCCGATTATTTTCGATCGAATTTCAGCTCCATACAAACTCTCATATAACGCTTTGGTTACCTTGATGTCAGGAACTGCGCACGCGTCCTGCGTTTGACCGCTGTGAAGCCCTACATACTATTCTAAACTTGACCAACGTTTTTTTCTTTTATTCTTTGCGTCACTGTTTCCTTTCAGAAGTTTAGGTTCTCACTTTGGTTGTTTCTGACCATATATGGTTACGTTAACTTGAGTCTCGGTTCAGGATAAGGGAGACGTTTCCTGAATGGGCCTGTCTGTCAAGCCGGGTAACCATCAATGCAAGTCCGTCTGTTTTTAATGTTTTACGCTGTTTCACTTAAATTTTACTGCCATCGTTTCATCACTTTCATGTTAAAATTTGGTCTTACGTCACCAAACGGTAGCAATGTTCTAAATTTTAATTAGGTTTTCAGTATCCCTACAAGAGTTTTTCTCAGCCTTTGGTATTAAATAGAGGCAGGTCAAAAAATAACGGATTTGGTTTATGGCTTATTGAGTGGTCCTAATGCTTCCTAGCTCTTGTTTGCAAAACACTACCGCTTCATCATTTCCCTCGTCAAGGTTTTAAACGTCCAATATTTACTGTTAAGTTCCTTATTAACAAAAAAAGAATAGTTGAAATGGACGGACTCGAAGATGGTGAAATTCCAATCCCTTCCTCGGATGAAAGTCTATATGAACCCCCGCAAAAAAACACTTAATGGTCCTTTTTGGCCAGAAATACCGCTTATGTTTTGAATATTTCGTTTATAAAGGGTTTAATTTGCTTATTTGTCTGAAAAAAGGTGTCAGTTTGGCTTGCTAGGTAGTCCAAAATTAGGTAATACTATGTTTCGCTATCTTGTCTAAATTAGATGCATAAAGTTTTGCTGTTGCATTGGGGCCTGTGATTTTAAAAGTAACCCATTGAAATAAAACTAAAGGATGGTATGAAAAATTCTACTTTCTGGTCTGGGAAGGAGTCATGTAACATGGTTATTATCCTACCCATTGGTGCTGTCTTCTTAAAAGTAGGAACTGTATTTACTGCAAGGAAAGAAGAAACATGTTCGCCTCTCTTACACCGACCGGGGGAAATGGCCTCTAAGTCATGATGTCCCGGATCAGCTCCTTCCCAGATCGATCGTCAAACTCATTTATTTTCTTGTCACTGCTCCTGGGATGAGAAGGCATAAAATGGAAAAGGTGTTTTTCGAAGTTTCTGAAGGAAACTCTGAAAGGAAACAACAGGAAGATCAGTGGGCGTAGGCCGAACTCATTTTGCCGTCCAGCAGAAAGGTACACCTATTTTTCTGATAAGTGGTTCGGCTGTTAGGTCGCCCGGCCTGTCAAAGTTTCTCCTAAAAGCAACCGGGGCGATGCCGATAATTTTATAGTTGAGTACCCTAAGTAATATTGTATGAACTGACCCCCTCCAAAAGCTTCAACGATCACCCAGTCAGTTTTTGAAGAGCGTATTCCCCGCCCCCTCCCCGTTGGGAACGATAATTGCGTGACAGCGCGAGGTCTCCGCCTTCAGTGCGGCCAGGTGGCAAAGCGCCAAATCGGAAATAAACAGCGCCAAGTTTCAGCACTTTGGCACATCTTCGAAACGAATGGAAGCTACGATCATCGTTTTGCCGGAAGCCAGAAAAACCGCTAAATGACACGAGAGAGATACTTATATTGCGCAGTTTAATGCCTTAAGCGAAAAGTTCATAGCAAGGATGAATTAGAATTTAGACGGCTGGACAGTCAGACACAAACGTCTGTCGCATTAGACGGTGAAAGGAAGTCACTCAACCAAATTACAGTGCTGAAAATCATGGCTGTTTGGCGGTATTTTGTCGTCGTCGTCTTGCTTCAGGCGTGGATAGTCCCTAAACTTGTTGCCAGCCAGCAGAAATGTCTTGGAGGATTCGACATTTACTTCATCTTAGACAAGTAAGATTCATTTAGGCTTATAACTAAAATTAAAAAGCTTGTGGTGAGTTTGCAAATTGGTGAAGTGATGCATTCACGTTATGGACCTAACTTTGCTATTATTATTATTTTACTTTTGTTTTAACGGCAGGTGGTGTTCACCTTAAGCGAAACAAAGCAAATGAATAACCTTAAATTGAAACTTCAGCCTAGTCACTCAAAAGATGCCAAATTAAACTCATAAATATAATGCACATATTAAATACAGATTGAAAGCTTTGTAACCAAGCGTTTTAGTAACGGGCTGACATATCAATTGCTATTACAGTGTAATTATTGATGACTGAAAATCAATCAATCAAACGAGGTAGGCAAATTTCCGTATGCTGATCCCATGCAGGTCTACATTTTTAAAATTATGCATACAGATTTCTGATTTCATTGTTCATCTTGTGATTGCTTTTGGTGACAAATGATCATGCGGAATGGTACATGTATGGATGTTGTTGAATGCATACCTAAGTATGGGGTGATAAGGAAACCTTTCTTACTGTGCGGCTACTTGAACTGGGCTAGTTGGAAGAAAAGCGACCAATCACAATGCTACTGTAGAAAAAACAAAAAAAAAAATACAAACAAACAAACAGCCAATGTGTTGTTCCAAAAAATATCTATACTCCCCCCATGGAGAGTTTTTTTGGTTTGAACCCCCCACCCCTCTGGAAATTCCAGGTTAGGCTCATACATTCCTTTAAAAATTTTGGCCTTTAAGACCCCCTTAACCCTCACAATTTCCAATGACCCTCTGTGGTGGGGGTATGGATATTTTCTGGAACCACACAATAATGTTGAAGCATCCAGACAAAACATTCCACAAAAAAATTGACACCGTCACCTCTGACGGCTCAGGAAACTGCCACATCCGTGATTGGTAACTTTTGATCCTATAAACAAACCTTATGCCAATACTTTCTCTTCAGCAGTACAGCTAATACCTGCATGAGGTTATTATTTTGTAAAACAAACCTTTTCTGAAATGAAATTTGGTAATGCAACAAATTCGCTTGATTCTGAGAAGTGTTCTCTCAGCGAAGTGAGTACAAACAAACACTGATCTAAAGACTAATGTCGACATTTGCCTGCTTTACTGTGCAGCTACTCAAACTGGGCCAGTTGGAAGAAAATTGACTTATTGCAGTTGAGAACAAAAGAATTCCATACACACAACATGTATGCACAACAATGTTTTAATAATAATAATAATGATGATGATAATGATAATGATAATAATAATAATAATAATAATAATAATATTTTGCCTTTAGGAGCCCTTAAACAGTCTCAATGCTCTTAAAATTATGCAGGTGAAAGAATCTAGCTAATACTAATACTAATTACAATGAAAAATATACACAATGTATGCTAAATCTGTACTAATTTACAAACTAACTACATTATAACTACATTATATCCAGACATAACTTACAGCGCTACTGAAAAACTTAACTACATTACTTTAACATAACATAAACCTCATACGGCAAGACTTACAAAACTACATAACACAACTTTCAAGCAATGTAAATACCAGTCACATAATTGCTTCTTGCTACTGAACACAGAAACAAGAGTTTAAGCAACCATTATCCCAATGTGCACGTGTTCAATCATTAAAATTGATTGACAATCGATGATAATAGACAGCAATCAATATTAATCAATAGCAATTCATTGATATTGAAAATTGATGAACAATCGGGGACCCATGTTTTGTGATAGTAATAATTGTTGTTGATTGGTATAGATTATTATTATTTTTTTAATGACGAGCAGCACACATCAACTGATCTCACTGACTGCCTTTTTCTACCAGTTTCATCTGATCGTTACGGACTTCGTCAGGGAGTTTAACAAGTTAGCTACAAGTAGAACTAATTTTATACTTCATGGTTATAGTACAAATCACGTTCTAGTAGGGGTGTGAACAGCAAAAAAACACCCACAAAAAGTATGTGGCGTTAAAGGATGTGCAATGTTTAATTTTGGGGCTCCATGAGTCCTAATAAGGCATTGCTACAATCTCCTCTTTTTTGTTGTTGTCGTAGTAAATTTGTCTATGATTTCAACAATAAAAAAAATTGTGTCCAGAATCCTTTTACAACAACTTTGCACTCTTCATTGGTGTCTTGATCAGGCATTTTGTTGGATTGTTACATGAGCTCTGAGGAAACATGTAGCTTGCAATACAAATCAGTTGATAAAAAGTGTGGAATGATTTTTGTGAATACGATTGATCTTCAATTGGTCAATATCAGTTGATATCAAATAACTAGTTTTTTTCCAATTAAATATTGATTTGTCAAATGGATTTCCTACATGTATGTTCAATTTCATTGATTGAATATGCTGGGCCATTATCAGCTGTGGCACAAGTGTGACTGACATGTATGTGTAACCCTACATGTAGCTTCAACCAGTTTTTGTTTTTATTTTATTGATTTTAGATCTGGAAGTGTTAAGCGTGAGCATTTCCAAGGCCAAACAGTTGATTTTGTGGCCCAAACAGTGGAAAATTTTGCTGGGTAAGTTTGGTTCGTTAGTCTTTAATTAACAAATTTATCAGCCCATTGGTATTTTTTCCTGGGGTGGGTATGGAGTGTAAGTGCTTTTTTGGGGGGGGGAGGTGGGGCAAGTAGGATTTACATTATTATTATTATTTATCTTAAAAGGTTTCATGTCAAATTTTTTTACCCCACCATCAGGACAGGGTATAAGTAACACCATCCCATTTTTTTTTTCCATTTTTATTTTCAGTATTTTTTTTTTGGTGGTCACTTGCCCCAGACCTCCAATACTTGTCGCGTCTTCTTCATAATTTTCTTCATATCTTGGGTGGCTGTTTTATATTTTGCATCATAGGGGAGGGACAACAATGGCGGGTCTAATGCCCCTGGGGCTTTTCTTGTTATTATAATTTTGATTAAGAGTACTCACCGTCTGTTATTCAATATAATTATTGTTTAATTTATATCTTGCAGCACAGGAGTTCGAGTTTCGTTCATTACATTCTCAGAGGTGAAGGTGACAGAAACTGTTTTAAAATTGACGGGTGACAGGTGTGTTTTGTTTATTGAAATATTTTTTACAATTTTTTGACATTTTAAGATACAGCACCACACTTATAAGTTTTAAAGAATACAATCATGTTTCGGCATCCCTGATGCCATCCTCAGTTGAAGGAAAATGTTACAACAAAGCTATTTATATGCAATAGTGATTAGAATAATTGTAAATGAAAATATGAGCAAGAAAAACAAAAAAAGTGTTGTCATCAATAATAATGTCTGAAGTGTATAGTCATTATTTTGACTCACAGTGAGGTGGTTGCTTGAGTTGTACTCGCAACATTTCAACAGCTTACTGCTAGTCTATACCCGCCAACTTTTCCTAAGTCAAATGCGTGGCATTTCGTATCCATAACACCCAAATTTCTGAAAAATTTCCGACGACGTCCGAACATTACCAAAGATGTCCCGACGACTTCCAAACAGTGCCGATGATTTCCGAAGGTTGCCGAATGTTGCAGTGCGAACCTCGAAATCTCGGTGTGGTCTCGTTTGCTTGTTATTTAGGACTCAAATGCGACATTTAGCGCCGTTCACTAGACTATTTGGGGGGAAATTGACTTGAATTTTTCACGTTAATGGTTGATGAACAAGTAGTCCGGAATTGTGAGTCAGGCGTGAGAAATTGTCCTCGATGCGTGAGATCGATGTTTTTGATCCACAGGCATGAGACTCGCGCATAATGCGTGAGAGTTGGCAGGTATACTAGTCTCCATTAGGCGATGAGTTCGACTGGTTATACCCTGGATCTTATGTATCACAATGGTTGGTTGTGATTGGTGGGTTTCAATCCTCATTGTTCTGGTGAGATGTTGTTTCCTGAGAGGTCCATAACCATTTGACTTCCTCACCTGATGAAGACGAGCAGTAAGCAGTCGAAACGTTGCAATCTACAACTCAAGTGACCACACTGATGAAAAGTGACCATTTTTTTCACAACATGTTGTCACATTCAAGGCTTCAGCCACACTAAAAGTTTTTTCTAAAGTCTCCATTCCCACATGCCCAGAAAAAGAGGAAAAAACAGTAACTAACTACCGTGTGGCACTAAATTTTTGCAGGATCTAATTTTTGCGGTTTTTTCATGATCCGCAAAAATAAGTTCCCACAAAATAAAATTGCTGCAAGTTTTTTTTTGCCATAGATAACTTGGTGGACAATACAGCAAGTGGTACCCTAGTTATTGTTGATCCATTGTAGTGTAATAGAGTGACATTCCCATGTTGTTTTATCTGTATTTCAATTGCATGTACTGAAATAGAAAATGAAAGTGTTATCATTTCCATTTGATGCGACTTTCAGAAAATCACAAAAATTAATTCCCAGCAAGAAAAACCAGTCTTTTCCAATCGCAAAAATTAGTTCCCGTAAAACACAAAAAATTGCCAATCCACCAAATTAAACTCCCACAAAAATTTAATGCTACACAGTATAATCATGTTTTTTCACATAATTTTAGTTATTTTTAGTAATAAATAATGTTGTTCTTAAGAAATATGTTAATTTATTAAATATGCATTTTGTTTATTTAATTCACAGTTAAAATTAAGGCAGGATTGGACACCTTAAGAAAAGTGTATACTGGGGGAGGAACGATACTTGGTCCAGCTGTTCAGATGGTATGTACAAGGTTCTTCTAGGGTTTGAATTAGGGTCACGAGGGCTTGCACAGCAGCAGTAACATAAGCATAAGCAGTAACATAAGCATAAACGCTTCTTTTATTTTTGTGCCCTATATTTGACATGCTAGTGCCAATTTTATGTGTCAATATTAAAGGGGCATGGTTACGAGGATTTCGCAGATTTCTGGTCAAAACTGTGCTAAAACTATCGGTAGCTAACTTTATCCATTCCCAACATTGTGTTTGAACATTTAAAGGAACATATTAACTTAATTTCATTAAGAGAAAACAAACCATGACCATTTAATATTGATTTAATGTCAATATGCTGAAAGAATTTGAAAAGTTTAGGATAGCCTAATTTTTTCAAATTGCAATCCATTTCCGTCTGTGCCATCCATACGACAGAAAATAGTTTCAGTGATAGAAGTAATATAGTCTTTGGTAACAAAACTAGACCATTATTTGTGGGCATTCATTGATGTGAGGACATATTTTTGGTTTTTAAAGTGAACTAAAATAGCATGACTATGCCCCTTTAATAATTTTACATGTATATGTTGTGGGGGGGTGGGTGGGTGGGGGGTTCCATATAAAAGTGGTAGGGGTGATGTCAGGATTTGGAAAGTGAAGTCAAAAAGTTACCAGATTCTCATTTTTTTGGCATAGCTCAAATGTATGTTTAACCCTAATAGCTGGTACCAATTTCAAAACAACACATCATCAAATATTTGGCAAAAATTTCTTCTCTCATATTTTTTTCTGGCTCAGTACTCTAAAAGGTACTGGGATAACACTTATGATGGTCAATTTAGACTTTAATACCCTAAATGATATTAAAATAATCACAGATTTTAACCCTAGATATGACAATCTGATGCCGTCACTTTTATGTGGGAGTCCTCCCCCCCCCTCTCCCCTGGGCAACAAACAGTTACTGTGGAATTCCAATTTTTCGAACCTCCAAGGGAAATGGAAATTGGTTCGAAAAATCGGGAGTTCGAAAAATCAAAGGTGGCATCAAATCTGACCTATTTTACCGTGGTTTGGTTTTATAAGATCCAAGAAGGCAGAAGTATCACCCTTGTTAATGTGTGAACCATCTTTATTTACCAACAAAACGTGCATTTAAAACAAAACGAAAATTTAAGGATTTAAGGCAATTTTGGCAGAATTGGCTGTATTGATACTTGTGTCTGTAATTTTGTGCGGACTCTTGACTGCATTTCCTTCCCCTTACTCTATCAGAAAAAAGTACCCTATACTCCACGGTTTAAAGGAACAACAAAATTTGTTAATGTGCTACGGAAAAAGCTTGAAAAATGCAAGTAAACGAAGGAACTTTGATCATGTACAGTAATGCAAGACCCTTGATTGTGTAACAACGGCATTGCAGTTTCTATGACTTCAATGACAGATTTGTCACTTGCTTTGTAATAAAAAATGCATGAAAACACCTCGTCCACAACTTGTTAATTGCATTCAGGTGTGTATGTGGCTAAAACTGGTTTTTGTTGGTTCCTGAGTTTTCAAAGTTCGAGAAATCGAATGTAAATTTTTCAAAGGAAGAAAGAAATAGTTCAAAATATCGGGAGTTTCGAAAAATCGAGCATTCAAAAAATCGGGGGGTAAAATTACAGTGTCTGACTGAAGCAAATCCAAGGGAAACGACTTTTGGTTCGAAGAATCGGGAGTTTCGAATAATCGAGTATTCGAAAAATCGGGATTTCACTGTATTTCAATTAATGTTGTCAGATTGACACTTCAAGCCTCACAGTGCTAAGACCAAAAGGTTGTCTCAGGGTAAGGTCAGTACATTTTCAACAGCAGCAGTGCTTCGCTTGTAATGAGAAAAAGCACAAATTGAAACAACCATGAAAGCTGCAAAACTGTTGAAACTACAACTGTACCCATATCACCTTTTGGTCTCCTGTCATAAATGTAAGGCTTCAAACTCCAATAACACTGTACATTTTTTTTATATATATACATGCATTTAGCTTTTTTTTATAGTTGTAGTCTGTATTCTTAATAATTCCTGTCATGCTGACAACTACATGTATCAACCAAGTGACATTAATGTCTACTATTAAATAATAGTTTTATTGAATGTTGGATTCTCTTTTTGTTCTCAACAGGCAAATAATCAAATAAAGAAGTTAGGAGGTAATTTAGTTATAAAGATCTGTTACCCGTTAAATGGTTTGAACCCAGGGACCCATTTCTCGAAACTCCCGATAACTTTCGGGCCCGGAAACTATTTTAGAAGCACAATACTCTCGAATAGCTATACAACTTTTATTGATTTTGAAAGCTAAATTTTAATCTTTATAATTTCGTGAAGCATATTGCTAAGTTTGCGCCAATAATAACCATTAGCTGACAAATAAATGAGCTCGAAAAAATACTCGCCGGGCCCGGAAAGTTATCGGGAGTTTCGAGAAACGGGCCACAGCAGGAGTCATAAGATGGTGAAGTATGATCATCCGGATGAGTGTAGTCCTGAGAAGGACTGTTTGTGATGATGTTGATTGATGTTTTGACAAAAAAGTCATCGTTAGAGTCAAGACAGTGATGACTCAGATCATCAGAGTTAAGTGACAACTTCCGCTCAGATTATCGAACTCGAACAATCATACTTCACCGACTTGTGACGTCTCTTTAGTTTTACTATAATTTTAAATGTTGGGGTGGTGCAGTGGTGTGAAATGGTCAGCGTACTGGACCATTCGATTGGAGAATCAGAGTTGGTTGTTTCTCTCCACCTAGGTGTATAAATGGGCACTGGCGTCACACTGCTAGGGGTAACTTTGCAACTGGTTGATAGCATCCCATTCAGTTGAGATACATGTAGGATGCTACATGTAAGCCTTTGTCTCTGTTTAGTCACCTCCCCCCCCCCCCACCCCCTGAACCTTGAGGCCTGACATTAATAGTAGTCCAGGGTGTTAACAGAGGTTTTAATTTTCGTATTTCTATATCAACGACTATTTTGTATACAAAATAATCGTTAATCAGTAATTAGTTATTTAATATATTATATATTTTCGTGATTATGTCATTACTCGACAGGGACCCAAGCAAGCATTGTTATTATACTGACAGATGGCAGAATTGAAGATCAAGGTCCAGCAACTGATCAGGTACATAAGCCTTCTTACCAAACACAAGCATTCGGTTACTCATTGAATGCAGTAGTCTTGGTAGACCCCTATGATCTCAAACCCTCGTTATAAATTATCTCATTTCCTGTGCTATCTCATGGGGGTGGGGGGATAGAGGGGGTTTAAGACGATTTCCGCTCAACGTTCGAGCAGTAAGTGCAAAAATTAAGTTACCAAAAAAATACTTGCAGCACTGTCACATTTTGAGAACAGATAAGAAGAACTTATCGTTACTTTTGCTCCCAAGCTGACCCCGCGAGAGAAAATTGGATTTGAAGTTATCCATATTTCAGTTAAAAAGACGCTTCATGTCAGTTCAAAACAAAATGGCGCCCGTTTTTAGCATACTTTTACGAGATTTGAAATTAATTTTCTCGAAATTGCTTGAGAATTTCATCGCGGGGTCACTTGGGCAAGTGAACTAGAGTGAAATGTTTCAAATAGCATTTAAAATGTTACCGTGCTATGAGTAGTTTTTTGGTAAATATTTTTTGCACTTATTGCTCGAACGTTGAGCGGAATCCGTCTTAAACATCCCACTTCCCATGTACCCTTAAACCATGGTTTCCACCCTTTTTTGTTGGCTCCCGCCTCTTTGCGCTTTTTGGATTGCAGAATATTGTGTAAGGTTACACTTCCTGTGACCTTGGCAATCCCGCTTCTGTCCCCTTTTTTCCCACCTCCCGCCACCTTTTCTCCCGGGTTCAAATTCCCTATGTTCTCAAACAAAGTGTGACTTTTCATGGCCTAAATTACCACCCCTCATTATAGATTAATTGAAGACTACAAGCATCCTCTCTTTCCGCTCTCGGGCAGCTCGAACATCGCCTGCCATGTGGAAATGTGACGCACATGTGATAACCCGCAACGTGCTAACACGCATCACGTTTTAGCCTGTGAACAGGCTCCGGTAGGGGATAGGGTCCCCTTCATTCCCCACCCCCTCCCTGTCTCTTCGCTCGTTTTCGCCCTTTGTCATCTTCGCCCATTCTTCTACTAGAGAGCCTGTTCACAGGCTCCCTCCCCGTCTCTTCGCTCGTTTTCGCCCTTTGTCATCTTCGCCCTTTCTTCTACTAGAGAGCCTGTTCACAGGCTCCCTCCCCGTCTCTTCGCTCGTTTTCGCCCTTTGTCATCTTCGCCCTTTCTTCTCACAGAGAGCCTGTTCACAGGCTAATCACGTTTCCACTCGGAAGGCAATTTTTGCGCTCGCTTACGTGTTCTTTTTGCTCGACTATCCCTGAAAGAAAAGAGAGACTGCTCGTAGTCTATTCGTATTGCAGCAATATCATCATGTTGAATGACTGGAAACTTATCCACTAAAATCATCATAAGAATCTCTTGTAATATGGTATAGAAATTTACCTCTTTGAATTTAAATGCAGTTTATTGAGCTTTTTTGTCTACGAAATAGCCTCGTAGTCGGCATGCAGCCTCAAGTTTCTGGGAAGGTTGGTTCTTTGGTTGGTTGGCTGGTTGGTTGGGTGGTTTTTGGGTGGACCATATTCGGCATTCCCGATGATTGTCGAGTTTTACCGAAAGGCTAGGGTTGTTTACCATTTACAACAACTTTCCGGAAATTCCGGTTGGAAAGTATATGGTACACGACTTTTCGGGTCGCTCCAGTGGAAAACTTCCGGGAGCAACGGAACGTCTGAAAAGGTAGTCCTGTTTTTCCGGACGGAATGTTCCAAACGGAAATTCGTGTACCATTTGTTCAAACCTAATCTTTGATACCAGTTTCAGGCTCTCACGGCCATTTTCTGTCCCAACGACAATTACGGTGGCTCATCTGGATTTTTCCGAGGCACACCATCCCAACTTTGAACGCCTAATAACTTACTGTGTGAGCTCGGTGGGGCAAGTTGCTTCACACATTTACCAGAGACTGAATGAACTTCTCAAAAAAGTAAGTTTGTTTGACATCGATGTTACCATAGCAACGAAACGATGACGTCATGATTTTTGTATTTCAGCAATTTTCTCGACATCTAGACCTAAACGTTTAAAACGACCAATTGTCTCTTATAGCCTAGATGTAGATCTTCAAGACTGCAAAGTTTGAAAAAATTCTATGAGAGCATTTTCGAAAAAAGTCGGGTTGAATTTTTCCAGTTAAAAATTACAGGTTTACGTTATTTTCTATTGTTTCATCGGTACCAGTGTTATCCTGACAGACTGAAAAAATGTTTTCACCATATGTCATAGCTGTAGCGTACAGCTACTTTTCCTGAAGGTTCATCTGGTTTGCTTCCCTAGATTTCAAATGATGTGATCAGAAGTAACGTCTTAAATATGCTCATTTTACACAGAGAAGCAACGTCTTTGTTACGGAAGCTTTAATTCAAAAACTAGTCGATGAATTTTCTTTTAAATCTTGTGATCTTAAGTCTAACATAAATTGAACTATCCCTGTAAATGTCACGCGCATTGAATCATTTTAATCGCGCGAAATACAAATAAAAGCATAGGAGTCTTTTGCACTCGTCCCCAAAATTTTCATTGCCGCATCATTTGTTGACAGCCGGTTTATTTCAGGAGTTTCTCTTTTGTCTGTATTCTACATATTTGTGTGCTTGGGATCAACAAGTTTGCCATACCTGCTTGCTACGCTTCGCTGGTGCCGGAGGGATCGTGAAAATTCTGTTTTTAATACAATGACAATGAAAGCCTTATGTTAATTGCCATTGTACTAAGAACAGAATTTTCATGATACCTCCGGCACCAGCGAAGCGTAGTAAGCAGGCATGGCAAACTTGTTGATCCCAAAGCACACAAATATGTAGAATACAGACAAAAGAGAAACTCCTGAAGTAAACCGGCTGTCAACAAATGATGCGGCAATGAAAATTTTGGAGACGAGTGCAAAAGTCTCCTACACTTTTATTTGTATTTCGTGCCCTTAAAATGAATGATTCAATGCGCGTGACACTTACAGGGATAGTTCAATACATGTTACACTTAAGATCACAAGATTTAAAAGAAAATTGATCGACTAGTTTTTGAATGAAAGCTTCCGTGGCAAAGACGTTGCTTCTCTGTGTAAAATGAGCATATTTGAGACATTACTTTTGATTACATCATTTGAAATCTAGGGAAGCAAACTGGATAAAACCTTCAGGAAAAGTAGCTGTATGCTACAGCTATGACATATGGTGAAAACATTTTTTCAGTCTGTCAGGATAACACTGGTACCGATGAAACAACAGAAAATAACGTAAATATGTAATTTTTTACTGGAAAAAATTCAACCCGACTTTTTTCGAAAATACTCTCATAGACTTTTTTCAAACTTTGCAGTCTTGAAGATCTTCATCTAGACTATAAGAGACAATAGGTCGTTTTAAAAGTTTAGGTCTAGATGTCGAGAAAATTGCTGATATACAAAAATCATGACGTCGTCGTCTCGTTGCTATGGTAACACCGATGTCAATCAAACCTACTTTGAGAAGTTCATTCAGTCTCTGGTAAATGTGTGAAGCAGCTTGCCCCACCGAGCTCACACAGTTAAGCATTATCCGTTCAAAGTTGGGATGGTGTGCCTCGGAAAAATCCAGATGAGCCACCTTAATTAGGGAGCTTAACGGGAAGGAAAACGTCACTTTTAAAATGACTTCACAATCTCTGAAACTTCTTGGCGATTATTCTGACTCGTTGAACCTGTCTAATACAGTCGAATTATCCAGGAGCTGAATTTGTAAGGACGGCGTATCAGTTCAGGAAGAACTTATTTGGAAAATTTATTAGAAAATAGCTGTGTCCCCAATTAGCGCCCTGTCTTTACAGGGTGCTAGATTACTTGACACGTGAATAAAGTTATTACTATTATATTGTTATAATTATAAAAACGAAAATTCACCATCGTGTGTTTGCGCTCTACACAAAACGTTGAATTTGGTCATTTCAAGTTGTAGTTGTGCACAGAACGGCAAAGAAATATACCAAAAATAACGCACGTACAGAGTCGTTGTTTTGTTAATCAAAGCTTTTGTTTTGCGACCTTCTCATTAGCCGTGGCCGTCGGGCAAATTTTGTGGTAAGTGGTAGGGATTTCTGCAAATGGTAAGCGCCAGTCTCGAACGGAATATTCCCAATACGGAAATTTGCCTACCATTTGCCCAAACCGACCCAAATGGTAAACCGACCGGTTTGCCCGTGTAAATGGTAAACAAGCTAGTTGTCAGGGCCGGAACAAAAATGTAGAGGAGAACTCACGAGAAATTCCGTTACTAAAGCGACACGACGAAAGTGTCCTGGGGCCCGTTTCTCGAAAGTCCCGGTAACTTTTCGGGCCCGAAGCTATAAATTCAGGATCAAAATCTATAGAACGTTGGCGTAGTTTTTAGCCCGCATATCAGCCCGACTTGTTTTGTCAACTTAGAATTTTGTTGCTCAGTTTCTAAAACTAACAAAATTTGAGTCGTTAATGTAAACATCGAGCACATAAAATAGCTTTCCGGGCCCGAAAAGTTATCGGGACTTTCGACATGTTTACACATAACAGTAACCTGATCTCACGCTCAATCAACATAACACGTTCTTTACACGTGAAACGACCCACACTAAACATTATCACTTGACTGCCCGGCCGTGCGATAAAATCCTCCTCCTCCCCCCCCCCCCTCCCCGCCCCCGGAGCTATTAAAGCAAAATTTGGCCCTGACTTGATCACATGTACTCCACGTGATAAAATTCCCGTTGTTTATCACACAGGCGAACCACTCCATTATTCTCGAATTCGCTCATTTAAAATTCCAACGATTCCTTCGCCCATTACCACCTCTCTACATAACAAAACAAAACATCCCTTAATATTATTTTCAACCAATTTTGTATCTTACTTTACATCAAAACGCTCATCAAAACAAAATTTATTCGCTGAACACCATCACTGATTTTTGTGTGGCTTCAGCGATGCTGAGACCACTACGGTGTGGCACCAATATTCTTGCGGGAGTTTAATTTTGCGAATGGCGATTTTTTGTGTGTGTTTTGCGCGACTAATTTTTGCGATTGGGGAAACTGTTTGTTCTTCCTTGGAATTAATTTTTGCAATTTTCTGGAAGCCGCCTTCTATTTGGAATTATAACATTCTCGTTTTTTGAGTATAAACAGTCGAATGCAGGTGAACAACATGCAGATGTATAACACGTTAAATCAGTTAATCAATGGAGTACCTTCAGACGATCCTTTTCTTTAAAGCTTTTGACAGCTTAATACTTGTAATGTGCCGACTGTAATTTCATCGTTTTATGAGTATAAACAGTCGAATGCAGGTGAACAACATGCAGATGTATAACACGTTAAATCAGTTAATCAATGGAGTACCTTCAGACGATCCTTTTCTTTAAAGCTTTTGACAGCTTAATACTTGTAATGTGCCGACTGTAATTTCATCGTTTTATTTCTTAATGTTTTGCTTCTAATTTCGTTTTATTTTTGAACGAAAGAGACGGTTTAAGTAAATGGGCACCAACATAATGTTACATCACATGTAAAAGGCGATGTTTGTATACAAATTTCGACAATGGAGTAACTTTTGCGGGAATGATTTTTTTCGCGGGAACTTTTTTGCGGATAGTGAAAAAACCGCGAAAATCCCAAAAATTTGAATCCGGAAAGAATTAGTGCCACACGGTATGTCAGCACGTGCGACGTTTCTGGCTTTTTTGACAGTTTGCTACGTGACTAGTCACGCAAGACTTGCACAAGTCACACAATGGCATGATCTTTTCTAACAAGGCACGCTAAAATCGAGTAATACTCGATTTTAGCCGTGTGTTCCAAAATGTAAGTCGGCGTGAAATAATGTGGAAAATAAAACAGAGCTTATTTATGTATTTGTCTGGATACGGGAGTTGCCGCGTTCGTCAAGCATGATGTCACGCAAGAAGAAGACGTACGTGACTTTCAAGATCGGCTATTCTCTTCTGGTTCAAACATTACAGAATTAATTTTTGTGACAAGTTACGCTTCCTACTAGATCCAAAAAATTTGTCCATGGAAAAATAATCTTTATAATAGAAAGCCAAAAAATTAAATTTCAATCCATTGTGCTTCCGAGAAACATCTGAGAATGAGCTTCAGAAAGGACTGTTTTGTATTGTTTTGTTTGTCCCATATTCACACTGTTATCAGATATTTTACAGATTTTATCTCACTTTCTTCTTGTTTTGTCGTAATTTGAAGCCACACTTGTACGCATTAGCGTACCATCTATTGATCAATGACGTATACGAATTCGAAACCTCTCAAACATTGAACTTTGATCACCGTCAAATCTGTAAAAAGCCCTGGGAACGGGGTTGCACAATATTGGACACAGCTCCACTTATAAGGTAAACTCTGTCTAAAAACCAATACTTTTCGAATGCTCAACGCTACTCAAATAAACAACATCACAATAGTGTACCTTGGTACACGCACGTTTATTCAACAACCATTTCCGTACCTCTCATTGACAGCTACAAAATAGCTCACGCACGCTATGCGTGCCAATGTTTTAGTTTTGGGGTTTCTTTTCTTTATTGTAGACTAAGAAAGCAAGAGAAGCTGGAGCTTCAATTTATGTTATCGGAATTGGAATGTATGTCAAAAGTCAGGTATGCTACCTCAGTTTTCATTGGATTTAGTTATTTTAACCGTTGTGAAATGATCTCTGCATGTATTGGATAATACTGATATATTTTGTTGATCATCACGTCTCCCAGTAGACGAGCAAGTCTTCTCGCCACGAGTCTCCCAGTAGCTCAGTGGTAAGAGCGTCAGACCAGTGTACGAAAGGTCATGGGTTCGATTCCCGTCGGGGACTCAGATGTTTTCTTTGTCCCACGAGCTTCTTCTTCGAGCTTAAAATTCACTATCTTTCTATATTTATCACCTATAGGTCACTTTGACATTGCTGATCCTGGTAGTATGCAGGACACGTGTCAATACAAACTCAGTAAATATGACCTATGCTAGCCACCAGTCTCCCAGTAGCTCAGTAGTTAGAGCCGCGTCTGACCGGTATACGAAAGGTCATGGGTTTGATTCCCGTCGGTGACTCATCAGATTTTTTTTCTTTGTCCCACGCTGGCGACATTTTGATTTTTCCATCTTTTCTTAAGAATAAGGATGTTCCGAGGCACGCAGAATCAGGGATTTTAAAAAGCATGGATACGTTTCACCTGTCCTTCCTTATCGGCGTGAACCAATGTCGTTGTCTTCTCCTGTTCTCAAAGCAATAATTATTTTTTGAGACAATTCGCCACGTTGGGTTTTTAAAGTCTTCGATAAAGAATAACTCATCTTGAAAAAGTCTGCGTTTCCAAGTTCGCGAAAACACGTTAGCATGTCATGGGTGGGATCTAAATTACACTCTCCGTAACTCACCCTGTTTGATGTTTGTTTTATTTTTATAGCTTGAACTTCTGGCTAGCAAGCCCTCAGAGCACTTTGTCTTTACTGAACCTAATTATGAGCTGTTGAAGAATCTAACAAATGATGTAAGTAATCAAGTTTTCGTCACATTATTTCATCTTCCTACTGTACATGTGTGGGGGCGCGATGGCGTAGTTGTTAGCGCGGTGATCTTCAGATCTGAAGGTCGGTGGTTCGAGGCTCAGTCCGGCCTGCCATTGTGTTGTTTCCTTAGACAAGAAACTTTACGCCACATTGTTTCTCTCCACCCAGGTGTATAAATGGTACCGGCGACATACTGCTGGGGGTAACCCTGCGATGGACTAGCATCCCGTCCAGGGGGGGTAGCAATACTCTCAGTTGCTTCGTGCTACAGAAACCGGGTTAAGCTCCGGCCGTGTGGGCCTCCTTGGCTCGTGTGCGACTTTAGCTTACCTACCTACTTTACATGGACGTACAGCATTTGCATAATTATGTATTCATTTTACGCTTTTTGTGTTTATTTCTTGGCACGAGTATTCTTGCTGGACTACATGAGTCTATATGTACTTCACTTTAAGGAGGCTCGCAACAGTTTTTTTTTGGCCTTGGAGTGTAACTTTTGAAGTCAAAATTTCGCATAGAAGATAAACTTCGATTTCCTTGATACTACACCACCTTTTCAACATATGATCAAAGTTTATTTTCTCACTGGTTTCCTAGCAACAGCTGTCACCATAGCAACGGCAATGGACAACCCCTCATTTTAAATAATGTCGAATATCTCGAAAACTAGTCAGACACTTTATGACGAAACTTGAATTATTTGAACCACTCAACCTACACAACTTGTATGCAAAATTAGGGGAAAATCTGTAAGAGCGTTTTCATGTAAATCGTGATTCATTTTTTACGGGCTGATTTTGGTCATTCCTGCAATATTCTCCAATATTTCAAGTAAGATAAAACTTAACACTGTCTCTTTTCAGTTGAAGGATCTTTTATGATATCAAAACATTCTTAACGTACATTGAGCCTCCTGGGTGGCTGCGATTTTAAGATATTTCTATTTAAAAACTGCTAAACTGCAGCACAAATCAGCCAAAAAGTTCGTAATTTGCATAAATACAAATATTTCTAAACTTCCCTTACAGATTTTTCTCTTAAATTGTTTACTGTTAGAATAATAATTCTCTTTGATGTTCCAGTGAGTTTAGGCTGAATAAACATTTCGTTTATTAGATAAGAAGGCCGAATCTCGGTCAAGTTTCAGTCGTTATTAACTTTCAACGAGCAACAGTTTTATTTTGTTTTTCCTGGTCTATTTCACGGTAAATCACGTGCAATGAATATTTATACACGCTACGCTTGTGTCCTCTCGTGCGTTTATAATCCTTCTCATAATAAAAAAAAATTCTTCCTCTAAACTTTTTTCTCGTCATTTTTCGGCCCCAGTGTAATGCCTTCGTGGGCGTTAACATGTATGCAATCCGTAATTAAAAATGCTAAAACGTCAGTCAGTATTTAAAGAATAATGGAAAAGAGTCTCCAGGAAAAAGCTCAGAAGACGAAATTTTTTATTAATGTGAGAAGGACTTAGAAATGCACGAAAGGACACAAGCGCAGCGTGTATAAATATTCATTGCACGTGAATAACCGTGAAATAGACCAGGAAAAACAAAATAAAACTGTTGCTCGTTGAAAGTTATAGTAACGACTGAAACCTGACCGAGATTCGGCGTTCTTATCTAATAAACGAAATGTTTATTCAGCCTAAAACTCACTGGAACATCAAAGAGAATTATTATTCTAACGGCAAACAATTTAAGAGAAAAATCTGTAAGGGCAGTTTAGAAATATTTCTTTTTATAAAAATTACGAACTTTTTTGCTGATTTGTGCTGCAGTTTAGCAGTTTTTAAATATAAATATCTTAAAATCGCAGCCACCTAGGAGGCTCAATGTACATTAAGAATGTTTTGATATCATAAAAGATCCTTCAACTGAAAAGAGAAAGTGTTAAGTTTTATCTTACTTGAAATATTGGAGAATATCGCAGAAATGACCAAATCAGCCCGTAAAAACTGCATCACGATTTACATGAAAACGCTCTTACAGATTTTCCCCTAATTTTGCATACAAGTTGTGTAGGTAGAGTAGTTCAAATGGTTCAAGTTTCCTCATTAAGTGTCTGACTAGGTTTCGAGATATTCGACATTAATTAAAAGGAGGGGTTGCCCATTACCGTTGCTATGGTGACATCTGTTGCTAGGAAACCAGTGAGAAAATAAACTTTGATCATATGTTGAAAAGGTGGTGTAATATCAAGGAAATCAAAGTTTATCTTCTATGCGAAATTGTGATTTCAAAAGATACACTCCATGGCCAAAAAAAAAAGGGGGCGAGCCTCCGTAATACGACTGACTATGGCTGTATCAAACTTGCTTGGTACCTTGTATGTCGCTTAAGCTTACCAAAATTGTATGTTTAGGGTATTTAACTTGACTGCTTTTTTCCATGTTTTGTAACAAGAAGGAACGTAGTTGCTGTAATAATTATTTTAGACACGTGAACCGAGGTCGACTGAGGTAAAGAAAAAGAGAGAGAGAGAGAGAGATGTTTCCAATTGCGTTAACATTTTTAAAGTCATTTACAAATGAAGCTTGAAAAAATTAATAGGCCTTTACTGGATTCGAACACCTCACCACCTACAACAGCAAAATAGTTTATTATGTACCAAAAATACATAAATGGAAACGTCAGAGGTTAACCCTATCGAGGACATTCCCTAGTTAAAAGACTAAAACTATTGCAAAACAATCAAAATACATAACTACAATATACATATATATGCAGTTAACTAATTTTTAAGCAATTCCTTAGTTCACTTTACCAGTTCACTCTACCACTCTAACACTCTGCCATTGAACTGGGAGCTACACGTAGTAGTTGGTCCTCTAGCAAGAACTGTGATGGTCCATAATAATATTGTAATTTCTTTTTTGTTGTGTTTTTGCCTTCATTATAGATTGCTAACAAATCCTGTGTTGAGCTTACCTCTGTTGATCCAAAGCAAGCATGTTTAGGAGGTGATTTCTTCCTTCCTTTTGTTTTTAGCTAGTTCAGCGGGAAATATATTCCTTCATTTTTTGTTCAACTTTCGACATAAACCAAATTAGTAGACAACATTGGCCCAACACTTGCACCAACACTGGCCAGACCTGCATTAACGTTGGTCAGTCTTGAATCGACATTGTGGCGATATTACAGTGCGCCCACAAGAACCGACGCCACGCAGACAAAGTTTTCAGCCTTTAGATACAAGAAGATACATTTCCAGATGTCGAAGGCTCTGAACATGTTGCACATTTCAGAAAATAAACTGGCCAATTTATTGTTTTGATGTCGACTTCGGATTGGCTTATTTAAATTAAACACCTATCTTAAAATCAGTATCGGTGCCCTCGGTTCGTGTAGTCCCACTGTACTGTTCATCACGGAATGAAAGTAGTGGCTTTAATTATACAGTAGTAAAATTAAGTAAGGGCCAAATTTGGCCAATACCTAACCAACCAACAATGAAAGAAATAGCACCACAAAATTTGTAAATTGATCTCATTTTTAGATACGTATTGTTAAATAGAGAGTAGTTATTGTTTCCCAAAAAGGTGTTGATCACTTTGGTACATCGATGTTAGCCAACCGTTTATATTCCGTGGTCAGTTAAGTCGCTAACAGTCAAGCATAGCTTAACGAGAAAAACTGTTTATGTATGTACTATTCAAGAATGACAATAATACGGGCTCAGTGAAGATGACTGTGTATGAATTAAATCATATGTGAACTGCAGATGTAACAGACGAAACGATGAATATGATCCTAACAGTTAAACACATTAAACTTCGCCATGCTGAAAAAAACAAACCTGAAAACGCAGGCTTGACAGGTGAAGAGAAGACTAAAATTTTTCAAATTTGTTTGTTGTTGTTATTGTTGTTTTTGTTTTTGTTTTTTTTTTTAACTGCTTAAGTTCAATACATTTAACTGTGGGGATCACGTTCATCATTTCATCCAACACAGACTCGATATGTTTGGAAATTACCAGTTGAGGCAGTTGGTCATTTTTGCGTACGAGTCATAACCCATTTACCTCTCTCTGCAGAAAACTCCACGGTCACTTTGTATGGGCGCGGTTTCATTAAGTTTAACGTGGCTGTTTGGTGTGGCTTCAAATACAATGACACGTGCCGTCTAGGTATGTACACACTAACGTAAGGGCCTGACATTGGGGGAAGGCTATAACCTTTAACTTCTGTAACCATTGGCTATGACCTGTAGGCTATAGCCTCTAGCCTCTGGATGTTTACCATTTACAAAGGGAAGCCGGTTGGTTCACGGTTTCTGTAAATGGTAAGGAAAACCTTCCGAATGGGAAATTCCGTTCGAGATTAGCATGTGCCATTTGTGCAATTCACTCTACTTTACAGAGAGTCTGGAGGTAGTTTGACTATTGGCGCAGGACCTGAAACTGGTCGAAAAAAGTGAATGGAACACAATTTTCCGTTGGATTTTCCGGTGGCGAAAACCAAAATAGCCTTACCATTTACAGTCCAACCGAAATTTCCGGATTTTTTATAAATGGTGAACACTCCCTGTAACTACTCTGACCACTGGCTTCTGTAACCACTCTAGCCTCTGTGACCACTTTGGAAGCGAGCAGAGGACTGAGAACGAATTCAGTATTGTATCCATCATTACTTGTTTACTTGTTTACGGGGACACGCTTAAAAAAAAAGAGATGCTTGAATGTCAATTCTTCGGGCATTTGTGAATTTTGCTTTAGGTTTAAAATTGTAGGCTCCAACGCCAAAAGTTGGGATCAGAAATTGATAACTAAACTGTCATTCAATTTAATTTCTTTTTGAAAACTGATCTCAAAAATCCCCGACACGGTTTTAAAGGCCAACGTCTGCTTATTGTCTTGCAACTACTAGATCTTCGGTAGAGTTAAAGTACAACAGTAGAGCGGTTAATTCAAATTTGTAACAACTGGAAAATTCTACTTCAACGTATCGTAGCGGCCACGTTTTTCCTCGATCCATAATAGTCTCATTTTACAGGTTTCTATAACCTTTAAATTTATAATTATGTAGGTTGGGGTACCGTGCTCTAAACCTAAGCCAGCGCGTACGGGGCTTAGTTGAATGACTTTTCCTGTAAACGTTCTTAAACTTGCCAAGCTGCTAATACTAATATGTTCTTTGCAATTCGTTAATTTTCACAAATGTGTCACTCTGCCTGGGAACCTTCTTGTTCCAAAAGCAGTGTTCTCCCTAGTTTTCAGAGTAACAGGTAAGTCAGTTTTTTAGACCGGTAAAGAGAATCTTGAGAATCTTTTTTCTACCCTGGAGTAGAATTGTCGTCATGAGACCCGTAATGTTGCCAGCATGACACTAGGCTCACACACGTCTCGAAAACCCTTCAAAATGGTTGACGTTTGCGATTCCTGTTACAAGGAACGTATTAACGTACAGATAAATGTCGAGAAGAAAAAGCTTACAGCAACCTAAAAAACGTACGGAGAAACGCCTAAAAGATTAAGGCATACATTGTACTCCTTACAAAGGCGTAAACGAAGAACGTCGAGGAGAAGACAATACTAAGAGGACCTTACGAACAAACCAGCGTACGGATATAGACGACATGAAGATAACACTAATATCTTACGACAATGCTAACGTATGGAGAAATGTTAAGGAGATACAACTAACAACATTTTAATTACGAATACACTAGCACACGGACAAACGTCGAAAAGATTACAATATTTCTTGAATATTCTAAAGTACAGAGAATTGTCGACAGTCGAGAAGATAAGACCTTACAACACTGATATACATACTACCGCACGCAAAATGTCGAGAAGACTTATACCCTAGGAATGTACTAGCGTACGGAGAAATGTTAAAAAGATACGACTAACATCATACTAAGGTAGAAACGTGTGGAGAAACGTAGAGAAGATGAGACCATTATCTAACGAACTTAGAAATATCGAGATAATAAGTCTTCGTCTAATATTGTACAAACGCATGGGCAATTAAAAAAGTGACGTAGTACGTAGTACGACTGACATAAATCTTTTCATAATTCAATCCGATAACAAATCTTTCACGATCCCAAACTGTTGGATGTTTCTAATTGTTGTTCCGGCTAACCGGTAACAAGCGGTGCTACAAGCGGTAAATTTTACCGGTTACCGCCTGATAAGGAGAACACTGCAAAAGTGATCGAATTGCCTGGTGATAATGGAGTGGAGGTGTAGTCTGGGTCGGGATGCTAAGGAGAGTGTTTGATTTAGTTGCTCAAGATACGTGTTGAGCCATGGATTATTTCCACTTTACACTACAACTGCACGGGTCGTCTTGTCATTTTTCAGGGAACGTTAAACTAGTGGATAGCTTGAGTTAGTAATAGTTTAAGCTAAGAATAGTGTTTAACGTGTTTTAAATGATAGTGAACTGGTGATACGTCTACCTTTGACTAGTCGAGACTTAAGAACACCTGAAGTTACAATGTAATATGTAATAGGTCGTGGATAAAGTTTGCCATTATCCATATGAACACACTAAACTGTGTAAATTTCAAATATGGTCAAAATAACGACGCGTTGATCTTTGTTTTGACTGGAACTCCTGTCTTAGTTATAATATAAGAAGATGAAAAAATCCTGATTGCTGTTTTGCTGCTAACTGTGCACGGCAGTAAAGAAAAAATATCATATCACTGTTTGAATAGATTAAATTTTTCTGCAAAATCTTGTCTTTACATACTCTTAGATTGAGTCGAAAATTATTTTATTATATCGACAACGCCCTTTCTGTGCGAAATGAGATTATTTTGCCACTGGAAACATTTCTGTTAGAACTTTCTGTTAAGTAACTATTTAACATCTGCATGTTTTGCACGACTTATCAAATTGGAGGATACAAGCTGATATGTTATTGTAGAGAGCCAATCAGAGCCTGCTTACACATGAAAATAAATAGCAGCTGCTCTCAAGATACCACTTGCATTTGGTAGGATAACAGCATTGTCAAAACGTCCGCAGACAAACACAACACGACGGTGAACCGAGGAACAGCCAAGCCTTTGCTTATTGTCTGATCAATATCTCAACCGTCAGAAAGTCGAGAAACATGAACACAACAGTAAATGGATCAAGCTGCTCCAATCCTGCGAATTCTACAGCAGAAAAAATCGTGAAAACCTTTGCTCTCTGCCTGATCCTCGTTGTTTCGCTGGTAGGGAATTCTTGCCTTGGAGTTGTTGTTTATAAAACGCAAACCATGAGGAAACCGGTAAACTATCTGATCATAAACATGGCCATCTCCGACTTGCTGTATCCAGTATTTTTCTTACCAGTAAAGATAACATTGCTGTACACGGACTCCTGGCTTATCAGTGGTCCTCTTGGTCAGGTCTTGTGTAAGTTGCTTCACTTTTTAACAAATATCTCCTCTGTCGTGTCTATTGAGACCCTGGTTCTTATAACAGTGGATCGATTTGGAGCCGTTGTATTCCCCCTCCGTTCTCCACTCATCAGTTCAAAGCTGTGTCCCTTCTTTATTCTTGCCACCTGGATTGTCGCGATGGCTATGAACTCGCCACACCTATTGTCCACTAAACTTATTGAATACCCAGGAAAACTGACGTGCGAGAATCGGTGGAACGAAGCGTTTGGAGAGTCGTCATCTTATGCAAATTACGCACTTGCAATATTCATTGTATTTCTTTATATTCCTTTCGCCTTGCTGGCCGTACTTTACTCCATCATCCTTATCAAACTGAAGAAACAGGTACTTCCAGGTGAGCAATCGGCCAACGCTGAGGAACATCGCGCGAGAAGAAACAGAAATGTGCTAAAGATGGCCATTGCTATCTTGTTAGGGTTTGTTTTGTGTTGGGCGCCCTACAGTATTATTGCTTTAGTAGGTGGTTTTGCCTGGAACAGCGCATCCGTTTCTTGTGGCATCATACACCGGCGGTACTATCTTATTGCGTTGTACACAGTCTACGCAAATTGTGCCATTAACCCTTGTATTTGTTTTATCTTCAGTGGAAATTATCGTCAAGGTCTGAAGAGTCTCCTCAACTACGCAGTACAGGATTAATATTTCAAAACTGGACATTATACGCTGGAAAGTTCAAAAGGAAAGTCCCGCGTTACTTTCCGATTTTACAGCCTTTGCTATCGCAGCTTTCGGTCAACAAAAACGCGTACCGTATGTAGTGTGATTCGCCTGAGTAACGTTGCAAAAAATATGAAAGTTTAAATAGGTACAATTGCTATTTAAAAAGTTACAATGTTTCCAACAAACAGCCTTTGGGCTTCCCGTTTTTACAGCAGTATACACTTTATTGTAGAACAGTCAGTTTTCTCTTGCTATGCCTTATCAGACGCTGTGGTACGAGATATCTGTTAACTTGTTCTCCAATGTTTCGTGTACACAGAGTCAACTTACTTTAATTAGCCTGAGAAAACAGCCGACGTTTCGCGACGTCGTCACTTGATCCCTCGCAAAACGACGTCTGAGTAACGAGTGCAGAAATTCCATACTGATGACGTGCACTACCCAGATCTTGGTAGTGCTTCTGATTGGTTGTGCCCGTGAGGGAATTTTCTTTCAACCAATCAGAAGCACTACCAAGATCTGGTTAGTGCACGTCATCAATATGGAATTTCTGCGCTCTTTACTCAGACGTCGTTTTGCGAGGGCTCAAGTGGCGACCTCGCAAAACGTCGTCTGTTTTCTCAGGCTAACGTTAATGAGATCCTTGTTTTTTGGAGCAACGTTCGGTTTATCCCTAATTTCTGGATTTGCTAACAACCGTCAAATTGTATCGCTGCTTTCGGAATGTTACGGTAACTGCCTTAACACATAGCGAGTCATACACCTGCTTCACTACCATAAGCAAGCCGTTGCTCTCTTTGAAAACTACAAACTATAATGACTTTGCAGACAAGCCAAGAGTCTTCTTGTCGTATAAATAAATATAAAGTACAATTTTCGAATAAGAATTCACCGTTGAATGTAACAACGTGAGTGGAACGAGCTGCTTTAGTCAGGCTGCTAATGCATAAGCGGAAAAAGTCGAGAAAACTCTTGTGTTCTGCCTGATTCTTGTTGTGTTTCGCGGGTGGAGAATTCTTGCCTCAGAGTCATTGTTTGTAAAACGCAAACCATGAGGAAACCGATAAACTATCTGATTACAAACGTGGCCATCTCCGACATGCTGTATCCACTATTCTTCTTGCCGTTACCAGTAACAGAGTTGTGCATAGACTCCTGGCTTATCAGTGGTCCTCTTGGCAAGGTCCTCTGTAAGTTGTGTTCGTTTTTAAGTATGTCTCCTCTGTCGTGGCTATTCAGAGCCTGGTTCTTATAACAGTGGATCGATTTGGAGCTGTGGTATTTCCCCACCGCTCCCCGCTCATTGATTGAAAGCTGTGCCCCTTGTTCATTCTTGCCACTTGGATTGTCGCGATGGCTGCGAACTCGCCACTCTTATTCTCCTCTAAACTTATTGAATACCCAGGAAAACTGACGTGCGTGAGACGGTGGAACGAAGCGTTTAGAGAGTCGCCATCCTATGCAAATTAAATTACGCACTTGCAATATTCATTGTATTTCTTTATATTCCTTTCGCCTTGCTGGCCGTACTTTACTCCATCATCCTTATCAAACTGAAGAAACAGGTTTTTCCAGGCGAGCAATTGGCCAACGCTGAGGAACATCGCGCAAGAAGAAACAGAAACGTGCCAAAGATGGCTATTGCTATCTTGTTAGGGTTTGTTTTGTGTTGGGCGACCTACAGTATTGTTGTTTTATTAAGGTTGGTTTTTTGCATGGAACAGTACATCAGTTTCTTGTGGCATCATATGCCGGCGGTACTATCTTATTGCGTTGTTCACAGTTTACGCAAACTGTGCCATAAACCCTTGTATTTGTTTTATCTTCAGCGGAAATTATCGTCAAGGTCTGAAGAGTTCTCCTCGACTACGCAGCACAGGACTAATATTGCAAAATTGGCATTATACGCTGGAAAGTTCCAAAAGGAATGTCCCTCGTTACACTCCGATTTACTGTCGGACAGCAAAAATGCGCACCGTATGTGGTGCGATTCGCCTGGGTAACATCGTAGCAAATATGAAAGTTTAGATAGGTACATTTGTTATTCAAAAGGTCACAATTTCTTAGAGACAGCTTTTGGCCTTCCTATTCTTGCAACATTGTACGTTCAACACTTCCTTGTCGAACAAGCGGTTTTGTTTTTGCTACAGGCCTTATCACGTACTTTAGTATGGGCATCTGTTACGTATCCTCCTTTGTTTCTCGTACAGAGAGTTATGCAACATTTTTTAATAGGGTCTTTATTTTCACAGACGCGATACTTTCGGGTGATTGCTAATTTCGGGGTTTGTAAACAACCGTCAAATTGTATCTCTACTTACGGAAGGTCGCTACTTTCGGAAAATTACGGTAATTACCTTAAAACATAGTGAGTCGTACACCTGCACTACTACCATAAGCAATCCGTTGGTCTTCTTGAAAACGACAAAATTTAATTACTTTGTAAACAAGCCAAAAGTTTTTTTTTCCATAGATAAATATGAAGCGCAATTTCCGAATAAGACAAGAAACGCTTCTGACCAAGACTGTCTGTCTTTCGTGTAAATTTCTACTTTAAGCTCTAATTGATGCCCTAAAAGAATCTGACAAGTCCACAAACGAACTTTGCATGATGCTGACGCAAAATTTATTTGTTACGTTCATGTTAAACTAGTAGACGAGAACTGGACAGAGCATTGAAAACCGAAATTTGTAGGTTAAGATTGCCTTTTATTAAACAAACGCTTTCCTTGTTTTAGGCTCGTAAGAGAAGTTTAAGGAAAATGTCCAGTATTAATGAATTTGTTCGCTTCAGAGACAAGCCTAAGTCCATTTTTAATTAGCTGACCAGAGGCGGCCGAAGCTCGCGACAAGAGAAAGGAGACAAACATGTGTATTGACTTAGCGCTGTGGGAGTCAGTGTTTTGTTACAAGTTGGCCCGGGCAATTTGGCCTGAAGATTTGTTTCAAAGGATAAAAATTAAAGGCTTTAATGCCTTTTATGTCATGGGCATTTGCAACTTAGAACAAATTTTGATCGCCGTTAAGTTTTTAAAAGCTGTTACATCTGTGTTGACAGTTGCTAAATAAAAACCGCCCTTTGGAAACAAAGAAGGGTTTGTATTCGCTTTACCTTATTCTGAGATTTCCCGCATGGTGACTGCTAACGTTCCTCCCTTTTTAAGAGAAGATACACAGAACAGAGCTTGCTCTTCAAAATCACCTAAATGTTCTCAAAGAATATCAGATCTGAACTATCAAAAATTAAATTAAGCGAACATGAACACAACAGTGAATGGAATGAGCTGCTCCAGCCCTGCTAATGCAGTAGCGGAACAAATCGGGAAAACCTTTGTGTTCTGCCTGATTCTCGTTGTTTCGCTGGTAGGGAATTCTTGCCTTGGAGTCATTGTTTATAAAACGCAAACCATGAGAAAACCGATCAACTATCTCATCACAAACATGGCCATCTCCGACTTGCTGTATCCACTTTTCTTTTTGCCGTTGAAAATAACAGAGTTGTACGTGGACTCCTGGTTTACCAGTGGTGCTCTTGGCCAGGCCTTGTGTAAATTGCGTTCCTTTTTAACTTATGTCTCCACTGTCGTGTCTATTGAGAGCCTGGTTCTTATAACAGTGGATCGATTTGGAGCTGTGGTATTTCCCCTCCGTCCTCCACTCATCAGTTTAAAACTGTGTCCCTTCTTCATTCTTGCCACTTGGATTGTCGCGATGGCTGTGAACTCGCCACACTTATTCTACGCTAAACTTGTTGAATACCCAGGAAAACTGGCTTGCGTGAGTGGATGGAACAAAGCCTTGGGAGAGTCCTCATTCCTTGCAATTTACGCTCTCGCAGTATTCGTTTTAATTTTCTATATTCCTTTCGCCTTGCTGGCCGTATTTTACTCCATCATCCTCGTCAAACTAAAGACGCAGACTTTTCCAGGCGAGCAATCGGCCAACGCTGAGGAACATCGCGCGAGAAGAAACAGAAACGTATTAAAGATGGCTATCGCTATTGTGTTAGGATTTGTTTTGTGTTTTTTGCCCTACAGCGTTATCGTTTTGTTAAGTTTCTTTGCATGGAACGGGTCGTCAGTTTCTTGTGGCATGATAGACTACCAGTACATTGCTTCGTTCATGGTTTACGCAAATTGTGCTATAAACCCTTGTATATGTTTTGTTTTCAGTGGAAACTATCGTCAAGGTTTAAAGAGACTTTTTGGCTGTTTTGGAGCCGCACAGGAGTAGTCTTTGAAAACTCTTATTTTACAACTGACTTTAAAAAGAAATAGGTCATACACCTGGCTTTCCGCTATTTATAAGCTGACAAGTCTTCGTGTATTGTCCAAAGAAACAGTTCCTGTAAAAACAAGTCAAAGGTTTTTCTGTGTTAAATAACTGCAATTTCCGGAAGAGATAAGAAACCTGCGGGGCGTGAGTGATCTGCACTTTTTTAATTGAAATTCGGTTTTGTAGTCCCTGTAAAATTCTAATGTAATCTTTAACTGAGTTCGTAAAAGAATCTTTTAAGGCCCATATTTAAACAACGCATGGCACTAATTTGCTCTCCCTTAAAACATAACATTGAAAACTGGGGGTTGTATGTTCAGATTCGTAACTAAATGGGGCTATGTCACCAACTTTTAATGTTGATTTAAGAAGCCAAAATAATGGTCTAGGTTTGTTTAAAGTGCGCTACTAGCTACTTCACTAAACCTGTACGTAAAGTGTCTTTGGTCATGGAAACGGATCAAATAAAATAAAATAAATAAAATCAGACCGTGTTTTTCAAATTCTCCCTGGTGTCTAACAAAAACATTTTTTTTTTTTGTTCTCCTTAAAACAGTTCACTTCATTTCTTCTTCTTTAAGTTTTAAGTCCATTTGTTAGTTTTGATTTATTAAGAATTTTCACATCAAGACATAAAAGACATAAGACGTAGCCCTTTAAGGAAAATCCCCAGTAGTGGTGATTTTTTTTTTGTGTGTGTGTGTGAGTGGCCTAGTCCATGTTTAATTAGCCCTTTTACTGATTAACCTTTCTTGTACAAAAGAAATAAAACGATAGCGCTAATATTTCTAATACGATTATTGATATCTCTGTAGAAAAGGGTTTTTTCAGTTCCAAATGAAAACTTTTCGTAGCTGACGCTCCACGTTCCTTGTTTCAAAAATTTGCTTGAATTTAAAATGCTCAAGGCAAGCTTGGGTCGTGTTCTGTTAGAATCAACAGTTTCCCAACCAATTTTGGTTGAAAGAGGTGAGGTTCCCAAATAAAACACTTTTCCTTTTATTTTATTTATTTTATTTATTTTATTAGCTTCGCCTTAGAAAACAAAGAGAAGAACAAGAAAAGGAAGTTAAATAAATTACTTGTAAAACTAACACAATAAACAAAGCAAAACACAGAACTCGAATAAATACGGCAGGGTAACCACAACAGCGGGTAGCCAATTACTGTGGGCCCGATTTAAATAAAAAACATTAAAATAAGCTAAAATGAAGAGACACTTAACGACACGACGAACAAGGCTACCATTCTTGGTTGACACACGGTTGTGACTGGGCATAGTCATTTCCAGACTTCCTCAACTTCTTCTGCCAAGGTTGACTACACTCTTTGCTTGTACTGTCCTTTAATAACTGTTAGAAGAAGTGGTTCCGCCAAATTGTAAATCAGACGAAGAATTAGAATATTTAGCAACATTGTCGTTGGAAACGGGGAGGACACCTGCCACTCGTGTTACAGGCTATTTTAAGAAGATCATCCCTAATTTATTAGACGGCACGTTTAAAAAAAAATAGAACACCAGTGTTGTTTGTTGCAGTTTATGCGCGGATATTATGATGGAAAGCGCTAACACCGATGCTTGCTAACATTTCAGCCGGGCGCTCCCATTCTTTTCAGCCATTTCCACGGAGCTATGTGCTGGTTGAAAAGGTTGATCAACTAAACTAAGTGAAAACGGTTTTTTGCCAATGGAACATGAAATATCCTAACCAACCCAACCAAAAACGGTTGATCCCATTACAACACGACCTTGGCTAGCAGCCATCACAGCACAGGCAACCCAAGCTCACAATACTAATAGTAAGCAGTGTGGAGGGACGCTATAGACAGTTAACAATATTTTGGATTTCATTTGTATGCAGTTGCCTCGAGTTTTCAGTAAAGAGGTTAAATTGATCATGATAATGTTGAGCATTATTATTAGTGCATTGTTAACAACAAGCGCTTCATGTTGCCATTCAATTCGCTTACCGTGACATGACATATGTTAAAAACTTTTAATTTTTTTAATTTTGCATTCTAAATATATTTTTGTTACAGTTTCTTTCCTTTCGAGTCTCTCTGCTTTTTTCATTGTTCTTCTAGCACTGCAATATTCCATAAACAAGTCTTACTGTCTTGCATGAATGACGCAATCACTGATGTCAAAATTTGAAACCCATGTGCATGGGCTGTGAGTAGTCCATTGCATGAAGTTTTCTAAGCCGTCGCATCTGTGATCGAAAGTTACTAATTAAAAACTGTTGTGTAACAGCCCAGACATTCGACAACAAATTATGGTTTGTACTCGCCTTAACTGATTCTGAGTTTCCCGCATGGCGACTGGCGAGATTATTTCTCTTCTAAGCTGACAAGATAAATAGAACAGAGCTCGCTCTTGAAAGCCAGTTTATTTGTTTTTTGTTCGTTTGTTTTTTGAGAATAACATTGAAATCAAAATGTCGGCAAGCGTGAACTCATCGGTGGACGGATCGAGTCCTTGCAATTTCGAAGGCGTGACATTCGGAACTTTACAGTAATTACGTTGAAACAGCGGGTCACATACCTGGCTCAATGCCATAAGCAATCGGTTGGTCTTCTTGGAAAGGACAAATTAAATTACTTCACAAAAAATTTCCGAAAGACGAAAAAACAAAAGAGAAAAAAAGCTGTTAACATATGCGATCGACAAATAACCTTTTAAAAACTTACAAATGATTTTAACGACCTGCACAGTTTGTCAACAAGTAAGGGTGTGTGTGTTCGCTTTATCTTATTCTACTTCCCGCATGGCGACTGGCAAGTTGATTCTTTCTCATTAGCAACAACAACAATAACCAATTGCAACCAACCAAGCATTATTTGCCACAATTACAAACAACCATCAAGATAAGTAGAAGACATCTCTTGTAGAAGATAAATAGAACAGAGCTTACCGTCAAGAAACTACTTCAATGCGTTGTGCATGACTAGCGCCCTATGTTTCAATTCTACTCGCTTGCCAAGTCTTGAGATTATGCGGAATCATGAGTTCTTAGCGTTATTTTTTACCATATTTGCCTTACAGCTTCGCTCTTCTCAATTTTTTCCGCTAAACGTTACGGCCGCTTAAGGTAACTCTTGCCAAATGTACCTTTCACGTGACGTAATATCAGCCGTGATATTGCATTGCACATGTTGCATTCATTGTTGTGTTAAATTCCCTCTGTAGCAAATCGGTATGGCTTTTGAATTGATTGCTAATATGCAGCCAATGCGAAAAGATTCTTTAAGTGTAATATATACCAGTGTAAAGCTTTCTAACTTAGCAGATGCAACCGTGCCAGTTTCAGTATATTGTCCAAAAATCATTGTAATGAAAATAAACTTGCTTTTGCTGCACTCTGCGTCCTGTTGTCTTTCTCACCTCTTTTGCGCACAACACTCTTCCTGAGCTGGTTAAGTGTGAGTTGGACTGTTGGTTCGATAGCTGGCAAAACGTCCGAAAAGCTGGCAAAAGCTGGCTAAACGACCGAGCAGCAGCCCCGCATAACACTGACGTTTCGCTAACCTATGTGATGGACCAATGGCAAAGATGGTGTCAGCGAAGTATTGGTATTTTCTCTCCTTTTTTTATTTTTTATTTATTTATTTTTCTTACTATTGCTTTTTGCAAAGTTTTTTGCACCCTCAAAAGATGCGCGTCACATTTTTGCAGAAGCCCGCAAGAATTGTAGGCCGAACATCACAGTAAAGGGTATCTGCGTAACTTCACCAAACGGCTTTCTTTAGCGCCTTTCTTCTGAAAATACCAATCCATTCTTGGGCGATCTGTAATAGCAGTTAGCTTACTTTTAGTTGTATAAAATTTGCTTTTTGAACCAGTGAGAGTACTCCGTTCCACTGTAGATCTCCTATGGCATATTCCTCTCAAGGCCTTAGGTTTTCTCGATCTTCAGTTTTCTTCAGTTGTGATTACTTGCCATTTTTTTTTTCTTTCTTTTAACAGTAACAAAAGCCAAGACAGTTGAAGATAGGCGCCTCATTTGTCCTGTTCCTGCTCTGCAGAGCACTGACAGGTAAAAACGTAATTGCATTTCGACATTTAACCCTGTAAACCCTGATATGAAATGCATATTCTCCTTACTGTTCTCCATACACTTCTTATAGAATTGGTAAGGAGAATTTGTCTAAATATCAAGACGTCTTACCCTTGGTGGTCACTTCCTTCATTCTCATCACTTGAATGTTTGGACAAAGTATTGATAATGAAAACAAAAATTTCATTTTCGTCTTTCTTCGGGCTTAAAGGGTTAAGCTCGAGTTAAACGATAACGACAGCTGACGAGAGTTCTAATTCTTTGACACCACAAAAGAGTCAATAGTTCGAGAGCGCACAGGAGTCACCAACAGTGCCTAAGGGTTTCAGCGCAAAGAAGAGTTTGAATTCTCGTAAACTACGAGCAGTCTCTCTTTCGGCTTAGAAATAGTTGAGCGAAAAGAACACCCGAGCGGGTGGGAAAATCGCCTGCGCGTGAAAACGCGAAGAGTGCGCGATTGGCTTCTACATCATGCGTGCGTCACGTTTCCACACAGCAGGTGTTTTTCGCGCTCGCTCGACTATCTCTGAGCAGAAAGAGAGACTGTTCGTGGTCTCCAATTCTCGTGGACTCTCATAATCGTTTAGCACGGGCTTAGACTACGACCAGTCTCTCCTAAAACCCAAATCTAAACTAATATAATTCTTTATAAACTAACGTTATGTTTTTTTACTTGTGCAGACAAGAGAACCGCAGGCTAATTTCTTCTCTTGTTCTTTTGTCAGCTCTTTCTTACTGCAGGTGTCGATGAATAATGGCACAACATTCGTTTCCAGTGATGTAAATATTACAGCTAAGAACTGCACAAAACCCGTAAAGCCAATAAAACCAGAGAAAGAAGAGGAAAAGAGGCCAACAGAGGTTTGAGTTTATTTCTTTTTTTGTATTTTTTCATGACCAATTGGCTCACAACATAATTACATTAACCTGTATTTGGCGCGAAAAAGAGCAGGGATGTTTGACCGCGGACATTATCCGTTCAAAGAAGCTGTGAGCTTCGATGAATAGATAATGTACAAATCAAATACCCTTGTATATTTTTAAGCCGATTGTGTTTACTGTTCCTCAAATATTTTCATTGAAGCCAATAACACATTTAGTGCGTAGGATGTTAGCTTTTTGATGCTTTTCTGCACCCTCAAGTTTTGTAAACTGGCAGATATATCCTGGGGGATATTTAACAATTATTCGCCGAAGGCGAAGTATATATTGGCGAATATTTACCGAGCCGAAGGCGAGGAAAATATTCAAAATATTTTCTGTGCCGGAGGCGAATAATTGCTTAAGTATAATTTTGAGATGTGGACATCAAAACTTAAAACAACCGAGCTAAAACTTGACAAACAACACAGGAAAAAAAGTAACTTAGCTTAGCAGCTGCGTTTCGAAATGTTATATTCACAGGTAGCGCGGTGAATATAGCATTAAAATTATACTAACATCGGATATGTCACAGTTTTATTTGGGGTATATTGAGTCACGTGACGCATTTTGACCAATCACACGCAGGCGAAAATATTTGATGGATTATGAAGATCGATGTTGCTAAAAGGAAGACATGAAAGTCAGCGACACACTAGGCGATTTTTAGACGCTCGTTGCGGCGAATTTCGATCGCCAGAGACTTATAGGAGTCAATTAGAGGGGGAGGGACAGGGGGGGGGGTGTACGGGGGAAAGGAGAAGAGGGAGGCGGGAAGCGGGAGGAAAAGGGAAAAATTACGCAACATTGCGCAATATTTCGCAATCGAAAAAATGCAAAGTGGCAGGAGCCAACAAATACAGTGCGGAAACCGGGATTAAAGGGTGCGAGAAGCGGGAGGTTTAAACCCCCTTCCCCCCCCCCCCCCCCCCCCACATTAGAGCTGATGAAAATTTGAGTAGATTTAAGCTCTTCGAGAAGCCACGAGGGTTTTAGGTCGAAAGGGAGCGGCAGTTTGCACTTAAGTTTGCCAGCTTTCGCACAGACTTGTGTTGGGTAGACAAGCGGACTCGCAAGTAAACGCGACTTGCAGTCTCGTTGGCCAAACCAAAGAAAACAACAACGAGAAGAACTTGTGTCGACGTGTTTGATGGCCAAAGGATGAAAAACTTGTGCGCGACTTCGAGCTTGATGAAAATCAGGAACGCAAGTCATCGCAAGTCCTGGCTAAACAGAGTTACAAATCAACGTAAATTCCAGCTTGTGACTACTTGTTTAAAGTGCACCTAACCCAAAAATATTTTTTTTCGCTAAAATAAATCTTTGCACCTGTTCGAAACGTATTTCACCTTTTTTTTACGAAATCCCCCTCAGTCTTGACTTTTTATAGGCTTTAAATGTTGCGAAATCTAGCTATCATCTGTTACACGACCGGCCTAGTGAGGGGCATGGGTCTATTCCCCATGTGACATCACAAACTGATTTGCATCTCCTTCACTCTTTTTAAACATGAATGCAAGGCAGTTTGTGACGTCACATGGGGAATAGACCCATGCCCCTTCTGACTCGGCCGTGCAACAAATGATGCTTAGTTTTGAAGCCCATGAAAAAGTCAAAAAACTGCAAATAATGGCTTAATGTTTTTGAAATAGGTGCACAGTTTAATAGTGGGGGGAAAAATATTTTGGGGTTAGGTGCACTTTAATACTCTGCTTGGCCAGGGTCTCCTAGATTAAAACTCTACGAGAACTTACGAGAGTCGACAACGTCACGGGACAGTTGGATATGATACAAAAGCAAAGGGATACGAACTCTACTCAGTTCTGGGTGTTTCAACTGTAAGAGCTCCTCTTTCCCCGGGCTTTTTTTGTGAGCGTGCTTGTGATAGCACACGTGGATTCTTGTTTTTAGCTAGTCGCATTCTTTACCGTATAGCGGGGGCAAAGTAAGCTTTGTTGTGTCCTTTTACAATTTTTTTAGCGTGCCTTTCTTTGCTGGCGTGCACAAAAAACGTTTCTCAGTTGTTGCTGTTTAGAGTTGTGGTATTTTTCTGTTGTTGTTTTTTGTTGGTTTGTTGGGAAAATATTGAAGTAGCAGTTTTGAGCCTTTATGCACCGAGACATTCTTATTATGTTATTACCCTGAGGTTCTCATGTCACCAGGACTTAAGGTCCAGTAATACGGGCAACATTTTCGTGCAACTTGTCGCGCAACAATGTTGCCGTTGCAAGTTAAGATTGTTTGTTGTCCGTATGGCCACCTTCTCGCGCAATAAATTTTCATGATGCTTTTAATTTCTGCAACACAAAAATTTGTTACGCGAGAAGGTGGTAATACGCGCAACAAACAATCCCAACTTGCTACGGCAACATTGTTGCGCGACAATTTGCACGAAAATGTTGCCCGTATTACTGCGCCTTTACGGCGAATTCTTTCGTGATGTCACTAATGTAATTAAAATTACCGTTCGCCAAGTAGCTGATTAAAGATAGGAATAAATAAACAAAATTTTTTTGTGTTCATTATTTCTCACAGACTGAAAAGAGCACCAATGTTGGTTTAATCGTGGCGCTGCTGTTTTTGTTTGCCTTTCTGATCTTACTGGCCTTATGGTGGTTTTGGCCGCGCATCTCGAGAAAGGTAAGTTTTACGTGGACGTTGTTATATTTGCCATCTGTTTTATTGTTTTATTATTCAATTTTTTTTTCTTTACAACATTGCTCCTTTGCATTCTTGAGATCTGATATAGTTTGAGAACTTTTTTAGCTGTTATGTTTTTGGTTCTTCGATACCATCATGTAGTGGAAGTGAGCGAAAAAGGAAAGGACTGAGCGTACGCGAAAATCCCCCAAAAAGGGTGCTTTCGGTTAGTCATAAAATCCAGAACCGGAGTACAAAAAGTGATCTCAGCTCAAGCAAGGTCCTTAATGGCCAAGTAATACGATCAACATTTTTTCTTCAACTCATCGCGCAACAAATGTTTCTTTTCAAGTTGCGGCTTTGTTTTGCACGAATTACCACCGTCCGCAAGCAACAGTTGCAAGAAGTAGAAGCGACTACTTTCTGCAAAGTGAAGATTTGTTGCCGTTGTTAAGTTGCGGAAAAATAATGTTTAAGGTCCAGTAATACGGGCTACATTTTCCTGCAACTTGTTGTGCAATAAATGTGTTGCAAGTTGAGATTATTTGTTACGCGTTCAACGATTTTTTGTGTTGCGAAAAGTAGAAGCAACGTCTCGCGGTCCGTATTGCATTCGTTATACCGTGATTGTATTTTAAGGGGCACCTGTGTTTGCAAGGAAGTTCAATTCCTCCACCTTGTACACACATTTTCAGGCGCAAAATCCCTTCCAAATATAAGCCGAACCATCTTCGAAGCGCAAAACTCCCTCCAACAACGAGCCCACCAAAAAGACCTTTTGAACAAAGATAAGCCCAGGGCTTTATATCGGAATTTTACGGTATTCCACGAGCGCGTGTTGGACATTGACTTAGTTCTTTTTTCCTGGATGGGAAATAGGGCCGGGTGTGTTGGGTATAAAGTGATAAAAGTAAACAACGAGGCGCATAGAGCCAGATTGGTTGTAATCACCTCATATCAGACATTTAGAAACGACACGCTTATCGCGAATTGTGATAAGCTAGGATGTCACGCATTCTTGACGCTTTTATCATCACTTTTTCAGCCACCTCGGGATTATCAGCCAACAGTCGCGGCAGAACCGTTAACAGAGCCGCCTCCCCGTCCCCCTCCCCCTGTGCAAAAGACGGTAAGTCGCCGTGAGTAAAGGCGCGCCTAAGAGTTGTGCTTCATGAGGGACTTTTTGATTGAATTGTCATTCATTTAACCCTTTAGGCCCCAATATCCTGTTCCTCATATATTTGTTATGTTACTAGATGGGAGAATTTGATTAAACATCAACACATTTCATGTCTAGTCATCATTGCCTTTATTCTCATGACCTGTATATTTGATCAACTAGTGATCTTGTGAGGAGAAATTAGATGCTTGTCACTCTTGCGGCTTTAAGGGTTAATTATCTGAACACGGTTATTTTACTATACAACCGACATAAATTTACTGCCTTTCCCTTTGTCAGGCGGGGTAGTGTAGCGGTCATTGCGTTGGGCGTTCCATCGGACTTGGTCTCTCCATTGTATCGTGTCGTTTCCTTAGACAAGAAAGTTAACTCCAAATTGTCTCTCTCCACCCAGGTGTAAAAATGAGTACAGGTGATAGTTAGAGAATCCTTGCGATGGACTAGCATCCCATCCAGTGGAGAGTTATGATGCTCCTTATTGCTTTATGCTACTGAAATCGGAGTTACCTTAACGTTACTATTATTTTTGACAACATATAATTTAGCGATCTTTCCTCTTGACGATTTAGCGATTATTTAGTTTCGCGATTAAAACGCTTTTTTTGACATGTAGGAACAATTTTCTTCACTTTTTGCACAAATATTAAATTTAGCGAGCACTAACATTCGCGATTTTTTCATAAGTTCGCTCAATTCGCAAGAATAAGTAGTCGCTACTAATAGTAGCTTCAAGGTTATCGCCGCCCTTGATAAGTCTTCTGGCCCGTTCAGTCCAGTAGATTGGAGATAAGACTTGACCTTTTAATCCCCAGTATCAACATATATATTCTCCTCGTTGCTCTTCAAATATTTCTCATGGTACTACTTGGGAGAATTTACTTAAACATCAAGACTTTGATCTTTGGTGATCATTTCCTTTATTCTCCTGACCTGTATGTTTGATCAAGTAGTGATACTGTAAGGAGAAATAAGATGTTTGTCACTATTGGGGCTTAAAGCTTTAACCAGACCTTAACTTGCTTCTTTATCACGACACTAGACTCTTGAAATACTGACCCGTAAAGTAAACAGAATGTATGTGACATATGAACTTTTTTAACCATTCGTAGAGCGTAGAAAAGCAAAACAAAAATTAACGACGGTGCCACCTAATTCAGAGGTATTTTTGCACAGTTTACAACTGTGCGGGAAAAGCATATCTTAGCAAGGGCTACCGGAATCCAAAAAGAAAATTGTGGGTAACCACGTATTCTTCAGTTAAGCAACCAAAATCACTTTACACTTTACACTTTATAATCCTTCATCCCGTGCTAAAAAGCTTTCAAATACATAGCAATGTATGGCATTTTCTTTTCAAAATTAAGTTCAATTATCTCTTAAAAAAGAAAAATGCGCAGTTACCCGCAATTTTCCTTTTGGATTTCAACAGCCCTTGCTAAGATCCTCTTTTATCGCATACTTGTGAACCGCGCAAAAATACCTTTGTGTTAGTGAGTACCGTCCTAAAGAAATCCGAGTATCTCGGACCATCTCGAGATGCGCAGAACTTACGCGCAGTAACAAAAGGAGGACCGTCCTTAACACGCAGTACTTTATACTTTGTTGAAAACAGCTCTATGTAACTGCATTATCAAACTTACTCCAAGATTTTCATCACTTGTCAAAAACCTGTACTTCTTAGAACGCGCCTTTTAACCCGGTATGCAGAGACATGTTTTTCTGTTTAAGTTTTTGTTTCCTGTTTTTATTCCGTGATCTTTCTTGCAGGCTGGTGGAAGAGTAAAATGGCCGACTGTTGACAGCTCGTACTATGGGGGTGGGGGAGTGGAATTGCACCTGTCAGGGTGAGTGTAAAATCGCGAGCAGCTGACTAACATTTTCCATGTGAAGATGATGCTGTGGAAATCACAATGTGTATCAGGCCTTATATACACCTGATTAGATTAAAAAAAAAACTTTGTCGAATAAAAGGTATTAACCATGAACAATGCGACACAATGGAATTCTGGGGAGGCAGCACCGACATGCTTGGTACTGAGTTCCGTTTATTGATATTCAAGTTTCATTTCCGGAAAGTTTTTGTAGTAACTATGAAGCCTTGTTGTGTTATAAGTGTCTAGGAAATCTGAGAATAGGAGCAGGGCTTCCCACTTCCCAGCAAACCACTGGGTCGTATCATTTTGTGTGTGTGTGCATTTTACCAGGCCTGTAGGGCACCGTCTTATAGTTCTACAACTTTTTTCATCGTAGTAGGTTGTTCAAGGTCGCGATGCTCTGTTGGTTGATTAGTGATATCCTCTGGGGGTGGGGAGTGCAGAGGGCTTATGTTTTGACCGTGGTTTTCTTAGGGACAGGGCTGGGTTACTGCAAGTCCTCCATGTCGCATATATGTGGAGGTTTGTCAATCACTCATTCGGTATCAAAATCATATATGATTTGTCAAGGATAACTCAGCACGTAAAACTTAGGCTTCCTTTACTCATGTGTAAGTAAAAAAATCCCCCCACAAACCTTGTAAACAAAATCTCGTTTGTGTGCAGCTAGCCTTTTTCTATTTAAACTGAACGTACGCTTAACAGTTTCTTTTAAACCGCAGGTGGACTGGGGAGACAAAGGATCCACTAAAGCAGGAGCGAGGCTGGCTAAAGCCAAGGTGACAAAAGCTATTTTAGTCGCGAGCAGTTTGCTTGTTTGCTTGTTTGTTCGTTTGTTTTGTTTGTTTGTATGGAAGTAGCCTGTTCCAGGCTCTCAGATAGTAGGGTCGTCGCGGACAGAAAGGGAACGCGAAAATAATACGCGCGCGGGAGCCTATGTCTCCCCCCAGCCCCCGCGCGTTTATTCGCCCTCGTTTTCTCTTCGCTCTTTTCCCCCACTATCTCGGAACCTGGAACACGCTAGTACGGAAGTGCATCGAAGTTTTTCGTCCACACGTCCGTTACACGACCGTTTTTGAAATCGTGTTCACTTGTCATCCCGTCCACACGTAACACATCAACAATTCGAAAACGCTACTGCCTGTCTATTAAGCACGCGTAGGAGGATCGCGGTCACGTTTCATTGCATATTAGAATTTCATTGCTCAGAGATGACAAGCCAAGCGGAAACATTGTCCCACCAATGCAAGCGCTTGTTTGTTCTGGTCTTATCGAAACTCATCTTCTTCATTGTTGGTGGGAATCCCTTTCAAGTCTTTCTCAAGGCTGGTTTTTGGACTATTTAGCTCCAGTAACGTCGTGATATCCAATCGCTTCACTTTGGAGAGCGTTTTCGAACGTCTTTGTTTTGGTGACCGAAAACGACGTATACATGTGGACGGGACCTTAGTGGCCGGTATTAGCTCATGATGATGTGCGTATCCATTTTTAGGAATGATTGTTAAATGTATCTTTGAATGGATATTTCTTTTTTTTTTTTTTTTTTCAGCCATCAATCATAAACGATACTGACGAAACAGAAGACTCGGTAGCTCCGTCAAAACGATCCTCAACACCAGGATGCCGGGCAGCTGCTAAGGTAAGAAGCTCAAAATATGAATTCCCACTACTATCATACCTCTTTGTCATGTAAAAATCAGAGCTCGACAAAAGTCCCGTCCGGTCGTCCGGGACAAGTAGATTTTGAGGTCGGGCAACTAACTTTTCATGGTCACTTGCCCGACGGGCAAGCGCTCGGGCCAACACTCCATCGATTTACATTTTAAGTCTGTCAAATAAGTGACAAATAATTTTAAAAGCACTAACAGCATACACAACCGTTGAGCAAAGCTGCGAAAATTGTTAAGTTAAATATCAATATGGTCTGACGTTTTTATCAGTTGATTTGTCAGTCACGCAATCGCTTAAAATGACTTTTTCTAAAACATTTTGTAAGATGCTTAGTTCTAAAGTGCATTGAAGCACTTAAACGTTAATCGGTTTTGGTAACAGTTATGTAATCAATCAATTGTTGAAATCCCTCCCTGACCTGTGATTTGGTAAACAAAGTTCAGAGAACATGCGATGGAAACGCTGCTGTAGCTAAAACGGCCTTAGTTTTGTGCTTAAACTGGAAAGCCTTTTTCAATTTTTAGGTAAAAATCTACTAGCTGTTAACAGATCCTTTATGCATCAGTCCTACAAAGGTTTCTTTTCCTCATATTACTAGTATACTTTTTGCGCTGCATACCATACACCATATGCAGAGAGAATTGAAGCGAGAAAGTGGAGTAACATATAAACTTGAGCTTGCGTTTTATATAAAAATTTGAATGTGTGGTAAATTGCTTCTCAATCTGTGGTAACTGTAATATCAAACAATCGAAGGTTAATTCAGGGTTATAAACGAAGCCGCAAGCATATTTTCAGGCTTTTCATGCTCTGAGGTCTGGAAAGATGACGATCTGAGAACTACACTCATGGTTAGTTAGCACGCGATCAAAATCTGCCTGGATCAAATTTCTTTTCACAACAAATGTCAGGGCTCGAGACTAACTTTTTAGCTTAGTAGCCAAGTGGCTAGTGAAAGGTTTGATTTCACTAGCTAAATAAATTTTCACTATGGCTAACCAGACTTTTTTGCACAATCTCATACTGTGTTCAATATGTCTAATTTTTAGCCGAGTTAAGTACTGTAAACATGCCTCTCTGTAATCTCAAGAGCGAAGAATTTGAAATCCCAGGCGCGATGTAGTTCATGCCTCTCTTTTCAGTTTCGGTCATATCATGACGAATAACTGGAACAGTTAACCTTATATGAGCATTTCATCGTACGGAGAAATGTTGGGAAGACAAGACTAACATTGTACGAACGTTGTAAGGTACGGAGAAACGTCAAAAAGACAAGACTGATACAGCACTCAACCCACGTACGGAAAAACGTCTACGTACAAGAGAAGACTAGTAAATTATAAGCGTATTTAAGTGCGGAGAAACATTGAGCAGAAAAAAAACTAATAAGGTTCGAACTTACTAAGGTACGGAGAAACTTTGAGAAGTCATATCAAACACGTTGGTTGCAAATGCACTACAGTAAGGAGAAACGCCGCCAACGTACCAAGATACAGAGACTAATAAAATACGCAACTACTTGAACTTACGGAGAAACGTTATTAGACAAATCTAATTCCGTAAGAACGTGTGTGACGTACGGAAAAACGCCGAAAAGACAAACTGAACTATTACAGTGGGACAATTAATTACGGAGAAACTAAAATCGCACTAGCCTACGGATAAACGTTGAGAATACAAGACTAAAACCGTATGAACATACTAACGTACAGGGAAACGCTAAGCAGTGTCGACATATCGTGCGAATGTACTAACACACTGAAAACCTTAGGAAGAGCAGAACAATGTCGTGCGAACGTGCTAACGTACAAAGAAACGTTGAGAAGGCTAGATTAATAAATCGACGAACCTACTTACATACGGAGAAACGTTGTGAAGACGTTACGTAGAGAGAAACGCTGAGAAGAGAAACTACTGTTCGAACGTAGGAATTAAATACGGAAAAGAGTTGGTAAAAGACTAAAGAATTGTGTGAACCTACTAACGTGTAGACAAATACCATATGAACCCACTAACAGACGTTTCAAGGAAAACGTATGGTGAAACGTTCTGAAGACGGCTAATTTCGTTTGAACGTAGAAATGATGGAGAAAACGTTCCCATCTGAGACAAAAATTAGTAGGGAAAAACGTTGAGAGGACAAAACAAGTATCATACGAACATTATGATATCATTCTACGGAATAAGTTTTAGTTTCTGCTCACTCAATTTGCTTTTGGGATCCGATCATCAGAAGCAATATTTAGTTTGGTTTCCAGCTGGTGCTTTAGTGCTTTGAAGTTTTCACTAGCCAAAATGGCTACTGAAAGCGCAAAACTTACCAGCCAAAACGGAATTTCTACTAGTCTGTGACTTGTTGGCTAGAGCCCTGAATGTGCATTTTGAACGTGGTCTGTTACACATTCAGACCAATGTTTTATTTAACCGTCAACGTCTTCCAAATTTCCTCGAGGGTTTTTCTAATTCACTTAATCTTAAATTAATACGTACTTATTACATGTGCGTGAAAAATAAAACTCTTTAAACATTGATCCACGCTTAAACTTAGTGCATTCAGTCAGTAAACATTGTTACGTACTAGAACAAAATCATGAAATCGAAAGGAGGATAGTATATGTGAACAATCTCCCAAAACGTTCAACAGAAAGAGAGCGATCAGTCATTAAACACTTTTTGAGATCTTTGTCCATGCTTCATGAATTATTAATGAGCATGAGAAATTTTTATTAAACACGGGCAAGTGGGAAAATGGGTCGGGCAAGCTGGAATTCAAGTTTTTGTCGAGCCCTGCGTAGTAATACTCATAGTTACTCTATACTGCGTTTCCTGTGATAGACTAGCATCTGGGTATCCTGTGATGGACTAGCATCCCATCCAGGAGGAGTGGTAATGCTACATGTACTATTCACTTTATGCTGGGTATCCTGTGATAGACTAGCATCCCATCCAGGGGAAGTGGGGGGGGGGGGGGGGAGTGGTTCTCCTAGTCACTTTATGCTACAAAAACTGGATTTAACTGGTCTTGACAACACCACCTGGTTCGTGCAGTCTGTTGATTGGACAAGATACTTAACCTTCTTATGCTACAGTGTATGTATATGCTATGTAAATCACCATCTGGTCAGCCTCCTACCAGTTGTGATTTTATTGAATGTTTACTTCTGTGTTCAATTCGTGATATTCCGTAATTTGAGTTGGGGTCACCGTGAAATCATTGTTTAGGATTTAGCCAGAGATCAGACGCGTCTGGCATAGACGACCACTGTAAGAAGAAAGTCATGATTAACTTTATGGGGCAAAATGCCTCCAGGATGCCCATTTCTCACATTTTTCAGTGTCTGGTTAAAAGTCTGTCAGTGTTTGTGTCAGTAATTTTTGCTCCCTTTTCTGGTTTGTAGGTACCAGGTGCGGAGGAATATTGCATCAGCAGTGATGATATTTTTTCTTTAAGAAAGTCTCCCGGAAAAACGTAGGTACCACATTGTCTTTTAAAATTAAAGTAAGTACCATATAAGCCCCAAATTAACTTGAGCAGGAGCAATTAGGTTATTTGAGGCACCAGTGTTAATTTGCAGGCAAAATAATTTAGAAATATTGAACCAACTGACCCCCCCCCCCCCCCACTCTTTTTCTTTTCATGCTCATTGGTCTTAACCCTTTAAGCCCCAATAGTGACAAGCATCTAATTTCTCCTTACAATATCTCTACTTGATCAAACATACAGGTCATGAGAATTAAGGAAATGATCACCAATGATCAAATGTCTTGATTTTTAATCAAATTCTCCCAACTAGTAACGTAAGAAATACAAGGAGAATCGTGAGGAGAATATACATCTTAATATTGTGGCTTTAAGGGTTAAGCCCCAGCTAAATGATCAGACATTTTTTTCCCAACATGGTGTTTGTCACACAACCTGTTTGGTGGCTGAATGGGGAAACAATTTTTGACCAAACATCGGACAAAGTGAACCCACAAAACACTTTTTGCATGTTACTGCTGAAAATTATGACGTGGCTAGTTTCTGATTAGTTGCTTTTTCCTGCTCGTGCAAGCCTTATTGGCAGAGGTAGCTAAATTATCAAACATTTCTTCGTAAAGCGAAAAGTTCAGTGGGTGAAAATGTTTCATCTAGGTCAAACATGGTAACCCGCTTAAATACAAAGTTGAGAGAGGTGGCTAAACAGATAAAAGATGTTCCTTCAGCACGATGTCTAGCCTCTGACTCCCCTAAAAACGACTGCGTGGGAGGCTACACGATGTCGGACAAAAAATTAATGTTAGATCGTTTATCCGGGGCTTTAAAGAGAGGCATACCAATTAGTCCTTGTCTTGCTTTTGAAACGTTTTATTATTGAAAGTTAAGAGATGAAGCCAAGAGAGAGAATGGCACTTTAGTTTTTGGTTTGTTCTGCTTTTGACAAGTACATCAGTAACAACAACAGGTATGAGAACGGTTTTCAAATGAGTGTCGTAAAACTAAAACCAAAGTAATTACTCTAACCAATCACAACAAGAACAAAACACAAAATGAATCAATCAGATATCGAAGCAAATACAAGTAATTCGTTTTAAGCCCGGGAAAACGCGTGCGATTAAGTCACGATTGGCTTTGGTTTTACGTCTGATTGGTTGAGAAAGTGGCGCGAGCTTTTTTAACCAATCAGAGAGCGTAGTGTAGCAGAACCAAAGCAAACACAACATTACTTTCGACACTCAATTAAAACCGTTCTAATGCTAAATTGGCAAGTGCTAGAATTAATCACAGACTTTTGTTTTTAACGTAAATTATCTTTTTTTTTTCAGGTTAGTTATTGGTGCTTCTTGTATCCTTGTTGATTAGAATACGACTCTTTCATATTATTTCATATTATCATTCTCTGATAGGCTTTTTGGCAGAACTTAAGAGACCTACATGTACAAAACAAACTAATCAGTAAATACAGAATTACATTATCTCATGTCAGTCAGTGTCAATCTTTATGAAATCCAGTTTGAATACATTTTTCATAAACCACCGTATTTAGACTTTCGTAAGCGGCTGTGTCCCTCTAGCATCCTCGTACATGTATTTGAATTCTCGTTTGAATCCGCTCTTAAACAAATGCTTCCTAATAAGTGACCTTCCCTCATTCGCTATCCTCATGAAGTCAGTTTCAGCGAACACTGTACAAGTATTAAGAATTTCTCATAAGGGACCATCTGAAATTCTTTTTGAATCCATTCTTAGACAAACGCTTTATTTAAGGTTACTGTCATCCATCTGAACTCTTTCTGAATTAATTCTTAGACAGACACTTTATCTAAGGCGTCAGTCATCACGAAATCCCATTTGAATCAGTTCTGAGCCAAACACCGTTCTAGAATCGCTCATAGGGTCCATCTGAAATTCTTTTCGAGTCCATTCTTAGAAAGATACTTTATTTACGACAGTCCTCAGGAAATCCCATTTAAGTCAGTTCTCAGCCTAGCACTGCACTAGAATCTCCCATAAGGGTCCACCTGTTTCATTTCGAATCCACTCATTCTTAGAGAAACACTTATCTGAAGCGACTTCCACCATGAAATCCTCTTTGACTCAGTTCTCAGCCAAACACTGTATAAGAATCTGTCATGAACGAATGTGTCCCTTTAGCATCCATGTATTTTGAAATCCTGTTTGAATCCATGCATTCGTAGACAAATGCTTCCTCATAAGCGATTATCGTCGTGGAATCCCGTTTGAATCCGTTCTAAGTCAAACGCTGTACTAGAATCTCTCATGCAGTGTAAGTGTCCGTCTTTGTGAAGCCACATTTCAATCAGTACTAAGGCAAACACAGCACCATCTTTACTTATCCACTTATTTAATATAACAAATTGACGTTAAATTGTTGGAAATAAAGTCTAAATACCAATTCTTTTTTTAACAAGTGGAAAGAAAGGTTTGGTGTACGAAAAAATGGATGCGAATATCGCATACAGTATTTTCACTTTTAATTTTCCCGCGCGCCGCCATTTTGAATTTTTATGACGCCAAATGAATGCCCATTTGTTTCAAACAAAAGAAAGTTGCTTCCTAACAAAAGCGGCAACCGTTTTACGTCATAAATATTAAAAATGGCGGCGCGCGGGAAATTTATAAGCGAAAATAGGTGATATTCGTTTCCAATTTTTTGCACACGAAAACTTTCTTTCCACTTATTAAAAGAAAAAATAAAATTTAGACTGTATTTCCAACTATTTAACGTCAATTTGTTGTTTTAGTGGAGGTTCCCTTCAAAGGTCAGTTTTCAGAGCGTTTTTTTTTTTAAATTTAATTCATTATCTATTTACAAAAACAAAAAAAAGCTTGCAAGGACAAATAAGTAAATGCATAAAAAATACGCAAAAAAAATTACAAGCACAGCAAAAGAAAAAAATACGTGTAGCTATATAACATGAAAAGAAAAACGTTTTCAGAAAAAAAAACTTCAGAGCTGGCAACTGGCTATTAGTGTAACGGACAACTGCGGTGAAAATCTTGAAAATGACTAAAATACAACAGCCACAAGACACTTTCTTTTCTTTATAACCACGAATTATTATACATGCTTTCCTTATGACGCCAAATTCCTCAAAGCTTTGCTATGGCCTCCAGTATTTACGTACATTAGTTTAACCTTAACAGTGTTTTGTGTAAGATGTTGCTTTGGAGTGCGCTGGTTTTCTGACGGGTTTGGGATTTGATACATCACTGATTATGAGGTCCATTCCACTCAGAGGCTTCGACCAAGTAAGATATTTTTTTTTTATTGCATGCGCATGAGTGCTTCTTCTTTAATGGGATGGTATTGAATGTGGTCAGAACAAAACGCTCAACAGCAAAACAACAAAAGGTCTTGATCGACCAGTTTTCAACATGAACCAATCTTTTAAAGAACTCAAATAGTTTCTATGGTTTTTGTGTAGTTTAAAGGCACTTGGGTCATTTCAGTGGAATAAAAAAGACACCCGTTTAATTAAATTGTGCAACAACCTCCAGGGCTAGGCGAGTTGAAGGTGTTTGCTTTGTGCATCCTGTAATGGAGGTCTTACAGAGTACTTTCCCAATTAAACTCTGGAAATGTCACTGGTTTGAAATTCAAAAGTCGTACTCGTAGTCAATCTCGTACTCGTAGTCCGATCTAAAGGTGGCTACTATTTGCTATCTCGAACTCCCGTTATCTGGAACAAGTTTTTGTTACCCTTGCGTTTTCGAGATAGCGGGAGTCTATGCTACCTCAAGTGAAGGACTCTACGACCAGTTTTACAATCAGTTAATGACATATAAAGGATCCTGTTGATTTATTTTGGCGGGACCGTTGAAAAATAATGAAACTTATCATAAGGGGCAGGGGCAACTGCTTTTAGAACGTGGAAGGAGGAAAACCAGATAACTAGGAGTAACACCTTTAGATCAAGGTAATAACCAACAGCAAATTCAACCCCCGTGTGGAGGAAATTCGAACTTGGGACACAATTACGTACTCCACATGTGTTCACCAGATGAAAGACAACCACGTACTCTCTTTTTTGTCGTATGCCAAATTTATGTAGTTGTCCTCCGAAATATGGGTACTCAAAACCTTTGATTACGGTATTTACACGAATTAGGTTTAGGATTAGGTTTTGAGTATAAAAAGGAAATAGGTCGCACTCGAGTCAAGGAGACCCACACGGCCGGAGCTTATTCCGGTTTCCGTAGCATGAAGTAACTGAGAGTATTGCTTCCCACCCCCCCCCCCCCTGGACGGAATGCTAGTTCATCGAAGGGTTACCCCCCAGCAGTATGTCGCCGGTACCCATTTATACACCTAGGTGGAGAGAGACAATGTGGGGCAAAGTATCTTGTCTAAGAAAACAACACAATGGCAGGGACTGGGCGTCGAACCACCGACCTTCAGATCTGAAGTCCAACGCGCTAACCACTACACCACCGCGCCCCCACAGGTTTTGAGTGTACTGTATCATAAAACTAATAAACGTGAAAAACGTTTTATGCCTGTCCAGCAAATGGCACAACTCGTGACAGATTACATGGAGAATCATGGAACCAGATTCCTGAAGCAGTGTGTTCCTGTCAGAGTAGACAAGGATGACAATGGACTACTTCACGTTACATGGAAAGAAACTGTGACAGGAGAAACGCATCGAGACACATTTGAAACCGTTTTGATTGCAATTGGTAAGATTTGTGAGAGAAACTGTAAAGAGTGCAGCTAGGTTTTGAGTATGTGGATGACTGTAAGGTGTGACCATTGAAATGAAAGCTATTGGGCAGTACTTTCCTGAAATGCTGTTTATAATGCTGTACAAAGTGATTCTAACTTGTGAGTCTGTGGATGAAATCTTAAAGTTTGACCATTCAAATGAAAGCTGCTGAGCAGAACTTTCATGTGGTGCTGTTTATTATGCTGTGCAGGGTGGTTCTAACTTTTTGAGTCTGTGGATGAAACCCTAACTGAAGTGTGACCATTCCAATGAAAGTTATTGAGCAGTACTTTCTTGTGGTGCCGTTTACTATGCTTTACAAGGTGGTTCTACCTTTTGAGTCTGTGAATAAAATCCTGAAGTGTGACCATGTGCAAGGGGGTTCTAACGTCTGAATCTCGATAAAGTCCTAAAATGTAACCATTAACATGAACTCTATCGAGCAGTACGATGTACTTTCCTGTGGTGCTGTTTGTAGCGCTGTACGAAGGTGATTCTAACTTTTTGTTCTCGATAAAGTCCTAATTTCTGACCATTTAGATGAAAAGCTGTCAAGCTTTCGAGCAGTACATGTACTTTCTTGTGATGTTGTTTGGTACTCTCACCTACAAGGTGGCTACATACATTGTGAGTCTGTAGATAAAACCGTAAAGTCCGTCCGTTTTTATGACAGCGATTGAGCAGTACTTGCTAGACCTATGCTGTTTATGTGGTGGTTTTAGAGTTTGTGGTTGAAATCCTTTTATTAATGTTACCATTCAAACGAACACGGTTAACCGAGCATTACGTTCTGGTGGTTGTATGTCACAGGAAGGGATCCTGAAACTAGTCAGTTGAATCTTGAAAAAGCAGGAGTAGAAGTTCACCCGCAAACCAAGAAAATACTGGGAAACAACAAGGAACAGACTTCAGTTCCGCACATTTTCGCCATCGGTGACGTGCTCCAGGTAAATACAAATTTGTTTGAAGGAAAAATTTCTTAATTCTTTGCAAAATTCCTAGGCGTACTCCAAGTCGCTCGTATTTTCTCTTAACCTTATAAGCCCCAACATCCTTATGCAAATTCTCCTTACTAGTCTCCATGGATAGATTTTATTGATTACTAGTTGGGAGAACTTTTTCAAACATCAAGGCAATTCATCTTTGGTGAGCATTTGCTAAATTAACATGACCTGTATGTGTAACAATACACCGATATGATGAGGAGAAATTTGATGCTGGTCACTCTTGGGGCTTTAAGGGTTAAAAGACAGTGAAGTATAGAACCAGCCACCATTTTGATTCTCGCGCGTGGACCACCCGCCATTTTGATTCACGCCCGTGAACAACGTGCGCACCTGTCTTATCTGAACAAGCGACTTGGAGCAAGTCTACACAATACCTTTTGGGAGATGAGTGGTTTTGGCATCTGATAAGAGATAATTGAATGGTTTTTCTGGTATTAAATGGTTTTTCTGGTATTAACTTTCAAATTGTAAAATAACATGTAAATCTGTTTCAGTCTGTTCAGTCTTTTGTCTTCCCGTGGAAACTGTTTTTGGTATTTATTTTTCGTGAGTTGGTGTTTATGTTTTGCTTGTAACTGTTTTATAGATGTATTAAAAATTTTGTGTCCCATTGTGTTGTGCAAAATGCTAATAAAAATTTTTTGGTTTACGACGCCGAGAGCACTTAGTGCTTGTAGAGCCAATGTCGTAGAAAGAAATATCGTTTAAAAGATAATGAACAGTGGCCTCCTCCGTAGACAACAAGAAAGGACTTGGGGACAAACCCGGGATTGGGAGGGGTTTGGAGAGAGAATTAACTAGAAGAGGAGCACTGGAGAGGAGAAATAGAACTCTCTTCAAGCCCCTCTCAATCGTTAGGAATTTTCCAAAAGCTCAATTCACTCCTAGTCACACCTTGCTTGCTCAGAATGGCTACACAAGGAGCATGTTGATTATTTTTGTTTCGCAGTGATCAAATCAACCACTAAGTAACACTGTATGGTTTCTTGTGATAGTTCCTGTCTCTCCAATAGGATCGTCCAGAGCTGACACCAGTGGCCATCAGAGCGGGAAAGCTGCTCGCTGATAGGTTGTTCGGGGGGTCTGACGTCATTATGGACTATGACAAGGTATGTTGAAATACAGGATTTACTCTAGAAATTGGCTTATGAGGGTCCTGCAGATTTTAGAGAGCCTGTTTACACGAAAAGTGACTCAAGATGTTAGAATTTCTCATCAACAACTTAAGAATTGAAGTAAATCGATGATGTAAAATTATCGTTTTTTGAGATATCGAAATTTATATTTGTAGGGGAACTTCGTCAGATTTAAAGAAACACAGATGGCAAATTTTAAGCTCGGAAGGAAATAAGAAAGATCGAGCGATCATACTGGGCGCTTCCACATTGCTGATCCTAGCAGTGTGTAGGACGCATGTCACAGTGAACCTGCAGTAAACACGGCCTTGCTCGCCACCAGTCTCCCAGTAGCTCAGTGGTTAGAGCGTCTGATCGATGTATGGGAGGTCATGGGTTCGATTCCCATCCGAGACTCAGATTTTTTCGTGTCCTACGCTCGCGACAAACTAAATATCCCATCTTTCTTTCTTCTTTCTTCAGGTTTGAAGAGAAACGTGTGCAAAGCGAATTCAAATGATTATGTTTGATAAAACCATTCAAATGACAAACCTCTGCAATAGAAACATACCGTGGGCTTCCTTGGCTAAATTTGTGCGCTCATTTGACGCGCAAGTGCGAATTGTATGCGTCAGTCATCTTATTGGCACGTGCAGTCTTGTTTTGGAAAAGTTGCGGTAATCCACCTGAAGTTAAGATATAAAACATATGGTAAACGCCACGGCTGTACACTATTGGGGTAAAGATGTTCTGGTGAGGTTTACTAAGCAAGAAACTAAATTCACTATCGTCGGCGCGACTTCTACGCCTCTTTCGTGCTTAGAAAACTTCCCGCGTGCATCCATACCACTCAATAGGGCCATTTATAGGGGGGAAAATAAGACGCGTCTTATTTAAGACGAGACTAAATGAGACGCGAACTGTACCTTTTATACGTTCGCATCCTACATAAGACGCGAAGATCACGTATAAATAGTTCGTGTCATTACGGTTTTGCGCCCCATGAAACACGTCGATCGAACATGCAAATTAGCTTGCAAAAAAATGTACAGGGCATGCGCAAAAAGATGCAGAGCTGTCAATCATTTTAGTCCCGAGTGTATATCAATGTCGTAACCATTGTTTCTGCTCTCAGAGTTCGAATCATCGTCCTATTTATTGAGGAACAACGCCTATAATTAGGAAGGCCATCTCGGTTTAACCTCTATTGTTAAAAATACTTCCCACCTGAAATTAACATAAACGTGAAAGCAGTATGAACATGTCGTGTGGAGGCTAGTCAGTAGATCATTAAAAGTCGGTTAGAATAAACGGATAAACTATTAGGAAAACAGGCAAACGATGGATCAATCTATCGAAACGCAACCGCCAAAAGTAACAGAACAGCTGGCAAAGTATTATACGTAATCGGTTCAAAAAATCTCAATTTTGTTTTTCATCTTTTGGTCAAAATCCTCTAGGTATCCAAATACTTAACGGCAAATTAAACCAGACACTGCAAGCGAAGATTTGAGTGGACTAAAACAGTGACTTTCGAAAACTACAGAAAGTCTGACACGCATCTGCATGGCCTCGCAAGTAAACAACTCAGTTGTCAAATGGAGCCGGCCGGCAAGAGATCGCTGCTTTTCTTTCCCGAAACTCAACCTCCACAAAAACTTGAATTATCAAAACCTCTCTTTTTTAATACTGTAAACGAACACGTAAAGAAAATTCTTTGTTTAAACAGACAACAGCAGATGACTGTGTAGATTTCCACACAACTCGTGTAGGCTTAAGTGTATTCCCAGGCGGCGGTCGCTCGAAGTTTTCTTTGTAACGAAATATATTTCGTACGTTTCTGGCTGAGCAATTTTCAATTCCTCTACAGCCAGCAATTGAAAGCGAGAGCATTTTTCGCACGTTTCCACAATAGCAATTTCTCCTATTGTCTTTTCACCGACGGGAAGGACAGCCGTATAAATCCCTTTTGGAGATATTCTGTATTGAAGTCAAAGAGACCTGAAAATGGCGGCGTGCTTTGTGAGCGCGCACAGCATCGTGGATACCCCTCATTTTTCGGGCGACACAGTTCATGGGGCGTGAAACCGTAATGCTTATTTTTAATGCAGCCTCGTTTGCATGCAATGTTACCATTAGCAACAATCCAAGGTGGCGAGCTGTAGCAAGAAACAAAAGCTTGCTGTCTTTTTAAGAAGGAAGAGACTTTTTCAGAGATGTGCTCTCAATTTTGAGGTCTTCTTTTCTTAAAAAGACCATGCCGTTAAAGAGAATTCATGAACTCGGTGTTCCATACTACCATTCTCGTCCCCAGAGCCCACGATCCTTTTGGTCTGCGCCAAGGATCGAGACCTCTGGCAAAGAATAAGGAATTCTTTCTCCTCTACTGAAGTCCATGTATTCCTCTGTTTTGTCGGTGTCTGAGCACTGCGAAGCCATTTTGTTAGCCAATGACTCGTCAAAAACATAGGCCCGCAATGCGTGCAGAACCGACGAAGTGTTGGTTCGTCTCGAAAAGAAAGCAAGTGAGGCGTGCGTGACTGCAGGTTCAATAACATTCAAGCATCTGTAACAGCAAGTTGCAGCAAAAGTGCGTAACTGTAACTAACGCTGAAATTTGACCAACTGAAAAAGCGAACAATACCCTGGAAAGGAGGTCAACTGAATTATTCACCCTCTCCTCACCAAACATAGCCCCACAGACTACGCCCATGACCTCATGCATTCTTCACACAAGATCATTTTTCGCTGTCTTTTGGTCGGCCTTCCTCAAAACCCTGAACAAAAAAGCCATCACAATTCTCAAAACAGACGCATTTCAAAAAACGGGTGATAAATTTCCCAATATAAAAGTAACCACATCTTTACGATTGATAAGGATGGGCACTGTAACAGCCCAAAAGAATTGAAATTTTTCCCACGCCTGGGAACCACGCTTTGTGCACAGTTTCCTTTAATCATGCCATGGGCTCCTTAAGCCAACTTGTGAATGCAAATACGAAATAAATCATTGCTACGTACAGGATACAAGAAAGCGCATTATAGGCATTTACCAGTCGTTTTGACCCACTCCACCCTCGATAAATGTTTTTACTTGGCTCAACGTGCCGTGCTAACTGGCGTAACGAAAATTGTGACAGTATTTTGCCTTTTGCGTTACCGAATGACGTAATGTTTAAAATCTGATGACTCAGCTCATCTGTCTTATCGCTTTGTATATTGAATTGTGTTGAATGAAACTAAAAAATTAAATGTCCATACAAATTTATCCACAACTGAACATGCTTTTACCGAGAGTTGTGAGGGATATATTTATATACTGTTGTGAAAAGGGCACTATAAAAACATGATTATCGTTAAAGACAAACACATCGTCAGAATCTCAACGTGCTAACCGGCATGACGAAAATTGTGACAGTATTTTGTCTTTTGCGTTACCGAATGACGTAATGTTTAAAATCTGATGACTCAGCTCATCTGTCTTATCACTTTGAATAATTTGTTGAATTAAAATTTAAATTTAAAGATTAATTTTGTCCACAACTGAACATGCCGTTACCGAGAGTTGTGAGCTATGTATTTATATACTGTTGTGAATCTGGCACTATAAATTATCGATTAAGACAAACACACCGTCAGAATCAGGAGAAATTAGTAAAAAGGCCAAGTCGTCGGTTTATCTCAAACACGTTAAAGCATGTCTTATGACGTAATCGTTAAATCCGGTTTGCTCTTCCGGAGTCAGCAAGTCAGTGTCTCGAACTTTAAAATCGAACAAATCGGTTCAAAATCAAAACTAAAGCAGAAAAATTAAAGACTAACTGGTATATCCTTCTGTGCCGCTTATACTATCCAAGAAGATCCAGCCCCGTGTAGTAATTCATTTCCCACCTGCGAATAACCTTTCTTAACGTTGGCAGCTAGATACTTTCCAAGTATTAAACATAACCACAACAACATACACCAGAATTTTCCTCTCATAACATTTACTGTGAAAGATTCTATCCTTACGATGTCTCAGCAACACTTTGGTCCCACCAGCATCAACAGTGCCACTGGACTTCACCTCCTGTTATTATCAGTCCTCCTTGCTTTCTTTCACTAGTATTGCACAGATATTTCAGTCCGGCCAAAGCCAACACTGCTCGACGGACGTGTGCTTCTATACCTACGATACTTTTTATGTGGACCCTTGTCCTATCGTGCGTGTGTGTGTGTGTGTGTACTAATCGATGTCTGTGTACAACTTCTTCTCTATATGTTCAGCGGTTAGCACAAAATTATACTACAACACAGTCGAAGCAAATCTTCCACCAAGCCTCCGTCACCATTCTTGACCTGCCAATTCAAAATGGCGACTCGTCCGCTCTTGTTCTCACGTCATCCCATCCCATCCGCCATAGCGAAATACACACCTTGTGAGCCTTACACGACGTATTTTGACCGACCAAACCAGTCGACCCTCTTGTCACGACTGCTCTAACTCGACTTCGTCGGTTAAAAATGTCGCTGCTGTTACGCATGCGCAGTTGTAGATCACGTCTTATTTAGAAGGTGAAGGCATTTATACGAGGAAGTTCACGTCTTATTTAAGACGCGGACAAAATAAGAACAGCTGAAAACCCTGTTCTAAGATAAGACACGTCTTTTTGTACTATTTATACGGTCAGTTCGCGTGTTATTTAAGTCACGTCTTAGATAAGACGCGTCTTATTTTCTCCCGTTCAAATGGCCCAAATGTTGCACGCTGAGGGTTAAGTATTTGCTAATTGAATTAGGGTAAATTCGCAACCCGTACTCTATAATGCACCCATGAAAGCGTATTACTAGCTTTATCCTATTCGTGAGTAGTCCACTACGCAGGAATGGTCAGTTAATGGCGTCCTCATCTTTTTTTCAGGTCGCCACTACAATCTTCACGCCATTAGAGTACGGTACCATAGGACTATCAGAGGAGAAAGCCATTAGTGCTTATGGAGAGGATAACATCGAGGTAGACTTGACTGAATTAAGAAAAAGCGAATTCAAAGAGATGGCTGCAATGTGGGATGGGGGAGGTAGCATTGGTTGAAGTTTCATTGTAATTGAAAGCACGACCTTTTAAGAATGCGGCGAAACTTGTATTCAAGCCCGTCTTCACCAATGGTTAATTTGTTGTCACAAAGACTGCAATCTGCTTCTCCAAAACGATTTTTTAATGTCTTGTACATGCGAAACGTTGAACGCAAAAGGGCCAGGAGCTACTGAAGACTCTGTTGCTGGTGCCAGGCGCGGAAAAACTTAGAACCGTTGCTAAGTGCGGAAAGTGAGCAACCGTGTCATAGGCGGGAAAATGGGCAGTGGATGCAAATCGGGAAAAATATGCGACAAGCTGCTTGCTAAGCTTTGTTTTTGCTCTTTATTCGTTAACAAGTTAACTAGCTCTGAATATAGGACGTTGCATACGTTTTTTTTTTAACACATTATTAAGTCGGTGAACGGAAATCAAAGTTCCAAAGCAAACACATAGATCACTCAACGTGGTAGAGGCGATTTCCCAGGATAATGCTACTGCAGTAAACTTATTGTTTCTAATCATTTCCTGGTTGTCATTTTGGATTTAAAATTGATTTGCGCACTTAAATAAGCTTGACTGGCTTAGCGATGACTAGGAATGTCTCATCCCCGTGATTTTTCTAGCTGCAATCTCCGAAGGTGAATAGAAGTTATTAACACTAGTTATAAGGTCAATGGCTAGTAAAATGAAATTTTTCATCGACAGGCTAATAAAAATAGCGTTTTTTTTTTATTAAAAGTGGTTACACAGTGTTTAGTCACTCTCCGACGATCGCGACAAAGTAAATCACCACTCCGCGCAACTCACTGCACTCTTTGTAATCGTTGATCTCACACCCTCTTTTACGTTTTAGCAGTCGACTGTATGAACTTCGCTTGGAACTAGACAAGAACACAAGATGTCCCTTGATGCCCTATAAGTTCAGTTCAGGTCCTTTTTTCAGATCTCTATCGTTTGTTGCTATAGGTTTATCATGCCTTTTACAAACCGCTTGAGTTTACAGTACCCCAGAGACAGGCCGAGCAGTGTTACATGAAGGTAAGATGGTTGTTTTAGTGTAACGACAGAAGCCGGCGAAATGTGTTTAATTTTGTTTCGGTTTTCGTTACAGGCCGTTTGCCTTAGGGAGGGAGATCAGCCAATTTTGGGACTTCATTTTCTTGGGCCATCCGCCGGGGAAGTTATTCAGGGCTTCTCTGCAGCTATGAGGTAAATACGTTTAGTTTCAAAGATAAGTTTTTCTATGTTATCTTAGATCAAGAGAAGTCTGTAATGACAACAAAATGAACCGATCGCGAGTGGTGTGTGACAGGAAATCTGAGGGACGTAGAGAAGCTAGAAAGGGTGCAGTCGTTTTTTGCGTATTTCCATACAAGGCAAGGCGTCGAGCCTAGCCAGCAAGCTATTTTATGACATTGCTTAATAGTCTGGCCGAGATTTAAACCCGCGCCTGTTCAAGCTAAGTGTTTGGCGGTCTAGGATTCGCACTGTTCCCAGAGAAGTCCTGCAGATTAAAAAAATATATATTCTCGGCCTTGTAAACCTTCTGAAAAAAAATTCTTTGTTGTTTGTTTTCCTGGATTTTTCGCGACGTTTTAGGTGGATGGCAGAAGTATACAATGAACAGTAAAAATTTTTTGTTGAACTCAAGCCGTTTTCTTAGCAATCAAACCATCAATGAGTTAGGTTTAGAGTCCTGGACATTGATTTTGTTTATCCTAGAAAACTCCTAGAATCCCATTAGGCAGAGTTCGAACTCTGACGGTCTATATAAGTACTCATCGTTGTAGGTATTTTTTTTTTCAGTTTCACACCTTGGCGGTCTACATGTTTACTGGCCTGTAACTGTGTTTTTATTTGTTCTAGGTGTGGCCTGACTTACAAGAGTTTATCCTCCACAGTAGGCATTCATCCAACATGCGCAGAAGAGATCGTAAAGATGCATATTACCAAGAGGTCTGGCTTGGATCCTACAGTCACGGGCTGCTGAGGATAGATCAACCCTCACTAATAAGTGTGCCCGGGAAAATAAGGGTTATTCCTTACGTCACTACGATGCAATTTCAAGCCACCAAATAATTTTTTTCCCTAATGAGTAATCTGGTCATTTGTTAGTCCAGGGGCAATGTTGATCGGACAAGAAGTCAGTCTGGTCGTACACAGCTTTTTTCAAGTTACCTTAAAAGACCGTCAGTAATATCAATGATTTTATATTTCAAATGACACGTTTAAGTAACAAACATATTCCGCTGGTCAATTTGTCAGGCCAAAGTGAGCTTTCACCAGTCAAAATCCCAAATTTGCTGGACATTTTTGAGATGACAGGCTGTTATTGCAGGCTTGACTTAAATTGTGTTCCGGACTGAACAATTACTAGTCTCCTTCGCATTTATTTCGATTTTTCTGGGAATTTTATTCTGAGGATCGTCAGTCTGTAGTTTTCGTGGATTTGACTTGGCATTTTAGCAATATCATTTAGTTTTCTGTGACAATTTTTGTGTTTCACGTGTCAAAATAGTCAAAAATGGGCAAAATTTCCTAAAAATAGCACAGATCGTTGCTACCCTTACGTCATATTAACTTTGTTCTTGACCAATCACATTTAAGTATTTTCTGAACGTGTATTTTAATGTTAATAGCATCTATGTTCAAGTTTTTCCCGGGCATACAGTGAGGGTGTTAACAATATTCATCCAAATACGTGCTTGTATTTATGACGATTGGTTTTGAAATTGCGTTTCACAAGAAAGCCTTTCTGAATCAAGGACAAGTGAATTTTAGCAGAACTTTGTCTGTCTATGCAAGGTTCATCCGTTGCATTTCGGTGTGAGTAATTTTTTTGTCTGAAGAGAAACAATAATAAAGGAACTTCAAAATAGGTATGTCTTGGGCACTTCTCTTTATTTCATAGGTATTTGGATATTCACGCAAGAGTTAAAGAAAAGTTATGTCCAACTGTTGATTACATGTGGTTATGCGGTGCATGTGAATGGCTGGGAATGCATGACGAACTCAGTAGTTAAATTTAACCCTATTCAGAGACCGGGGAGGGGGGGGGGGACGGATTCTGCCCGCACGGGCTTTGGACGTTAGACGCTAATAACTTTTTTAATAAGCAGGCTAAAGCCGCCAAACAGGGTGACTTTTCCTAAAATTTATCTGGGAACAATTTGGTATAGCAAGTTCTTGTCTATTAAGTTTGACGTTACCATGGCAACCACTTTTTGACAAGCGGTTTTTTCAGGATTTTGAATTTCTCTTTTCTTAATCGAAAGCATTACTTTTTGAAGTAAATTTTACATTTTAGATCATTTCCGTGTTAATTTATTGTTTTTGATCACTTCTCGATCAACTTTGGCGGATTTAGGAAAATTCAAGAACTCCAAGATGGCGGATCCAAGATGGCCGCCGTTTGAGAACAAAACGTTATCGTGACGTCATATGAGGTCATCAGCTGACGTTGCAGACTGTAATGGAAACATTTTTGGATGTACTATCTGTCCTTTAAGTTTCGTTTTCATAGCTTTAGTATAATATAAGAGGTGTTATTTAAAGCATGGATTCAAGTGACGCAAAAGCTTTAATTCGTGACTATGGGAATTACATTATTCTTAACACTCCCGTTAATGAAAGGACTGGGGGCATTATTTTGCAAAGTACGTAGTTCTTTATAATTAATTAGGAAAGTAACTTTATAGTACACAAACAGAACTAATCGAGACGTTTGTGGGAGTTTAAATTTACATTTTAACACTGGGTTGAACCATTTTAAAACCAAACAAAAAAGAAATAAAAAACTGAGACAAGAAAGAAAGAAAGAAAACGGCTCAGAGAAGTTTATTCACATCAAAGGAGAACTCGAAACCGGCCGTTTTGCTTCACGGTTGACAATAAGGTTGTGGAGGATTAAACTATCGTTCAGATGACAAAATAGTCTAAAAGCTTTCCTATCGCAATTAAAATGACGGAAAGAATAGAAAACTTTTTCTAATTGTCTTTGTAAAAACCAAGCAAACTTTTAATTTGCTCGTTTAAAACCAAGGACAGGTGAATCAAATAACAGTGTTAAGGAAAAATGGACGATTTTATATTACCATAAAATGGCGATAAGAAGCCCACTCTTGGCAACAAAACATTTTATTTATTCCCCTCCTAGACACAAGCAACCACATGTCCTAAACGGCAATATTTTGCAATAAAGTTGCACTAAATTGACTAAGATAATGGTTCACTCCAACGATAACACTCAGGTGAATCGAATAAGAGAGTTAAGAAAAAAATGGGCGATTTTATATTACCTGAAAAATCGCGATAAGAAACCCACCCTTTCGATAACAAAACATTTCATTTATTCCCCTCTTAGATAAAAGCAACCACATGTCCTAAACGGCAATATTTTGCAATAAAGCTGCACTAAATTGACTAAAACAGTCGTTCACTACAAATTTTGTTTACGCTTTTTAACCAGCTGACCTTTCAAAGTCGTATGTCTGCAAGATTTTATGTTATTTCAAACATGGGATTGTATGTTAGTCAGACCTTATCAGTTAATATTCACATGCAGAATCGTTTTACCCAAGTAACTAGACAAGTAAACTTGTGTTATTAATTGTAAACAAGCGGCTTCTTCTGATAATTTTGCAGCCTTAAAATAATGTAATTATCTCAGCAGGGTTTTACGTTTCCATTAGCGGACTCAACTGAAGGTAATTGTCTGTTGAATTAACATCATAAAAGAATGATGTGCAACATTTTGAGGACATTGTCACCATATTAGGGTATGAATTTGTGTAAAAGACTACTTTATGAAAATAACATTTTGATAAACTGTGAAAATAAAATGATTAAGAGTCGTTTACAAACGATATTTCCTCTTCTCCAGAAAGAGAGAAAGGGATGAAAGTTATGTCTTTTCAGTGGACACTCAGCAAATCATTTCAATTACATCAGTAAGAAACTACAACACGTGAATTTTTGGGGCTTTAATGCTAGATATAACACATTCTTTAATAGAAAACAATTACAAAAATGCTTCCAAACTGCGAGAAGATGTAGATTAGTTTTGACGATTTTCTGTTCTCACACTATCTTTTAGAAAAGCTAAAATGTTAAATAAGTTAGGGACTTTCTCTTAATTAGAGTAATGACGATAGTCATTAAATTACAGTAACCATAAGGAGGGACGTCATGGGGAGTTTTATGTTTGGAAGTTAATATTTTGCTAGTCAATAGGCGGATCTTTGCTTATGTCGTCTTTGATCTTAGCATTATCATAAATTATCGAAAATTTTATAGTTAGCTTGGCTAATGAAAACACAATAAATTGAAAGATACTGGCACAATTAGTAAAAATAGCAAATATGAGAGGAAAAATTTTTAAAATTGAAGGAGATATTCCTTTTTGAAAAAGGTCAAATTTTAACAGACGTTTGTATGGCCGGGTGGAGTTGCCACCCAGCCATACAAACGTCTGTAAATGTTATAAAATTTGAAATTGAAGCATCGTTTGAAACCGGTTTCCATCCTTTTTCTTTCAAACTTCGCATGTTAACTAAATGTTATATGCTCTTTAAGCTTTCCAGTTATAATCTTTGTTTATCGGGTGAATTTCAACTTTCAAGATGTAAACAATGACGTCAACAAGGATCCGCCTATACTGTGGAAGTCAATACTGTGCTACTGTGCAATATGAAAACTAAATATCTTTTTTTCGTAAACGAAATTTTTCCTGAATCATCCATCAACAGGAAGATATCGCGTGGTTTTCTCAAAGGGAGAACAAAGCATGTTTTTTTTTTTGAGATTTTCCAAGACAAAAGGGAAGAATGGGCCCAATTTTTCAAGTTGAAATATATTTGCATTGTAGCCATTCCGCATCCAAACACATTTATAGTTTCAGCAAAAGAGTACAGCAATTTCAAGGAAAACTTATGAACTGTTATTCTGTCTGGTGGCCGCTGTTGATTTTGACATGTCTTTCAGTTTGCGCGCGGAGCTTTCTTGTTGTAAATGAAGTGACAGCAGAGAATAGAAAAGTTGTTTTTCTAATTGTCTTTGTTAAAACCAAGCAGACTTTTAATTTGCTCGTTTAAAAACGGCGACAGGTGAATCGAATAAGAGTTTTAAGGAAAAATGGGCGATTTTATATCACCATAAAATGGCGATAAGAAGCCCACCCTTTTGATAACAAAACATCATTTTATTTATTCCCATCCTTGATACAAGCAACCACATATCCTGAACGGCAATATTTTGCAAGGAAGTTGCACCAAATTGACTAAGATAATGGTTCACTTCTAAAATATTTTGTGCTTTTTAACCAGCAAACCTTCCAAAGTTGTTATGTCTTGAAGTTTTTATGTTATTCCAAACATCGGATTGTATGTTAGTCAGACCTTAGCAGTTAATATTCACATGCAGAATCGTTTTACCGAAGTAGCTAGAAAAAAAACTAGTGTTATTAATTGTAAACAAGCGGCTTCTTCTGATAATTTTGCAAACTTAAAATAAGGTAATAATCTCAGCAGGATATTACGTTTCCATTAGCCGACTCAACGGAAGGTAAGGTAAGGTAAGGTAAGGTAACTTTATTTAAACACGGTATTTCCTTCAGGTATACATTTACAATGAAGTATAGAAAAAACTAACTTCCTAACTAATCTGAAAACTAAGATAAAAGAAACTAAAATAACAAAGATGAAAAGAAAACACCTGCTTTTCAAGGAGGCCGTGTGTAAAAACAGAATATCGCTAATTAAATTATTTGTCAATCGAAATTTATGTCTCTTAATTTTCCCTTAAATATACTAGGGGATGTCAATTGCCGCACCTCCAGAGGCAAGCCGTTCCATAACACACTACCGCTGTAAGAAAGACTTCTTTTGTAAAATTCAGTACGGGGTCGCGGGAAAAGCAAGCTTGTATTCATTCTCTCTAAGGTTATAACTAGTTAAATCACAGCGACGAACAAAACGGGAAGTCAGATATTCTGGAGCAGTGTTATTTACAATGCTATGCATCATTATTGCTTTACTAACTGCGCGCTGATGGACAAGTTTCGACCACTTTAAATTTTGAAATAATTCACTGGTACTGCAGTCATAATTAGAGAAAGTCAGAACGCGAGCGGCGCGATTCTGCAATTTTTGCAATTTAGAAGATAGGTTCTTAGAACAGTTTCCCCATACTACATTACAGTAATCAAAGTGTGGCTGTACCAGTGAATTATATACGTTAAGTAGAAGGCTCAAAAGGGAGAAAATACCTAATACGCTTAATCGCACTTATGCCAGAAGCAATCTTCTTAGAGGTAATTGTCTGTTGAATTAAAATCCTAAAAGAATGATGTGCCACATTTTGAGGACATTGTCACCATATTAGCGTCTGAATTTGTGTTAAAGACAGCTACTTTATGAAAATAACACTACTTTGTGATAAACTGTGAAAATAAAGTGATTAAAAGTCGTTCATAAATGAGATTTCCTCTTCTCCAAAAAGAGAGAAAGGAATGGAAGTTATTTCTTTTCAGTGGAGACTGCAAACCATTTTAATTGCATGTGCAAAGAAACTAAAACACGTGAATTTTTGTGGCTTTGTTACTAGATATAACACATTCTTTAATAGAAAACAATTACAAAAATGGTTCCAAATTGCGAGAAGTTGTAGATTAGTTTTGACGATTTTCGGTTCACAAAAACATTTTTTAGAAAAGCTTAAAATATTGAACAAGTTAGGGACCTTCTCTTAATTAGAGTAATGACGATAGTCATTATTATAATATTACAGATACCATAAGGAGGGACGTCATGGGGAGTTTTATGTTTGAGGGTCAATATTGTCCTAGTTAATAGGAGGATCCTTGTTTATGTTGGCAGTAGCATTATCATAAATTATCGAAAATTTTATAGTTAGCTTGGCAACTGAAAACACACATAAAAATTGATAGATACTCGCACAATTAGTAAAAATAACAAATATGAGAGGAAAATGTTGAAAATTGAAGGAGATATTCCTTATTCGTGTTCACGAAATTCATATACAGCAAACGCAGCACGCAAGGCCTTTTGGGTGAAGGTGGACCTTTAGCTGTCTTTTAGCTTTTAAAAGTAATACCATTACTAAAAGAGTTGACATAGCCTCTTTATATATGGCAAAAACGAGACTTTAAAAAAGGATTTGGATCTCATGTTTTGTAAAGCTCTACACGTTTATATTTCAGAGTTAAAATACTGTGTGATCAGTGTCCACAGAAATAACGACTTCCCTTTACAACTGAAACAGCTAGTAGATATACTTCAGTTTTATCCATTAATAAATAATGCGTTGTCAAACAATTAATTTGCGAAGCCCCTTATGGAAACATAAACAAGACATTTGCGTCGAGTAAAAAAAATTAATCCAGTTATGTGTTAACTGGGCTTGGATAGTGGTAAAGAGCCCCCTTTCAGCTAATGACAAACCCGTTGCACGCCCAATTCAAGAATACGTATCTAGAGAAGATATCTCAAGGGATTGGTAAGAGGACTTCCATTTTTCGAACTTTCTTTTTACATATCTCTAAGGGACGGTATAGTTTATTACTGCGGTTAACGTTATTGTGTTTCCTGGTTGAATTCCCAGTTTTAAACTGACGAAATTCATTTCAGTGCTTCGTAATGCAGCTACAAATAACATGATCGTTTTTCTGTGTGGAAACGTGCACGTTTTACTTCAATTCGTCTTGCGGAAACTGGTTAAGCATTTTTACCGAAATGAAAATCAGTGGACGATATATATTTGTGGCGTTTCTCAGAAGGACTTTAGGTAGTGTAAACCATTTATATTTTCTTTTTTTCTCGGCATCGTTAAAGTTTCACTTCCCAGATTTTGCAGGCGACTTGCCTATATACAAATGGCGAAAATTGCAATTGTACCGGCCAACTTCACACAATTTTGGCAAATTCTAAAGCCTATTTTGCAAAATGAAAGGCCTTCAGACTGAATTCTCGATATTTTTTCATCATCTGATTGTCATAAGGGTTTCTTTCAAAAATTAAGGAAATCATTTACGATGTAGTTCCTCCGTCAATTTGAAAAATATTCGAATGCATTGAGCAAGATGCGGCTAAAGATCAAGTGCCTTCAGTTAACTGTTTTCAGCTGCGTTTACTTAGTCTACTATGATTTTATTTTTGCTTTTCCGAAAACAATTTCTCAGTTATATGACAAGCCAAGTGCAATCTCCAAGGACCGTATTTGTCTTGGGAAGAAAAATATTCGCATTATAATTATCGGCCTCCAGAGACATGAGGACTTATTCCTTGCCGAATATCGGCCGGGTCGCATTGGGGTGAAAATCTGTTTTACGTAAGAAAAAATGTCACCGCATAGGTTTCGTTAGTGCGACCTATTGTAAAACTTTTCAAAAATTAGTGGAACTGATAAGCTGTCAACTAAAACGAGAAAGCAAACAACATCCTGTTTGCTTGTGAAAACATCGAAAAAGCCTCACGCAGTTAACTTATTCGAGCACAACGCCAAAGATCGATGGTCCAATTTAACCTGCCTTTTCACAATTTTGCCATTGTCGGCTTGCCGCACATTGCGGAGAACGGAAGCTGGAGCGATTTTTGAGAAGACCCAAGGAATTGGAACGAGCAGCAGATTTGTGTCGCACCAGTCTTCAATCTACGGACACATCGTTTTTAAATTAAATATAATATTTTTCAAGTGCGACCGAAACTGAACAAAAAGTCAAAAATAGAGTTCGCTTTGGCGAAATGCTTGTTCGGAAGGCATTCAACGCCTGAAATCATATGGATTTAATTATGATGAAAAACTGCCGTCACTCCATCACTTCAAACTTGCGTAACTTTTGTTTTTCTGAGGGATAGATACGACGTTTAGAGTTCGAATTAAGATCAGCTATTGTTTCAGGAAGCTACAAAAGCTTAGAAATTCGGGGAATAAGAACCTAAATTTTCAGGTTGTGACTTAAAATTTTCATCTAAAGACTGAAACGAACAGATCGATGTGGTAGCTTAAACAACGGCCTTTTAAGTATTTTGCTTAGCTTTCTTTTCTTTCATTACCCCTGAAAGTTGTCGAACACAAAGTAGTTTTTTCCTTTTGAAAGGAAAACTCCTTTGTTTCATTGATGTACTGAACTAACGCGGCAGTTTAGTTACTGGCAAAAATGTTTTTCGTCCGGTGCAAGAGAGACATTGACAACTATTGGCCATATGTATAATTGTCGACAACTAATTGGTAGTCTATTACAAACTGTAATGAATCCCTATCTAAAACAGCCGTGTGTGAGAAGGTTGCATCGAACACTAACAGTTGTCGGCTGTTAGTGTATACCACACAAGACAGTAGTGTTTTTCGCGTGCTCCGATTGGCTACTAAAACTCATGATAGCTTGCTATTCACCTCCGAGCATTAGGCAGCGATCACTTCGCACGGCACTTTGCGCGGGTGTTTCACATTTATTTGGGGGCTGGGTATTCACTTGCGTGGTATATACTAAAACAATTATTCACCTCAGTGTCGGTGAATAATAATGAATATTCACCTCTACTTTGATTCGGTGAATAATTTTCAACTACTCCGTTCTTCGGTCACATTAAACAACAAAAACAATATCTTTCGTGGTCTGTGCGGGTCCAAAAAAGAGTAAGCTTCCGCAAATTTTCGCGAACTTTGACAGATTTATTTTCCCCCGAATTATGTCAAAGAGGGCTTGGCAGTTTCTGAACGTTGTTTTCCTGACAGAGTCGAAATGCCAAAAGTTAGAAAAACCAAGCCACGAGTTGGTTTAATTTATATATAATGTTTTAGGCTTACCTCAGGCAAGCGAGCTTGCATTTGTACCTGTCCACTGCTGCACGCATGGGCTCCGCCAAATGTTTGAGGCAACACATCCTGTGCTTTCCATTTATCCCTTTTCTTCGGTTTGGAATTCCGAAACCGTCCCTGTCAATGGAAAGGCTTTTCTCGAATTCAGTTCCAAACTGGCAATTTCATTGTTAGAAAAATAGCGCGAAATGGTGCAAGAAGACAAGAAAATGGGGGTTGCACTGCCAGAACGTTGAGAAATTGTAGACAATTTATTTTGGCAAAGGACGAAACGTTGTTGAGAAGCGGGAGGTAATTTTGACCTGGATTCTGAATCAACACCAGCGACTTAATGCTATATTGTCGGAAAAAAATTTAAAGAGAGCACAAAACTAGTTTGGATTTTACTGTGTACTAGTTTTTATGAGGTCAGGTGTAATTTATAATTATTAGGAAATGAAACTGTTATTTACGACTAAAGAGAAGGTGATATACCACCAAAGGTCGTCCGCTTGTTCCGGTAAATTATTTACAGTAATTGTGTGTTCCCTTTGCATTTCAACTAGCTGAACTGGAAGTTTTGGTTAAAGGGACTATGTCAGCTGGGGCACATGCGCTTTCGAGTCCGGTTGGTCGCTTTCTAAGAGGAGTATTCCTGCGTAGATTTGTTTGATTTCTACAAACAGAATCACTTTCTGTAGAATATAGACAATTTTTCAAAATCAGTCGATATACCTTTACATTTACATCCAATGCGATATAACAGCCTCCTGAACTCTCTGACGGTATTTGAAAAAGTTGGGCTAACGATTTCAAAGTTATTATCAACCTGCGCATGCACCTGGGGTGACATAGTCCCTTTAAATGGGTTTCTGTTTTCAATTTTTCAGATCTCTTTGTGTTCTAACCGTAAAAATCAGTCAGCCTATCACGTGGACAATGGCCCTCCGCATCGCAGTTCTGTTTTCGCTGAGTCAGCTACTCCATCGTGCAGTCAGTAGTCAGCAGAGCCCTGCCAGTGGAATCGAGAGATCCATCTTTGGCTGGAAATTACGGGATCACACCTACGGGACGATGATGGCAGAACTTGGTTCCGATTGTGTGATCGCCTGCCGACGTGACCAGAGATGTCAAAGTTTTAATTTTGTCATATCTGTCGGCAAGTGTGAGTTCAATAATAGAACTAAGGAAGCCAGGCCTGAGGATTTTGTTCAGGATCAGGATCGATTTTATTACAGACGGGCCATAAAACGAGGTACACTATTACAGTTGGAAGTTGTGTTATGGCAATTAAAACTACTTGAATGACCGTTACGTTTAACGTAATTTCCCAAAAGTGACGCAATACTTGATTTTGATATTATTTTCGCTGAGCTACCACAATCCTTCGGTTTTTGTCTTAAGTGCTAATTAGGGTTAATTGGGCTTAAGAGTGCAACTGAGATTGCAAAATGAAAATACTAAAAGAAAAAAAAGAACATGTTGTATTGTGTTGTGTTGTGTTGTGTTGTGTTGTGTTGTGTTGTGTTGTGTTGTGTTGTGTTAAGTTGTGTTGTGTTGTGGTGCGTTGTGTTGTTGTGTAGTGTTATGTTGTGTTGAGTTGTGTTGCGTTTTGTTGTGTCGTGTCGTGTCGTTGTTGTGTTGTGTTGTGTCGTGTCGTTGTTGTGTTTTGTTTCTTTGTGTTGTGTTGTGTCGTTGTTGTTTTGTGTTGTGTTGAGTTGTGTCGTGTCGTGTCGCGTCGTGTCCCCTCGTGTCGTGTCGTGTTGTTGTTGTGTTGTGTTGTGTTGTGTTGTTGTGTTGTGTTGTGTTGTGTTGTGTCGTGTCGTGTCGTTTCGTGTCGTGTCTTGTTGTGTTGTGTTGTGTCGTGTCGTTGTTGTGTTTTTTTTTTTGTGTGTGTGTTGTGTTGTGTTGAGTTGTGTCGTGTCGTTTCGTGTCGTGTCTTGTCGTGTTGTGGCGTTGCTGTGTTGTATTGTGTTGTGTTGAGTTGTGCTGGATTGTTGACCATTAAACATAACCTAGCTTGCCACGAGTAGTAGCACGATCATGCAGTGGTTAGTGCATTTAATCAGTGCCACCTGGAAGGTTATGGTTTCTCCTCCCATCGGGAACTCAACTCAAATTTGTCTTTATCCGTCGCTCTTGACGTGCTGAATGATAGTCCCTTCTTAACAATTGATTCTCCCCTGCAGTTCCGCTCGGCTCTATTCCTGAGCTGCCAGCAGAGTCCTGCAAAGAGATTAAGGCGAGTGAAGGACAAGCGGTCAGCAGTAAATACTGGCTGTCTACCATTAAGCCCGATATTCCTGTACTTGCTCACTGCGATATGGAAACAGACGGTGAGTTTAGTCATTAAAGATAAGAAAGAAGCCGTACGCACTAGGTGATGTTTTATTTACTATTTCATACTTTTTGTCAACAACTGCATGTTGCACATGTTTGAATATTGTGTTTGTTGTTTTTGTTGCTGTTTACTCAGACGTTGACGAGTGCACTGCTTCTTCTCCCGTCTGTGATGTCAATGCAATGTGTCAGAATACTCGTGGATCTTATCGCTGTACTTGCAAGATTGGTTACTATGGTGACGGCAAAACTTGCAAAGGTTGGTAGGGCTCCAATTTGCGCAGCGTGGGTCCAGAGTTCAGCTTCAGGCTGCGTAATTATTTTTTAACGCTGAGTTCAAGATGGCGGTCGATGAACATTTTTGTGCAAAAGAAGAAACTCCTGTTTGAGGTAGCTCGCCTGCATTTTTAAGGCCGCACCACGCGATATTTGAACGGCTGACACCTCGCTGTCAGAACTCAGCACGACTGGTGACATCACATTTACTACACATCGAATGAACTTCGTATTTAGCATGAAGTCATGTATTTTACATATTTTCTATTTTCTTAAAATCTAGACCTAAACTTTCAAAACGATCTTATGTCTCTTGTAGGCGGCACATGCAGGTCCTTCCGACTGGAAAGTTTTGAGATAAAAAATCAGGTTTGATATTTTCCTTGAAAAAAATCAATGAATCGTTTTTTTTTCCTTTCGTTGGCTTGCCGAGACACTATTTCCCGTATACGGATTGAATCGATGTTTTCAGTGAATATTATTGCTATCAGGAGAGTTTCATGCAATTTTCTTTGTTCGATTTTATTTGATGTTTCAATAAATAATGTGTAAAATTTCGTTATTTATTGCAAGTAGTGACATCTAAACTCTCCTGGAAAGTAGTCCTATTGCTATAAGAATATTATACAAGTTTGTTTCAATCCGTACGGAAAACATTAGTCTTGGCGAATCAACGAAAAGAAAGACGAAGAAAAATATTAAACCTGAATTTTTTTGTCCATAACGTTCCCACAGAATTTTATAGAAATTTTCAGTCAGAAAGAGAGAAGATACAGAAGGAGACAGAACAGACATGAGGTCGTTTTAGAAGTTTAGGTCTAGATGTCAACAAAATTGGAAATATGTTGAATATCATGACGTCTTCGCTGTGATAATATGTTCACACCTATGTCAATCAAACAAACTTTTCTATAACGTTTTAGCATGTGTAGTAAATGTGTAAGTCGCTAGTCAGCTCTGTCAGTAGTCAGTGGAGTAACAACCGTTCAAATGTTAGCCTCAGTAGTGTGGTCTTAAAAAATCCAGGCGAGCCAACTAAAGTAATGTCACAAATTAAGTGGCTTTAAACTCAGTCTATGCTGATTGCCATAAATTTCATTACTGCTCGATATTTTAGCCTCTCAAACCATCCATTTTTAATCTGCATAATGTGCTATCTAACATTACTCCAATACTGACCGTTGTTTTGTTTTGTTTTGTTTTCCCTCTATGTTTTGCTTTTTGTTTGTTTGTTTGTTTTTCAGCCTATTGCTGAACCCAAAGAATACACGAATAATTAAACCTTTATACAAAAGGGAGATTGTGACTTCTAATTTTCAACGTGTAAACATAACGGTCACAAATTAAATGCGCACCGGCACCTGAACTGGCCTTCTTTCGAACGGCCAAACAAAACGGAAATGGAAGCCCTGTATCCGCCAGGACTGAAGAGATAACGAACCCTTGTGGTAAACCTGGAAATAATCACCAGTGGCTTTCATTAGTCGATGGCTTGGTTGGTTGGGTGAGAGAAGGGAATGGACTAATAGCAAATGTCTAAGGCGACTTTCACAAATTGATGTTCGATCTCATAATTCTCTGTAAAGCGCCATAAAACGTATTTGAAACGTATAAAACGTATCCTCACCAAATAAAAGCCGACAAATGTCTAGAGCAGGGTGGCAATCTTAGGCTGAGGTGCGTGCTGTGCTACAGCCCCGGACCTGGTCGTTCAAACCAGGCTTAACCTTTGACTGAGCCCTGATATAAAAATGCATATTCTCCTTAATGTTCTGGAGAACATTTCTTATGGAACTAGTAAGGAGAATTTGTCTTAATATCAAGACATCTCATCGTTGGGGATCATTTTCTTTATTATCATCACTGGTCACTGTTAGGGCTCAAAGGGTTAAGCTAACGCAGGATTAGCGACATTTCTGCATTCACTTTGACAACTTGAAAACATGGATTTCCGTTTATGGTTTTTACTTTGCAATTTCACTTTGGCTGCTTAAAAATTGTCACATAAACTTCGTACTGGAAACGCTATAAAAATGGAGGAACTGAGACCCAGGAGAACATTTAATATATCTATATAATAAAAGGGTTTCTCTCCACTAACACCTGTGATCAGCGCTTACTTACAGTTCACTATGCCAAAGTTTAGTGGTGAAAGGGTTTGACACTGACTTGATTTTTTAAACTTGCTAAAAGACGTTTCGGTTAATGCTTAAGCCTTCATCAGTTTGAAAAGAGATTGTTATTACGCGTGATTTAAAAATTTATGGCACGTGCATGACACAAGTTTTCGTGACTACTTGTGGAAAGGTGATCTGGCCCCAACTAACTAAACTCGGTTGAAGTGTAAGCTTGTCTCAGCGCTAAATATTTTGATGCAAAAAAATTAACCCAGTGTCGATTCTAGCGTTTTTGTTCCCTCTTTATATGACCTAGATTTCAAATGCGTGGATTGAAATAATTAGTCTGAGTTAAAAACAGACTTTTCATAGCCATAACCAGAAGCTACATGAGCCACATTGAATCACGCCAAATATCAGTCTCTTTTCTCCAATGACCTTGAACAAACCTACTATAACAAAATTCCTTTCATTTCATCATTAACATTAAGATACCAATCAATCGTCAGTTGCATAAACCATCCCGTGTCCCCAGGAATACCACGGTCCAAATATCTTCCTTTTCACTTTTTTTTCACCCCCCCCCCCCCTCTCCCGTGCCAGTGCTAATATCATTAACATACCAATCAATCGTCCGTGACCTTCAAGAACCTATCACGACGAAAAGAATGTCAAATGGCAATACTATAGACGGCTCCGATCTACAGGCCGTCGAATAATGTGAAAGGGATCCCCCCTCACCTCTTTATCAACCCCGCACCCCAACCGAATGAGTTCCCAGGTCTTGGCTGGAATGATGACGTAAAGTGGATTTTAGAAACTTGGCATGATTTCGTGAAGTTAAAAGGCCTGACAAGAAAATAGACCAGATTATTGAAAACGTTGGGACTGTTGCATTCTCACTCAGGTAAGGGCCATGTAAGATGATGATGATGATGATGATGATGATGATGATGATGATGATGACGATGACGACGAGAAGCAAAACCTTCGCTTTTTTCAGTTGTTATACCGTTTCATTGTTTTATTCCGTCCGGCATACCCAATAAGACATTTATTTCTCATTTTTACCACATGCTTTTCTTATTTCCACTACATGCATGGCCTCAAGAAGAGATTGACACAGAAAGCCCTTATGCATGTTTATGTCAGACTAGATAATTTCACTACCAAGCCTCGCTTTCAGAGTAGAAACTTGAATATTTTACCACGAACAAAATCCCAAAGCAGCAAAAATGAAAAGAATATCCCCGTGCAATGTGCCAGAGGATGAGAATAATTTAGTGCAAATGAGGCTTGGTGGTGAATTTTGGGCAAGTGACGTAGTCATGTAATAGGCCTAATTTTGAGCCCAGGTTGAGACTTCATATTAACGCGAGAAAGTATATTCTTCAATAAACCCCTCCCTACCCCCTCTCGCTGTTTGGCTTGACTGGCTATAAATAATATATTTTATTATTATATAGACAAAAGTGTCTTAGTGAAAAACGGACCACTCGTAAAGTTCATACGAAACCACATCCTGGACTCGAGTGACGTATTTTCCACATTCTCACTAGTGAGGATATAGATGACGTCATTTCCCGCTTTTACACTGTGCAAAAAATACTCGATTTTCGCAAGCATGGTAGCCGATGCACGAGAATCATATTTGCTATGGAAACACAAGGTGTACTATTCGTAGAGAATCCAGTAATTTTATTGATTACGTGAACTATGAATTAATGTCTTACTGGCCACTCCGTCTTTTTAAATGATGAAGAATCTTTAAAGTTCGTAAATTGAAGAATTGTTATGACGTCACGCTTATTGAGATATCTATTTATTTTCAGCTCCAATGGTGACAGCAAAAAACCCCTGTGCGAATCAGCTTGTATGGAACGTAAACAACGCAGCTGGAATAATACAGTCAAGTCCGGGTCGATATTATGCCCGTAACACGGATTGCCACTGGAACTTATCTTCAAATTCAATTTTGGAACTTGCCTTCCTTAGTTTTCGCACTGGTCGGTCCGCTTATGTAACTGTGTATGATGGTGATTCAACTTCCTCTCCTCTGATTGGACAATTCACCGGTCTTTCTATTCCTGCACCCATTACTAGTTCGTCTAACAAACTTCACATCAGAATTACAACCGAATACTCTGGCTACAAATTTATTGCACATTTCCGAGGTAGGTTTCTTAGGTAGTGTTCGAGGAAGGGATATTTAATGGTATATAAAATAATACAACATTATCGGAAACAGAAAACTAACACGTCCTAATGTGTGTGCCTATGACGACCCCACCCCCCCCCCCCCCCCGCCTTCCAGTAGTTTGTGCTCTAGTTCGGTAGTTCGGGCTATAAGGATAGTCCTAAAATTGTTTTCAAAATTAATATTCAACAATTTATTGATAGAGTGTATGCAGTCTACAATTGTCATGTACGCGAGACACTTGTAGTTGATTATATACCTGTCTTTATTACAGTGAGACACACAAAAGTGTGACCACTGTCTAACTAATTTGCATACTTTCGTGCAAACTTTGTCCAATCAGAATTGGAGAATACCTTCTAGCTCTAAGCGCTGTCCTCGAACTGTGATTTGATGGTAGATCTGACGAAAGTATGCGAATTAATTACAAACTATCATACTTCCCTTAAAGATTTAACATCTGAGAATCTGTTTACCTCATAACCAGCTATCACAGCCGGCTCGATCCGTATAAATGGCAGTACGTTATCAAGTGGTAGAGTTGAGATCTTTTATGATGGCCAGTGGGGCACAGTTTGTGATGATGGTTGGGATATCAACGATGCTAACGTAGTGTGCAGGCAGCTTGGATTCCCAAAAGCTTCTAAAGCCTTTAGCGGTGCCAGTCACGGCAAGGGATCCGGCCCCATTTGGATGGATAACGTGGCCTGCTCCGGAAATGAGTCTTACATCTATGATTGCGGTCATCGTGGATGGAGAAACAGTAATTGCACACACAGCCAAGATGTCAGCGTACGGTGCAGTCCATCGCTTCGTTTGGCTAATGGTGGAGATAGCTATGGTCGTGTTGAGGTTTTGTTCTTGGGAATATGGGGCACAGTATGCGACGACAACTGGGATATTAATGATGCCCACGTAGTGTGTCGTCAGCTTGGCTTCCCCAATGCATCTTCCGCTCCTAACAGGGCAAAATACGGTCAGGGATCTGGTCCTATCTGGTTGGATGAACTCTATTGTCAAGGTGTAGAGGCTTCTTTGTTTGATTGTAAGCATGAGGGGTGGGGTGTAGAAAACTGTGACCATTCTGAGGATGCAAGTGTGATTTGTAACATTAATTAGTTGGTTGTAATCGAGGGCAAACACTCTACAGGGTGTCTCAAAAGTCCGTGCCTCTACTTAAACAACGTATATCTTATTCAATTTTTGTAATAAAGTAATCATATTTCCAAAAAGCCTCTGAAGTACATCGATCAGATACGAGATTAAGTATTTAACACAATGCTAAAAACACTATGAAACAATACTTTCCCGCCAAAACGCGTGGCGCGCCGCGCGTGTATTTATGTTTCCCGCCTTTTTTGCTGTTTTTTTTTTAGTTTAAGTTTTCTGATGTATTCCTAAGTTTTTGTTTGTTTTTCTCAGATATGCATCCGCTTAAAACGGCTTAAAATATCTTTGCAAGCAGAAGCTTCCATTTTAAGATCCGCGGGGTTATCTGTTAAAGAAATATCAAAATTACTGAACAAATGTGTCCGTTGGGTTGTGAAATGGTCAGCTCAAGAAGAGTTCGAAGACCGAGCTGAGCAAGAACAGGAAGGCCAGCAGTATTGATCAAAGAAGTTAAAATTGTTATCGAAAAAGCCAAGTACAAGCGAGGAAGCACGACTCGAAAAATGTCACAGCAAATACAGGGTAAAGGTTTATCCGGTTAAAGAGCGACAGTATGGCGACACATGAATAAGAAAGGCTGGACGCCATTCCGACGACATAAGCAGCCACTTTTGACGGAAAAACAACCCCGAACTCGATTAAAGTTTGCAAAGCAATACAAGCACCTAACGGCACAGGAGTGGGAGGATTTCCTTTTCTCCGACGAAAGCCCTAAGTACTTATTCCAGTTGCCAAATCCAAAGAATGATGTAGTTTAGGGCTCACAAGAGCGCCAAGTTCCGCCAGCCTATCAAGTTAAGCAAAGTTCAAGGTGGCTCATTTGGGGTGGGATGACCAGTAATGGCTTGACCAATCTGCATTTTATCCCACGAAGACAATTGAAACTGTGACGGCGGACTATTACGTCAACCAGATAATGGAAAAGGAGGTTAAACCATTACTCAACCGAAGATCAATCACTGAGATACCGTTAAGGGAAAGCGTTTCATCTTAAACCAGAATGTGACTCTCGTGCAAGATGGAGCTCCAGCACATACCGAAAACTCTACTCAAAACTGGAGCAAACGAAACTTACCGAATTTTATTTTAAAAAATAACTGATTTAAGCCCGCTAATTACCCAGGATACATACAGAGATCCGGAACCGAAAACCATGGCACAGCTTAAAAGGCGCCTTTCCGAAAAAATATCCCCTAGACGACATTACAGGAGCTTTCGTATTCCATGCCACAACGCCGAAGAAACACTATCAAAAATAAAGGAGGGCATGCAAAATACTGAAATTCTGAAACAACTGTAGAGACATTAAAAAAAAGCTCCGAAATTCTGAAAAACCCTTCAGAATTGAAAACACATTTTATCTGTTCAAAGTAGAGGCACAAACTTCTGAGACACCCGAACAACACCGACAGATAACGAAAAACATCGACAAAGACCGAACAACCCGACTGAGACAAAAGCGGATATACAGACTATGACCATCTATTACCAAATATGATCGATCAGCCATAAACTAACAATGAATAAACATCAATAAACTAACAGTGACGTTTAACATCGTACTAAAATGTGCAAGACCTACCCGACAGCAAACAACAAGCTAAAAAGGTCAAAATGGTGTTTTAACCAAACTATAAAAGTGAGAAAAATTTGAATAAATAAAGTTCTTTTTTAAATCAAAGGAAAAAGACCACTGAAAGTGGATTTGAGACTGCGGCGGCCTTGCCTTTCCTATAGTGTTAAACAAGCTTTTTACCATTTTTGCCATAGATTTTTCTAGATTCCCTAAGTATTTTTTAGAAGCTACATCGTGTGTGTATACAAATGTATATGTATAATGCGAAGAGAGAACATTCGTGTAGTTATTTACGCATAATCTGACGTTACGTCTTACTTTCCATGTGAGTAATTGTAAATGTAACTAGTTCAAGAAAAGCCCACCTGGGTCTTGTCAGCGGCGGTGAGGCTTGCGTGCCTTGGTAATCCCAGGAGCTATGACGGCTGGGACGGCTCAACCATGCATGCCGGATTGGTCGAAAGTGAGAGGCGTGACAAAGGCCAGCCCCTGAGCCTCAAGGTTAGGGGTTGGGTGTGGGGTTGATCACCCCATACCCACGGCAGATTACAGAAATCCTAAGGGCCTTATGTGCCATTTGGTGCAATGAGTTCTAACTAAATAAGTAAGCTAAAAAAAACCTAAACTTTTAATTTTAGTTTCAATATTTAACCGCATTTATATTAATTAGTTAGTCGCATTTAGCCATTTTTCCTTTCCTACATATTCTTAGCTAGAACAGCCTGATGCCAAACGGTGCAGGTCAACAAGAGTTGTTAACCGAAAAAAGAGAAAAGCCAACAGCAATGTTATTAAAAAATATGCTTCTTATTAGTTTCAAGTATTTTATAGGCGTAAAAAATATCGTAATTGTGCTTTAGTGACTAGATCATAAATTTAGAAATCATTCCTTCGATTTCTTTTTAGCTTATAGCTCAGTCTGTCAATAGACACATCTAATACTGAAGATAATTCCTGCATCAGGAATCCCACTCTTTGAACTTTGCCTAAAAACAAAACCCGCCGCTTGCGTTGAGTCGACTTTTCTTCTTGTTTCTACAAGATCGCCATTGAGCCCATTATTTAATGCTTGGTATTGTATTCAGATTCCCTGCTTAGCAATTGATTGGCGAATGTCCGCTGACCGAGGAGCCGCAGACTCTACGATCAAGATCGTTCAGGTTTTTCCCGCTCGACTGAGTGCAGTTTCCTGATGCAACATGTTCTCGTAGATTTCTTGTGCAGATCAATTATTTCATTCTATTCTTGGTGTTCGTTGTAATAGTACAGGTCCTGGTGTAAAATAAACTTGCTGTTGGAACCAAACTGTGTGGTGGTCAAGATATTACCATTTTTTTTCGCAAAAATTTGTCAGTCACAGGGCCTCAAAAAGCTTACCTGATCACAGAAAACCCCCCTGCTCTTTAGCAATTCACTCATTGGAAAAGATTTGCCGCTCTCTTTCTCCGTGCGATTTCAAATGTAATCGTTTCAAGTGCATCGAAAAGAGTGACGATTAACCTGAGAAAATATAGTTGAAATCGAAATGTTAATCTAGATTCCAGTTTCTAAGGCGCTTGAAACCATTACATTTGAAATCACACGAACAACCCGTCTGCGCTTTGATCCAAATTTCTCCCAAAAGGGCTAAAAAACGCACTGAAACGCAGGAAAATCAATGCCTTTTTATTAGAGAAATTAATATCAATGATTGCAGCTATAAGGCGTTCGGCTTCAGTGTAAACTACATAGGCATATTCAATAATTTAGTCCAAATCTTGCCACAAGCTGAATGGTTTGTGTGATCTGTGACGTCATATCATTTAATGCACTCCATGCAGCCATATTTGGCGAGGTGGATGTTCTAGGTCAGTGATAAGCGCGAGAAAGTTCACACAGTCATGGTCAAAACCAGGTGTGTGATAACCTATCAAATCCATGCGTTTGGCAAAATAGCGAACCCATGAGAAAGGTATATCTCAGTTTAAACGTTCATAACGCAATTACGAGGAACAATTTTCATTTATTCTCCAGTTAACAGAAAGGGTATGTTACATTCTCAAAATCAATGTCGCTAACGAAACGAAAAAGAACCATCTGTTCTGTCTTATAAAGTCTGAAGACTTTATTTTGTTATCCTGTAGCTTAATAAAGGTTTGCTTAGGGCTCCAACTTAATTTCACGATAAACAAGATAATCAGATTTGAACATGCAGTCGCTGCGTGACTAAGGAGAGAATTTTTCCTTCTTTTGAGCCGCTGAGCATGCAATGTTTGAAAATTTCAGACTCAAATTAATCTCCCGTTTACTTACAAAGGCACGGAGCGTGCAGTCCCAGAATGAGGGTTTTCCCATGCACCAGCTCTGTTTAATCTGCAAAAGGTGTCGAGTCAGTTCAGAGAGTTTTTGTCTAGCATACTTTAGTTTATTTCTTTTTTACTTTAAATCGATATTTATACAGGAAGCATCTATTTAGCTGTATTCCTGGTTTAAAACAGAGTTCTGACTAAATTAACAAAAGGGTATCAGTTATCGGGAAATTAGGGTGGGACTCGGCGAATCTGGGATAGGGTGGAATTTTTGGTGTCCAGTCTAGAGGAGGGCTGAACAACGCAGCCGAACATGGAATAGGCTAAGGGTCTCAGAGTATCAGCGGCTTCCCCCCACCCAAGAATTTTACGTGGGGTAACTACACACAGCCCCCATTACAGGCCGTGCGATCGAAAAAGGTTTTTTTTTTCACAACTTTAAGGCGGTCGAAACCGGGAGAATTTTCTCCAACATTTAATCGGCCCAGCACTCACATTTAAGTCGGCCTCACACACCGTGTCATTGACGTAATCCTAAAGCTAGAATTGTTGACCATTCAAAATCCCAGGGTAATTTGTCGTCCGATTAAAAAACTTGACACTGTAGGTACATGCCAAGAGAGGCAATAGAATTCTAGACTCATTGTGGGCGATAAGAAGCTGCCTCTCCGTGCCCACGAAAATCCAGTAAGAACTGAACTGAGATAGGATACCAATGTAAGGTAAAAACATGGCTGATAATTTGTAATCGCATACCCGATCAACCCGTGCAATCCTGTTTCATCAGCTAGGGTCTTGAAGCACAGAAAAAGAGTTATTAAAGCGTTCGGCATACGGTCTATTGCTGTCCTCCCACGTGTGGAATCTCGATGTAACACTTCAACTGGTATTTAGAAAACTTACATCCGACGCTTGGTCTAACACCTAGTATAGTGTAATAATTACCCTGACCCCTGGGGGCGGGGGATGTACATGTACTCAGATATGTTAGTGACAGGGTACGAATGAGGGTCATATTTTACACCCAAAGTTCCATTAAGCTAAAAATGGACACCAGAAAGTCCACCAACGTGGTATTTAACAAATTTTCGTAAATGATGGAACATTACCTCTCTTAAATAAACAACTAAAATATGACAGGCTCGAAAACAGGAAGTCTCTTTGACATTTCAGAAATATTTCTACCCAAATTACTCCACCAGAAAACCCAAATCGCTAATTTCCAACCCAAAATGACCGCTCCAAAGGTATATTTGCCTTCATTTGCCTCCATTATTTCTTTTTTATTAATCCTTTTTTTTGGCAGATTGAGGAGTTGGGAGGGGGGAGGGAGGGGGGGGGGGGGGGAATCCATGCATGCGTACCCGGAAATTATGGGACGCATCAAGCATCACCCAGAGTTAAGTCCCTAGGTTAGGGTGCCGTTATAGGCGTCCTGGCAACAGGACTAATGCTTCCTATGAAAAAAAAATCGCAATACTGATATATTTCAACATCTGTTTCATCGTTTGTCCTTTCTCTGTGAGGTTTGCAAGCGGCTCCTTTTCATAAGATTAATTTGCACTTTGATGGTGGGAGGAAACGCGAATACAAAGACTTTTCACTGACAAACCAATTCTCATATCTAATTCGACTCGTTCACCGGCCTAGGACGTTCTGTACAGAAAAAAGCTGTGCGTACTTAGACCTCAGGCACAGTCTTTCCCTATACGTACCTCCCGACCGGCACACCCCTCCGTAGTACAAGAGGAAGGGGGGAGGGTGATGGACCTCCCTTGCGTTTATATCGTAATTAAATCCAGGCACAGCACTTTTGTTAGTTTTGTGAAACCTTGCGAACAAGTTTTACTTCTGCGCCATCTTTTTGTTCTCATTTTCCATGCAATACGTTTTTCTCTTTATGTTCTGTTATTAGCATGAGTAAAACACGCTATTTTTTCCCCCAGATTCCCCACTCTATCCCGGCTCAATCGTCGACACTCTATCGTCATACTTTCGACTCTCCCTAACCCCTCCCCTCCCCTCCGCCACGTCCAGTGGATGTTAAGCAGGGAACTTGTGAATATGTCGACGACCAAATGCGTTTTTATTCTTTTAGCCGACCTTGCTAACCGCAATTACCTGTCGTATTAACTCAACAAAAGCATCAGGTGCCTAAAGGGGAACAATGTCGAGGACATAAATGATAATTGATTTAGAATTTGAACCAAGGTTGTGATATATCAAGGAAATATTTACTAGCATTAGAAAATATTAGTTGATTAAAACTTCACAAGCAGGAAACTTCCTCAAAGACCATGAAAAGGACAGGAAAATAAACAAACGTTGTTTTAATGATTGTAGGTATTGAAAGCGAGTCAAGTTATGCATTCGCTATCTCAATTTAACTTAGTTATCGGTCGCAGACATGACAGAGTTAACATCACAAAAGAATGAGGTGCCACATTATGAGTATATTATCATCAGATAATTGAATAACAGCTTATAATGTAAAGATCCTTTATGAGACTTCGTGATCAGTAAATCAGTTGGATCGGATGAAAACGAAAACAAAAGTAGGAAACTTTATATAAAAAAGCGTATACCTCTTCCTCCCCCCCCCCCCCCAAAAAAAAGAAAGAGAAAAAAGAAAAAGCTAGTAGACGTATTTTAGCTTGGCTCATTAATAAACAATTCTTTGAGGAAAGTTGCCAAACTTTTTATTTGCGTAATTAGTTATATATCGGAATATAACAAATATATTCGCGTTAAATAAAATAAGTATACTTCAGAGCTCAATTTACCTGGCCTAACACGTCGGTGGATAACTGTCCTCATCTCAGCTAATGACAGTAACGTTCCACGTCTAATCTAAGAATACATATCTTGAAGATAAGGAATTGGTAAGAGCTTTTAGTTTCTCTTAGTTGCTTTTCATTTCCTTTTCATGATTTTTTAGCCTTTCGTTGTCAGCTTGCCCCACGTAACCGCATGGAAGCTAGAGCAATTCTTTAGAAAACCCAAGGAATCGGAACAAACAGCAAGCAGACTCGATTTATGTCGCACCAGTCTTCAATTTTTACAGACGCATCGTTTTTAATACAATCTTTTTCAAGTGCGACCGAAACTGAACAAAAAGTCAAAAATAGAGTTCGCTTTTGGCGAAATACTTGTTCGGAAGGCATTCAACGCCTGGGATCATATGGATTTAGTTATGATGAAAAACTGCAGTTACTTCATCACTTCAAACTTGCGTAACTTTTGCTTTCTGAGGGACAGATATGTCGTTTAGAGTGCGGAATAGGATCAGCTATTATTTCAGGAAGCTACAAGGGTTTAGAAATTCAGGGAATAAGAACCTAAATTTTGAGGTTGTGACTTAAAATTTTTATCTAAAGACTGAACCGAACAGATCGACGTGGTAGCTTAAACAACGGCCTTTTAAGTATTTTGCTTAGATTTTTTTTCTTTCATTACCCCTGAAAGTTGTCGAACATAAGGGGAAGAATGGGATCAATTTTTCAAGTTGAAATATATTTGCATTGTAGCCATTGCGCATCTAAACACATTTATAGTTTCAGCAAAAGAGTACAGCAATTTCAAGAAAAACCTATGAACATGTTATTCTGTCTGGTGGTCACTGTTGATTTTGACATGTCTTTCAGTCTGCACAAGCTTTCTTATTGTAAATGAAGTGACAGTAGAGAATAGAAAAGTTGTTTTTCTAATTGTCTTTGTAAAAACCAAGCAGACTTTTAATTTGCTCGTTTAAAAACGGCGACAGGTGAATCGAATAAGAGTGTTAAGGGAAAATGGGCGATTTTATATCACCACAAAAGGGCGCATTTTACATCCGACGCTTGGTCTAACAACTAGTATAGTGTAATAATTACCCTGACCCCCGGGCACGGGGGATGTACATGCGCTCAGATATGTTAGTGACGGGGTACGAATGAGGGCCATATTTTACACCCAAAGTTCCATTAGGCTAAAAATGGACACCAAAAAGTCCACCAACGTGGTGTTTAACAAACTTACGTAAATGATGGAAGATGACCTCTCTTAAATAAACCGCTAAAACGTGACATGCCCGAAAACAGGAAGTCTCTTTGACAATTCAGAAATATCTCTACCCAAATAACTCCACCAGAAAACCCAAATCGCTAATTTCCAACCCGAAATGACCGCTCCAAAGGTATATTTGCCTTCATTTGCCTCCATTATTTCTTTTTATTAATCCTTTCTTTTTTTGCCAGGTTGAGGGGTTGGGAGGGGGAAGGGGGGGAATCCATGCATGCGTACCCGGAAATTACGGGACGCATCGAGCACCACCCAGAGTTAAGCCTCTAGGTTAGGGTGCCGTTATAGGCGTCCTGGCAACAGGACTGATGCTTCCTACGGAAAAATCGCAATACTGATATATTTCAACGTCTGTTTCATCGTTTGTCCTTTCTCTGTGAGGTTTGCAAGCGGCTCCTTTTTATAAGATTAATTTGCACTTTGATGGTGGGAGGAAAGGCGCGAATACAAAGACTTTTCACTGACAAACCAATTCTCATATCTAATTCGACTCGTTCACCGGCCTAGGACGTTCTGTACAGAGAAAAACTGTGTGTACTTAGACCTCAGGCACAGTCTTTTCCTACACATACCTCCCGACCGGCACCCCCACCGGAGTACAAGAGGAGGGGGGGTGTGTTGATGGACTCCCCTTGGGTTTATATCGTAATTAAATTCAGGCACAACACTTTTGTTAGTTTTGTGAAACCTTGCGAACGAGTATTACTTCTGCGCCATCTTTTTAAGTGACATTCGATAGATAACAGCGAAAACGAGTTTGTTCTCATTTTCCATGCAATACGTATTTCTCTTTATGTTCTGTTATTAGCATGAGTAAAACACGCAATTTTTTCCCAGATTCCCCACTCTATCCCGGCTCAATCGTCGACACTCTATCGTCATACTTTCGACTCTCCCTAACCCCTCCCCTCCCCTCCGCCAACGTCCAGTGGATGTTAAGCAGGGAACTTGTGAATATGTCGGCGACCAAATGCGTTTTTATTCTATAAGCCGACCTTGCTAACCACAATTATCTGTCATATTAACTCAACAAAAGCATCAGGTGCCTAAAGGGGAACAATGTCGCAAAAATAAATGATAATTGATTTAGAATTTGAACCAAGGTTGTGATATAACACGGAAATATTTGCTAGCATTTGAAAATATTAGTTGATTAAAACTTCACAAGCAGGGAACTTTCTCAAAGACCATGAAAAGGACAGGAAAATAAACAAACGTTTTAATGATTGTAGGTATTGAAAGCGAGCCAACTTATGCATTCGCTGTCTCAATTTAACTTAGTTATCGGTCGCAGACATGACAGAGTTAACATCACAAAAGAATGAGGTGCCACATTATGAGTATATTATCATCAGATAATTGAATAACAGCTTATAATGTAAAGATCCTTTATGAGACTTCGTGATCAGTAAATCAGTTGGATCGGATGAAAATGAAAATAAAAGTAGGAAACTTTATACAAAAAGTGTATACTTCTTCCTCCCCCCCCCCCCCCAAAAAAAAAAAAGAAAGAGAAAAAAGAAAAAGCTAGTAGAGGTATTTTAGCTTGGCTCATTAATAAAGAATTCTTTGAGGAAAGTTGCCAAACTTTTTATTTGCGTAATTAGTTGTATATCGGAATATAACAAATATATTCGTGTTAAATAAAATAAGTATACCTTAGAACTCAATTTGCCTGGGCTGAGACGTCGGTGGATAACTGTCCTCATCTCAGCTAGCGACATAAACGACGCGTTCCACGTCTAATCTAAGAATACATATCTTGAAGATAAGGAACTGGTAAGAGCTTTTAGTTTCTCTTAGTTGCTTTTCATTTCCTTTTCAGGGTTTTTTTAGCCTTTGTCAGCTTGCCGCACGTAACCGCATTTTAAGCTGGAGCGATTCATTAGAAAACCCAAGGAATCGGAACGAGCAGCAGACTCGATTTATGTCGCACCAGTCTTCAATTTTTACGGACGCATCGTTTCTGATAATACCAGTACTGACACAGCCTCTTTATATATGACAAAAACGAGACTTTAAAAAAAGTATCTGGATCGCATGTTTTGTAAAGCTCTACACGTTTATATTTCAGATTTAAAATACCGCGTGATCAGTGTCCACAGAAATAACGACTTCCCTTAACAACTGAAACAGCTAGTGGATATACTTCAGTTTTACCCATTAATAAATAATGCGTTGCCAATTTGCGAAGCCCCTTATGGAAACATAAACAAAACATTTGCGTCGAGTAAAAAAAAATTAATCCAGTTATGTGTTAACTGGGCTTGGGTAGTTGTCAAGAGCCCCCTTTCAGCAAATGATAAACCCGTTGCACGCCCAATTCAAGAATACGTATCTAGAGAAGATATCTCAAGGGATTGGTAAGAGGACTTTCATTTTTCGAACCTCATTTTTACATATCTCTAAGGGTGTAGTTTTGTACTGCGGTTATTATGTTTCCTGGTTGAATTCCCAGTTTTAAACTGACGAAATTCATTCCAGTGCTTCGTAATGCAGCCACAAACAACATGATCTTTTTTCTGTATGGAAACGTGCACGTTTTACTTCAATTCGTCTTGCGGAAACTGGTTTAGTATTTTTACCGAAATGAAAATCAGTGGACAATAGATATTTGTGGCCTTTCTCACAGGGACTTTAGCTAGTGTAAACCATTTATTTTACTTTTTTTCCCGGCATCGTTAAAGTTTCACTTCCCAGATTTTGCAGGCGACTTGCCTATATACAAATGGCGAAAATTGCAATTGTACCGGCCAACTTCACTTAATTTTGGCAAATTCTAAAGCCTATATTGCAAAATAAAAGGCCTTGACACTGAATCCTCGATATTTTTCATCATCTGATTGTCATAAGGGTTTCTTTCAAAATTAAGGAAATCATTTCGAATGCATTGAGCAAGATGCGGCTAAAGATCAAATGCCTTCAGTTAACTGTTTTCAGCTGCGTTGACTTAGTCTGCTATGATTTTATTTTTGGCTTTCCGAAAACATTTTCTCCGTTGTATGACAAGCCAAGAGCAAGCTCCAAAGACCGTATTTGTCTTGGGAAGAAAATATTCGCATTATAGTTATCAGCCTCCAGAGACATAAGGACTTACTCTTTGCTGAATATCGGCTGGTTTTTACCAGGGTAAAAAACTGTTTTACGTAAGAAAAAATGTCACCGCATAGGTTTTGTTAGTGTGACCTGTTGTAAAACTTTTCAGAAATTAGTGGAACTGATAAGCTGTCAACTAAAACGAGAAAGCAAATAACATCTTGTTTGCTTGTGAAACCATCGAAAAAGCCTCACGCAGTTAACTTATTCGAGCACACCGCCAAAGATCGATGGTCCAATTTAAGCTGCCTTTTTACAATTTTGCCATTGTCGGCTTGCCGCACATTGCGGAGAACGGAAGCTGGAGCGATTCTTGAGAAAAGCCAAGGAATCGGAAAGAGCAGCAGATTTGTGTCGCACCAGTCTTCAATCTACGGACACATCGTTTTTAAATTAGGTATAATATATTTCAAGTGCGACCGAAACTGAACAAAAAGTCAAAAATAGAGTTTGCTCAGGCGAAATGCTTGTTCAGAAGGCATTCAACGCCTGAGATCATTTGGATTTAATTATGATGAAAAACTGCCGTCACTCGATCACTTCAAACTGCGTAACTTTTGTTTTCTGAGGGACAGATATGACGTTTAGAGTTCGAAATAAGATCAGCTATTGTTTCAGGAAGCTACAAAAGCTTAGAAATTCGGGGAATAAGAACCTAAATTTTTTGGTTGTGACTTAAAATTTTCATCTAAAGAAACCAAACAGATCGATGTGGTAGCTTAAACAACGGCCTTTTAAGTATTTTGCTTAGAGTTTTTCTTTGAGTACCCCTGAAAGTTGTCGAACACAAAGTAGTTTTCTTCCTTTTGAAAGGAAAACTTCTTTGTTTCATTGATGTAACTAACGCGGCGGCTTAGTTATTGGCAATTTTTTTTCCTCCGGTGCAAGAGAGACATTGAAAACTATTGGCCATATATATGTATAATTATCGGCAACTAATTAGTAGTCTATTACAAATTGTAGTCGATTCCTATCTAAAACAGCCGTGTGTAAGAAGGTTACATCGAACACTAATAGTTATCGGCTGTTAGTCAGTAGTGTTTTTCGCGTGCTCCGATTGGCTACTATTTAACTCGTGATAGCTTGCTATTCACCTCCGAGCATTAGGCAGCGATCGCTTCGCACGGCACTTTGCGCGGGTTTTTCACATTTATCAGGAAACAAAATAACTTTTTGGGGCTGGCTATTCACTTGCGTGGTATATACTAAATCAGTTATTCACCTCAGTGTCGGTGAATAATAATGAATATTCACCTCTTCTTTGATTTGGTGAATAATTTTCAACTACTTCGTCGTCACATTGAACAACAAAAACAATTTCTCTCGTGATCTGTGTGGGTCCAAACAAGACTGAGCTTCAGCAAATTTTTGAGAACGTTGTTTTCCTGACAGAGTCGAAATACCAAAAGTTAGAAAAACCAAGGCACGAGTTGGTCTATATGTAATGTTTAGGTCATGAATAAGCAATTCTCCCCGTGTTCCTGTAGGCTTACCTCAGGCAAGCGAGCTTGCATTTGCACCTGTCCACTGCTCCACGCATGGGCTCCACCAAATGTTTGAGGCAACACATGCTGCGCTTTCTATTTATCTTTATCTTCGGTGTGGAATTCCGGAACCCTCCCTGTCAAACAGAAAGGCTTTTCTCGATTTCAGCTACAAACTTGCAATTTCATTCTTAGAAAAATAATGCGAAATGGTGCGACATCGCTAGAAGCCAAGAAAATGGGGGTTGCACTGTGTTGAGAAATTGTACACAATTTATTTTGGCAAAGGACGAAACGTTGTTGAGAAGAGGGAGATAATTTTGACCTCGATTCTGAATCTGTGAACACCAGCGACTTAATACTATATTGTCGAAAGAAATTTAATGAGAGCACAAAACTATTTTGGATTTTACTGTGTAGTTTTATGAGGAGGTGTAATTTATAATTATTAGGAGATGGAACTGTTATTTACGACTAAAGAGAAGGTGATATACCACCAAAGGTCGTCCACTTGTTCCAGTAAATTATTACAGTAATTGTGTGTTCCCTTTGCATTTCAACTAGCAGAACTGGAAATTTTGGTTCAATTGGTTTCTGTTTTCAATTTTTCAGATCTCTTTGTGTTCTAACCGTAAAAATCAGTCAGCCTATCACGTGCACAATGGCCCTCCGCATGGCAGTTCTGTTTTCGCTGAGTCAGCTACTCCATCGTGCAGCCAATAGTCAGCAGAGCCCTGCCAGTGGAATCGAGAAATCCATCTTTGGCTGGAAATTACGGGATCACACCTACGGGACGATGATGGCAGAACTTGGTTCCGAGTGCGTGATCGCCTGCCGACGTGACCAGAGATGCCAAAGTTTCAATTTTGTCATATCTGTCGGCAAGTGTGAGTTCAATAATAGAACTAAGGAAGCCAGGCCTCAGGATTTGTTCAGGATCAGGGTCGATTTTATTACAGACGGGCCATAAAGCGAGGTACATTGTTGCAGTCAGAAGTTGTTACGGCAAATCCTTGAATGACCATTTAACGTAATTTCCCAGGAGTGACGCAATACTTGATTTCAATATTATTTTTGCTTCGGTTTTTGTCTTAAATGCTAGTTAGGGTTAATTGGGCTTAAGAACGCAACTGAGATTGCAAAATGAAAATAAAAGATAAAAAAACGAACATGTTGCATTGTTTTGTGTTGTGTTTGTGTTGTATTTGTGTTGTGTTGTGTTGTGTTGTGTTGTGTTGTGTTGTGTTGTGTTGTGTTGTGTTGTGTTGTGTTGAGTTGTGTCGTGTCGTTTCGTGTCGTGTCGTGTCTTGTCGTGTTGTGGCGTTGCTGTGTTGTATTGTGTTGTGTTGAGTTGTGCTGGATTGTTGACCATTAAACATAACCTAGCTTGCCACGAGTAACAGCACGATCATGCAGTGGTTAGTGCATTTAATCAGTGCCACCTGGAAGGTTATGGTTTCGCCGCCCATCGGGAACTCAACTCAGATTTGTGTTTATCCGTCGCTCCTGACATGCTGAATGGTAGTCTCTTCTTAACAATTGATTCTCCCCTGCAGTTCCCCTCGGTTCTATTCCCGAGCTGCCAGCCGAGTCCTGTAAAGAGATTAAGGCGAGTGAAGGACAAGCGGTCAGCGGTAATTGCTGGCTCTCTTCTATTAAGCCCGACATTCCTGTTCTTGCTCACTGCGATATGAAAACAGACGGTAAGTTTAGTTATTAAAGATAAGAGAGAAGCAGTACGGGTACTATTTCATACTTTTTGTCAACAACTGCATGTTGCACATGTTTGAGTATTGTGTTTGTCATTTTTGTTGTTGTTTACTCAGACGTTGACGAGTGCACTGCTTCTTCCCCCGTTTGTGATGTCAATGCTATCTGTCAGAACACTCGCGGATCTCATTCCTGTACTTGCAAGATTGGTTACTTTGGTGACGGCAAAACTTGCAGAGGTTGGTAGGGCTCCAATTTGCGCAGCGTGGGTTCAGGGTTCAGCTTTAGGCCGCGTAATTACTTTCTACACAGAGTTCAAGATGGCGGTCGATGAACATTTTTGTGCAAAAGAAGAAAACTCCTGTTTGAGGTGGCTCGTCTGGATTTTTAAGACCGCATCACGCGATATTTGAACGGCTGCCACCTCGCTGCTATTTCATACTTTTTGTCAACAACTGCATGCTGCACAATAATTTGTTTGAGTATTGTGTTTGTCATTTTTGTTGTTGTTTACTCAGACGTTGACGAGTGCACTGCTTCTTCCCCTGTTTGTGATGTCAATGCCATCTGTCAGAACACTCGCGGATCTTATTCCTGTACTTGCAAGATTGGTTACTTTGGTGACGGCAAAACTTGCAGAGGTTGGTAGGGCTCCAATTTGCGCAGCGTGGGTTCAGGGTTCAGCTTTAGGCCGCGTAATTACTTTCTACACTGAGTTCAAGATGGCGGTCGATGAACATTTTTGTGCAAAAGAAGAAAACTCCTGTTTGAGGTGGCTCGTCTGGATTTTTAAGACCGCATCACGCGATATTTGAACGGCTGCCACCTCGCTGCTATTTCATACTTTTTGCCAACAACTGCATGCTACACAATAATTTGTTTGAGTATTGTGTTTGTCATTTTTGTTGTTGTTTACTCAGACGTTGACGAGTGCACTGCTTCTTCCCCTGTTTGTGATGTCAATGCCATCTGTCAGAACACTCGCAGATCTTATTCCTGTACTTGCAAGATTGGTTACTTTGGTGACGGCAAAACTTGCAGAGGTTGGTAGGGCTCCAATTTGCGCAGCGTGGGTTCAGGGTTCAGCTTTAGGCCGCGTAATTACTTTCTACACTGAGTTCAAGATGGCGGTCGATGAACATTTTTGTGCAAAAGAAGAAAACTCCTGTTTGAGGTGGCTCGTCTGGATTTTTAAGACCGCATCACGCGATATTTGAACGGCTGCCACCTCGCTGCTGTTTCATACTTTTTGTCAACAACTGCATGCTACACAATAATTTGTTTGAGTATTGTGTTTGTCATTTTTGTTGTTGTTTACTCAGACGTTGACGAGTGCACTGCTTCTTCCCCTGTTTGTGATGTCAATGCCATCTGTCAAAACACTCGCGGATCTTATTCCTGTACTTGCAAGATTGGTTACTCTGGTGACGGCAAAACTTGCAGAGGTTGGTAGAGCTCCAATTTGCGCAGCGTGGGTTCAGGGTTCAGCTTTAGGTCGCGTAATTATTTTTTAACGCTGAGTTCAAGATGGCGGTCGATGAACATTTTTGTGCAAAAGAGGCTCCTGTTTGAGGTGGCTCGTCTGGATTTTTAAGACCGCATCACGCGATATTTGAACGGCTGACACCTCGCTGCTATTTCATACTTTTTGTCAACAACTGCATGCTGCACAATAATTTGTTTGAGTATTGTGTTTGTCATTTTTGTTGTTGTTTACTCAGACGTTGACGAGTGCACTGCTTCTTCCCCCGTTTGTGATGTCAATGCCATCTGTCAGAACACTCGCGGATCTTATTCCTGTACTTGCAAGATTGGTTACTCTGGTGACGGCAAAACTTGCAGAGGTTGGTAGGGCTCCAATTTGCGCAGCGTGGGTTCAGGGTTCAGCTTTAGGTCACGTAATTATTTTTTACACTGAGTTCAAGATGGCGGTCGATGAACATTTTTGTGCAAAAGAAGAAAACTCCTGTTTGAGGTGGCTCGTCTGGATTTTTAAGACCGCATCACGCGATATTTGAACGGCTGACACCTCGCTGCTATTTCATACTTTTTGTCAACAACTGCATGCTACACAATAATTTGTTTGAGTATTGTGTTTGTCATTTTTGTTGTTGTTTACTCAGACGTTGACGAGTGCACTGCTTCTTCCCCTGTTTGTGATGTCAATGCCATCTGTCAGAACACTCGCGGATCTTATTCCTGTACTTGCAAGATTGGTTACTTTGGTGACGGCAAAACTTGCAGAGGTTGGTAGGGCTCCAGTTTGCGCAGCGTGGGTTCAGGGTTCAGCTTAAGGCCGCGTAATTACTTTCTACACTGAGTTCAAGATGGCGGTCGATGAACATTTTTGTGCAAAAGAAGAAAACTCCTGTTTGAGGTGGCTCGTCTGGATTTTTAAGACCGCATCACGCGATATTTGAACGGCTGACACCTCGCTGCTATTTCATACTTTTTGTCAACAACTGCATGCTGCACAATAATTTGTTTGAGTATTGTGTTTGTCATTTTTGTTGTTGTTTACTCAGACGTTGACGAGTGCACTGCTTCTTCCCCTGTTTGTGATGTCAATGCCATCTGTCAGAACACTCGCGGATCTTATTCCTGTACTTGCAAGATTGGTTACTCTGGTGACGGCAAAACTTGCAGAGGTTGGTAGAGCTCCAATTTGCGCAGCGTGGGTTCAGGGTTCAGCTTTAGGTCGCGTAATTATTTTTTAACGCTGAGTTCAAGATGGCGGTCGATGAACATTTTTGTGCAAAAGAGGCTCCTGTTTGAGGTGGCTCGTCTGGATTTTTAAGACCGCATCACGCGATATTTGAACGGCTGACACCTCGCTGCTATTTCATACTTTTTGTCAACAACTGCATCCTGCACAATAATTTGTTTGAGTATTGTATTTGTCATTTTTGTTGTTGTTTACTCAGACGTTGACGAGTGCACTGCTTCTTCCCCCGTTTGTGATGTCAATGCCATCTGTCAGAACACTCGCGGATCTTATTCCTGTACTTGCAAGATTGGTTACTCTGGTGAAGGCAAAACTTGCAGAGGTTGGTAGGGCTCCAATTTGCGCAGCGTGGGTTCAGGGTTCAGCTTTAGGCCGCGTAATTACTTTCTACACAGAGTTCAAGATGGCGGTCGATGAACATTTTTGTGCAAAAGAAGAAAACTCCTGTTTGAGGTGGCTCGTCTGGATTTTTAAGACCGCATCACGCGATATTTGAACGGCTGCCACCTCGCTGCTATTTCATACTTTTTGTCAACAACTGCATGCTGCACAATAATTTGTTTGAGTATTGTGTTTGTCATTTTTGTTGTTGTTTACTCAGACGTTGACGAGTGCACTGCTTCTTCCCCTGTTTGTGATGTCAATGCCATCTGTCAGAACACTCGCGGATCTTATTCCTGTACTTGCAAGATTGGTTACTTTGGTGACGGCAAAACTTGCAGAGGTTGGTAGGGCTCCAATTTGCGCAGCGTGGGTTCAGGGTTCAGCTTTAGGCCGCGTAATTACTTTCTACACTGAGTTCAAGATGGCGGTCGATGAACATTTTTGTGCAAAAGAAGAAAACTCCTGTTTGAGGTGGCTCGTCTGGATTTTTAAGACCGCATCACGCGATATTTGAACGGCTGCCACCTCGCTGCTATTTCATACTTTTTGCCAACAACTGCATGCTACACAATAATTTGTTTGAGTATTGTGTTTGTCATTTTTGTTGTTGTTTACTCAGACGTTGACGAGTGCACTGCTTCTTCCCCTGTTTGTGATGTCAATGCCATCTGTCAGAACACTCGCGGATCTTATTCCTGTACTTGCAAGATTGGTTACTTTGGTGACGGCAAAACTTGCAGAGGTTGGTAGGGCTCCAATTTGCGCAGCGTGGGTTCAGGGTTCAGCTTTAGGCCGCGTAATTACTTTCTACACTGAGTTCAAGATGGCGGTCGATGAACATTTTTGTGCAAAAGAAGAAAACTCCTGTTTGAGGTGGCTCGTCTGGATTTTTAAGACCGCATCACGCGATATTTGAACGGCTGCCACCTCGCTGCTGTTTCATACTTTTTGTCAACAACTGCATGCTACACAATAATTTGTTTGAGTATTGTGTTTGTCATTTTTGTTGTTGTTTACTCAGACGTTGACGAGTGCACTGCTTCTTCCCCTGTTTGTGATGTCAATGCCATCTGTCAGAACACTCGCGGATCTTATTCCTGTACTTGCAAGATTGGTTACTCTGGTGACGGCAAAACTTGCAGAGGTTGGTAGAGCTCCAATTTGCGCAGCGTGGGTTCAGGGTTCAGCTTTAGGTCGCGTAATTATTTTTTAACGCTGAGTTCAAGATGGCGGTCGATGAACATTTTTGTGCAAAAGAGGCTCCTGTTTGAGGTGGCTCGTCTGGATTTTTAAGACCGCATCACGCGATATTTGAACGGCTGACACCTCGCTGCTATTTCATACTTTTTGTCAACAACTGCATGCTGCACAATAATTTGTTTGAGTATTGTGTTTGTCATTTTTGTTGTTGTTTACTCAGACGTTGACGAGTGCACTGCTTCTTCCCCCGTTTGGGATGTCAATGCCATCTGTCAGAACACTCGCGGATCTTATTCCTGTACTTGCAAGATTGGTTACTCTGGTGACGGCAAAACTTGCAGAGGTTGGTAGGGCTCCAATTTGCGCAGCGTGGGTTCAGGGTTCAGCTTTAGGTCACGTAATTATTTTTTACACTGAGTTCAAGATGGCGGTCGATGAACATTTTTGTGCAAAAGAAGAAAACTCCTGTTTGAGGTGGCTCGTCTGGATTTTTAAGACCGCATCACGCGATATTTGAACGGCTGACACCTCGCTGCTATTTCATACTTTTTGTCAACAACTGCATGCTACACAATAATTTGTTTGAGTATTGTGTTTGTCATTTTTGTTGTTGTTTACTCAGACGTTGACGAGTGCACTGCTTCTTCCCCTGTTTGTGATGTCAATGCCATCTGTCAGAACACTCGCGGATCTTATTCCTGTACTTGCAAGATTGGTTACTTTGGTGACGGCAAAACTTGCAGAGGTTGGTAGGGCTCCAGTTTGCGCAGCGTGGGTTCAGGGTTCAGCTTAAGGCCGCGTAATTACTTTCTACACTGAGTTCAAGATGGCGGTCGATGAACATTTTTGTGCAAAAGAAGAAAACTCCTGTTTGAGGTGGCTCGTCTGGATTTTTAAGACCGCATCACGCGATATTTGAACGGCTGACACCTCGCTGCTATTTCATACTTTTTGTCAACAACTGCATGCTGCACAATAATTTGTTTGAGTATTGTGTTTGTCATTTTTGTTGTTGTTTACTCAGACGTTGACGAGTGCACTGCTTCTTCCCCTGTTTGTGATGTCAATGCCATCTGTCAGAACACTCGCGGATCTTATTCCTGTACTTGCAAGATTGGTTACTCTGGTGACGGCAAAACTTGCAGAGGTTGGTAGAGCTCCAATTTGCGCAGCGTGGGTTCAGGGTTCAGCTTTAGGTCGCGTAATTATTTTTTAACGCTGAGTTCAAGATGGCGGTCGATGAACATTTTTGTGCAAAAGAGGCTCCTGTTTGAGGTGGCTCGTCTGGATTTTTAAGACCGCATCACGCGATATTTGAACGGCTGACACCTCGCTGCTATTTCATACTTTTTGTCAACAACTGCATGCTGCACAATAATTTGTTTGAGTATTGTGTTTGTCATTTTTGTTGTTGTTTACTCAGACGTTGACGAGTGCACTGCTTCTTCCCCCGTTTGTGATGTCAATGCCATCTGTCAGAACACTCGCGGATCTTATTCCTGTACTTGCAAGATTGGTTACTCTGGTGACGGCAAAACTTGCAGAGGTTGGTAGGGCTCCAATTTGCGCAGCGTGGGTTTAGGGTTCAGCTTTAGGTCGCGTAATTTTTTTTTACACTGAGTTCAAGATGGCGGTCGATGAACATTTTTGTGCAAAAAAAGAAAACTCCTGTTTGAGGTGGCTCGTCTGGATTTTTAAGACCGCATCACGCGATTTTTGAACGGTTGACACCTCGCTGCTATTTCATACTTTTTGTCAACAACTGCATCCTGCACAATAATTTGTTTGAGTATTGTATTTGTCATTTTTGTTGTTGTTTACTCAGACGTTGACGAGTGCACTGCTTCTTCCCCCGTTTGTGATGTCAATGCCATCTGTCAGAACACTCGCGGATCTTATTCCTGTACTTGCAAGATTGGTTACTCTGGTGAAGGCAAAACTTGCAGAGGTTGGTAGGGCTCCAATTTGCGCAGCGTGGGTTCAGGGTTCAGCTTTAGGTCACGTAATTATTTTTTACACTGAGTTCAAGATGGCGGTCGATGAACATTTTTGTGCAAAAGAAGAAAACTCCTGTTTGAGGTGGCTCGTCTGGATTTTTAAGACCGCATCACGCGATATTTGAACGGCTGACACCTCGCTGCTATTTCATACTTTTTGTCAACAACTGCATATTGCACATGTTTGAGTATTGTGTTTGTCGTTTTTGTTGTTGTTTACTCAGACGTTGACGAGTGCACTGCTTCTTCTCCCGTTTGTGACGCTAAAGCCACCTGCCAGAATACTCGCGGATCTTATTCCTGTACTTGCAAGATTGGCTACTATGGTGACGGCAAAACTTGCAGAGGTTGGTAGGGCTCCAATTTACGCAGCGCGGGTCCAGGGTTCAGCTTTAGGCCGCGTAATATTTTTTTAACGCTGTTCAAGATGGCGGCCGATGAACACTTTTGCCCAAAAGTGTTTGAGGTGGTTTGCCTTGATTTCAGTTTTAAGATCACATCTCGCAATATTTGAACGGCTGATACTTCACTGCCAGAGCTCAGTACGACTGGTGGCATCACATTTACTACACAGTGAATGAACTTTGTATTTAGCATGACGTCATGTATTTCACATATTTCCTATTTTCTTGACATCTAGACCCAAACTTTCGAAACGACCTCATGTCTCTTGTAGGCTACATGCAGGTCTTTCCGACAGAAAAGTTTTCAGATAAAAAAAATCAGGTTTAATATTTTCATTGAAAAAATCATTGATTCAACCGCTGTTTAAAGTTGCTAGCCTTGATTTTGTAAGACAACACCACGTGACATTTGAACGGCTGAAAGATTGCTGTCAGAGCTCGGTTAAGGACTGGCGACTTCACATTTACGTCGAACGAACTTGGCAAAGGCATAGGTTTGATTGAAATCAGTATACAAACACAGAGATGTCATCATACAATTTATATATTCCAATTTTCTCGACACTAGACTTAAAGTGGTACTACGATCAAAAAATCACTTGGGTTCAAAACATTCCTTGGAAAAATAAAGATTCATCTTTCCTTTCCTTGATTCGTCAAGATCCATGTTTTCTGTATACGGAATGAAAGGACGTTTTCACTGTATATTCATGATGTAGCATCAGACTAGTTTCGAGAGTTTCACGTGATTTACTTCATTCGATTTTATTTGATGTTACAATAGGTTATATTTAAAATATGTTGATGTTATAATTTTAAGTGGTGACACCTTTGTTACGAGCTGTAATTCCAAAACTAGTAGATGATTTTTAACTAAACCTTTTAATCTAACTTTCAAGGTGTGTTGCACGTCTCCGTAAACTTGAAATGCATTGAATCATTTTAAGGGATGGATTTAAAGCGAAAAATATACTTAGGGGACTTTAACATTTATTCACGAAAGCGTCACCACTATATAATTTGTTGACACCTAATATCTTTCTGAATTTTCTCTTTTGTCTTTATTTCACATAGTTGTATACTGCTCTCAAACTATCGTAAGAATGTTTGTCTATTGCATAATCGCGAAATATTAGTAATAAAAATTTAACATAAATAACGGTTTTCTATTTTTATTTATAGATATTAACGAGTGCGGTACAATTCCTGCCCCGTGTGACGTCAATGCTAACTGCCAGAACAATGAAGGATCGTATCTTTGTTCCTGTAGGGTGGGATTCAGTGGGGACGGCAGAACGTGCCAAGGTATGAGGGAAATTATTACTAAGTAAGATCGGGCATGTAATCTAAAAGGAAAAAAGGGAAAAGGATACTCATCCCTCTGAAACGGAATGAGCTCATATCCTCCCCCTCCCCTTTTTTGTTTTTCAGCAACGCCGTCCGTCAGCGCAACGAGTTCCTGTTCAAATCTTTTGGTCACTCGAACTGGTGTGAGTGGTATCATATTTTCAAGCAAAAATGGAGTTTACAACAACAATATGGATTGCAATTGGAGTTTATCATCGAATGTTAACACAAACGTGAAACTGGTATTCTTCAGATTTCAAACTGAACATAACTACGATTTTGTTTATGTTTACGATGGTGGATCGGCTTCATCCCCTCTGGTTGGCAAATTTAGCGGAACATCTCGTCCTGCAATCGTTACAAGCTCCCATAACAAGCTCTTCATCAGGTTTACAAGCGATGGCTCCGTCACACCCAGTGGATTTGCAGTAGGTTACCATGGTAAGCAGCGTGTAAAGAACATACTTTAATTTCAAACTAAAAGAACCACAGGATTTGAAATAAATGAAATAAGACTGAGCTAATTAAATGTTAAGAGTGGTTCTCTGTGTAATTCTCGGCGCTGAAATATACTCGCCTCTTTTTTGTTTTTGTTTTTCTTTTTGTTTTGTTTTTAAATGAACTTGCTCGTTTCAATCACACTGATTGTAACGAGAACTGGAATCCAACGTGTACGGTTAGGCGATGTTATAAAACCTGTTATATTATAGGCAGTGCAGGGGGTACAGTAAGTACGCATCTTATTGGTTCTCCTACACGTGCTAACTGGCTATAAGCTCATATTTACGAGTGAAGAGGTTGGGCAAATACGAGGAAGTTGTCCCCGTGAAATCCAGCTGGACGTGAACTCATAGCCTAGGGGCACCCAATAAGTCATTTTGGTTGAATATCTGTTCGGAAGCCTTGTATAGCCGCCTCAGAAATTGGGGATTAGTTTTGATGAAAAACTAGAGTTTCCTTTCGCAAAATGTCTCCCCAAGTCTCGTAAAATAAATACAAATACGTAGATATATTTTTCGTTTTCGAAGGGACAAATATGTCCCCTAGAATGCAAAATTAGGTCAGTTAGCATTTTTGGTAAGCCAATAGCAGTTAGGGAATTCGGGAAACAAGATTCCGTTTCCTAAAATTTTCTGTGCCCTTAATTTTCAGCTATTCAGCTAAAGAATCCAAACAGAACAACATGTGTTAGTTTATACAGATATCCCTTTAAAAAGTCCTGAAACAGTGCGAGAAAACAGTAAAAAATATTTAAAGGTGCTTCCCTTGAATTTTTTTTCGCTTGGTGCCCCTGAAAGCCAAACGGGGGGTTGTCTGTATAATATAAGATTAAGTTGAGGCGCACATGAACTCATACCAAAAAAGTTGCTTCACTGATCATGTACATGCTCACTGAGGATATCTCCTTGCGTTTTGGCCTCTAAACCCTGCGGGGGCAATATTTTTGCACCAAATGACGATATTATCGATCAAAGTTAAGGCTACAAATCTAAGATAAAAGAATGGACCCCAGTCTCTTTCTTCTCTCTCTTTCCGCGCCTGTCACGGCGTGCTACTTGCCGTTCCCCGCTCCCACTTTGCGCTTCGATCTCCTTGCGCTAAAAATTACGAGGAAAAAAGGACTGCTCACACTCTACATAATTTGTTAATGTTAATTTAATTTGTTTCTTCATTTAAGTTGCCAATACCATTCGCCTTGTGCGAGGAAGTACTCCTTTAACCGGCAGAGTTGAAATCTTCCATAATAATCAATGGGGCACAATTTGCGATGATGATTGGGATATCAACGATGCAAATGTGGTGTGCAGGCAGCTTGGATTCCCAGAAGCCCTTCAAGTCTTTCGCAGTGCTCGTCACGGCCAAGGAACAGGCCCCATTTGGTTGGATGACGTGACCTGCTCAGGAAGTGAGTCGCACATTGCAAGTTGCGGTCACCGTGGATGGGGAATCAATGACTGTTCTCACGGTGAAGATGCCAGTGTGGAGTGTTCTTCTACAATTCCTTGAATTAGCTGGCAGTAATCGGAGCTTTTGATGGGGAACGGAGGGAACTTCTACCCATTGGTCTTAATGGTCACGCCAAAAAAAAAGCCAGTAAACGTCACTTAGTACGTTTTAGATGTAGCTCTTGCCTCCACACGTCCTAACATTTCAGTTTAATTCATATCCATAAGGAATTAGTTATTCTGATTTTTAATATTCTTAGCTTCTTAATCCAAAAGTAATGGGAGGTGCGTTTAGCGTTCAACTGTTGTTTCCCGGATAATCGGACTTATTCTCCTTAAGGCTTGGAATTTTCTTGTAAAATAGTTTGGAGTAAAATTTTCCGACCTCAAAAACCCGAACCTAAACTTCGCTAAAATTGCTGCTATTAACCTCAAACGTAAGTTGAATGTAAATCAATGCGTTTGAATGTTTAGTTGTCGCATTGGCGATTCTTTACGTTTACGTACCAGACAAGCGAAGGCTTCCAACAAGCAGAAGAAATCCAAGCGCCAACGCGATCAGCTTCTGGCACGAGAAAATACTGAAACATAGACATAAAAAGCAATGCTTGTTACGGTGATGAACTCAGACAACTCACGGAACCTGCTCTTGTGTTAATCAAGCTTTGTGCTATTTTTGCCATAGATTTTTCTAGGTTTCCTAAGTAGTTCTTAGAAGCTACCCAGTGTGTTTGTGTATACTGTGAAGAGGGAACATTCGTGTAGTTAGTTGAGCATAAATAATCTAACGTTCTCTCTTGCTTTCAAAGATGAGTAATTATATCTAATTCGCTCAAGAAAAGCCCAACCCGGTCTTGCGTGCCTTCATGTCCCCAGGAGCTATGCCGGCTCCGACGTCATTCCCGGGTAGGTTCAACTATACCAAGTTGGTCGAGAGGAAGAGGCCTGACGAAGGACAGCCCCTTCCCCTCCAGGTAGAGGGTTGGGTGTGGGTCTGATCACCCCACCTTCACGGCAGACTACAGCACCTCTATGGGCCGTATGAGCTACATGGTGCGAAGAAGCCTAACTGAATAAGTAAGCTCCAAAACAACTTGAGCTTTTCATTCCAGTTTTAATATTTAACCGCATTTATATTGATAAGTCGCATTTAGCCATTTATCCTTTCCTACATATTCTTAGCTAGTACAGCCTAATGTCCAGGCATTCCTTTAATCCTACTCACCCGATTTTCGTGCGATTGTCATTACGTCAACCTTTCGCGCACTTCCCTCAGGACTCGCGAAATACGAGAATGCCAAGGGACTGGGCTAAGTTGTTAAACGAAAAAAGAGAAAAGGCAACAACAATATTAAGTTTAAAAGTAGAATATAAATTTTGCTTTTTGTTAATTTTGTGTATTTTCATATAGGCTTAAAAAATCATAATTGTGCTTTAGAGATTTGATCATAAATTTAGAAAACATTCCTTCGATTTCTTTTTATCTTACTAGTATGGCTTGTGTCAATGCACATATCTAATACTGAAGACAATTCCTGCATCAGGATATCCCACTCTTTGAACTTTACTCTGAAAAGAAAACCCGCCGCTTGCGTTAAGTCGACTTTTCTTTGTTTTTACAAGATCGTCATTCAGCCCATTATTTAACGCTTGGTATTGTATCCAGATTCCCTAGTATTGCGGTCAGCGAACGATTGGCGAATGTCTGCTGACCGAGGAGCCGCAGACTCTACGAGCAAGATCTTTCAGCTTTTTTCCGCTCGACAGTGGGGTTTCCTGATGCAACATGTTCTCATAGATTCCCTATTCTTGGTGCTCGTTGTAATAGTACAGGTGCTGGTGTAAAATAAACTTACTGTTGGAACCAAACTTTGTGGTGGTCAAGTTCTTATAATTTTTTTTAGCAAAATTTGTCAGTCAGAGGGCAATTCACTCATTGGAAGAGATTTGTCGCTCTCTTTCTCTGTGCGATTTCAAATGCAATCGTTTCAAATGCAACGAAAAGAGTGTAGATTAACCCAAGAAAATCATCCGAGAATCAACAGTAAATATATAGTTGGAATAGAAATGTTAATCTAGGTACCAGTTTCTAGCGCCCTTGAAACCATTACATTTGAAATCGCATGAATAAACCATCTGTGATTTAATGCAAAGGTGGAAAACAGCACTGAAACGCAGAAAAATCAATGTCTTTTTATTAGAAAATTATGATTGTAGCTACAACGCGTTCGGCTTCAGTTTAAACTACATAGGCATGTTCAATAACGTCCAAATATTCCCACTAGCTGCGTTGTGTGAGCTGGGTTGTCATATCATTTCATATACTCCATGCAGCCATATTTGATGAGGTGGATGCTCCGCAGACTGTTTCTAGGTCAGTGATCAGCGCCGGAAAATTCACACAGTTAGTATAATGTTGAAAGCCAGGTGACTGATAAACTATCAAATCCATGTGTTTGGCAAAATATTGAGCCCATGCGAAGGGCATATCTTAGTTTAAACATTCATGGCGCAATTACGAGGAACAATTTTCTTTTATTCTCCAGTTCGTTTCTTAACAGAAACGGTATGTTATATTCTCAAAATCCACGTCGTAAACGAAACGAAAAAGGACTCAGAAAGGACCATCCGTTCTGTCTTATAAAGCCTGAAGACTTTGCTTTGTTTATATTTCCAAGTTACCTTAAAAGATCGTGGGTTAAATTCATGATTTTCTATTTCAAATGACACGTAAAGTAACCAGCATATTCCAACTGTCAATTTGTCAGGCCAAACTGAGCTTTCACCAGTTAAAATCCCAAATTCACCTGACATTTGTCAGATGACAGGCTGTTATTGCAGGCTTGCCTTTAATTTCATTCCGGACTGAACAAGTACTAGTCTCAGTTTTTGTGCTGCATGTGTCAAAGTAGTCAAAACTGGACAAAATTTCCCAAAATAACACAGACCGTTGCTCCCCTTACGTCATAGTAACTCTGCTCTTGACCAATCACGTTTAAGCATTTTCTGAGCATGTATTTTAGTGTTAGTACCACTTGTGTTTAAGTTTTTACCGGGCATACAGTGAGGGTGTTAACAATATTCATCCAAAGACGTGCCTGCATTTATGACGATTGGTTTTGAAATTGTGTTTCACAAGAAAGCCTTTATGAATCAAGACAGGTGAATTTTAGCGGAACTTTGTCTATGCAAGGTTCATCCGTTGCATTTCGGTGTGAGTAATTTTTTTGTCTGAAGAGAAACAATAGTAAAGGAACTTCAAAACAGGTGTGTCTAGTGTACTTCTTTTTATTTCATAGGCATTTGTATATTCGCGCAAGAGTTAAAGAAAAGTTAAGTCCAACTGTTGATTACATGTAGTTATGCGGTGCGTGTGAATGGCTAGGAATGTATGACGAACTCAGTAGTTAAATGTATTTATTTATTATTTTTTTTGCGCTTATTTTCAAGACGATTTGGTTCAGTAAAGTGACTGGAATTGTGTAAGTGGTTCTTTTACCCAGAGGGAAGAAGCTGGCTTGTCACAGGAAGGGAGGGGGGGGGGGGGGGGAGATTCGATTGTGAAATTAAATAGTATGCAATGTTGTATATTTTTATAATACTCCCGCTTTCCGCCCTCTCTTTTCCCCCTTCCAGGAGATTTCCGGTGCCCCTTTCTCCCGTGTTTCTGCTCCCTTTCCCTCCCCCACCCTCCCCATAAGAGCTATTCGAGACCAATTCTAACGAACGTCTCACGGCGACATTTTTTCTGCTCGAGTCTATTCAAAAATCACTTTCATTAACGTTGATTTCCAGTCCGTACTGCGCAGACTCAGCCCCGAATTGTTTGTGAGCCTCACATGATGTAATGTTGTCTTCGCGACGATTAAAAAAAAACATAGACAATTTATGAAATAGAGTGCATGTTTGGAGCTGTACGAAAATGTTTTCACATGGGAAAAATAACTAGACTTTAATACCTCGTCATTTTCGGAAGAATCTTCCTGCAACACACCGTGTGTTCATCCACAGACTTGGTGTTCCTCGTGCTCGACGGCAACTGGACGTGCAAAACTGCTGGGCACTACGACATAGGCAATCACTTCGTCCTGTTTGCCGTGAACAAAACCCAGTACATGCATACGTACACACCGAGATATTATCTCGTCCTGGCTGCGCGGCCACCTCAAAGTCTCTTTCGTCAATTGCACCGAGAGTTAAAAAAGCTCACATCCATGATGGCAGGAGACAAAAATTTAATTTCACTTTATGTAAGACGTCACGAATTTGTACATGTCTTAACGGTCTTACATGACGTAAGTAGTTTTCAAAACAAAAAACAAAAACAAGCCGTTAAGCCTGCGCAGTACGGACTGGAAATCAACTTTAAGCCCCAATGCTTACTTACCAATTCAGATCGCTTGTGAACTGGGTTCATTATTTTTGTTTTTTTTTAGGGGAAGCAATACCCGAAACGGCAGTAATTACAAGACAAACCGTTTTTTGGCTCGTCACGCAACGCTCTGGGAAGGAGCGTTGTGTGACTAGAATTTAGACGGTGAAGGATGGTCACGAAAACACGCCAAGACGACCGAGTTCTCTTGTGTTTTTATCATATTTAAAACATGGATTCAAGTGACGCGAAGAGTTTTAATTCGTGACTATGGGAATTATAATATTCTTAACACTCCCGATAATGAAAAGACTGGGCGCATTCTTTTGCAAAGTAGTTCTTAATAATTAATTAGAAACATAACGTTAACTTAATAGTGCACAAGTGGACTAAGTTAAATTTTAACACATATGACATAGAGTTAGAGTTAAGCTTTAAGCCAAAGTCCTGAATTCAAGATTTTAGATAGCTCAAATCCTGAATTCGAGATTTTGGATAGCGAAAATCCTGAATTCAAGATATTGGAAAGACAAAATCCTGAATTCTAACCCTAACCCTAACTCTAGCTCTACAAAAATAACTCTAGAAATAGCCGTCCCCGGTTGAACTGTTTTAAAACTAAACAAAAAAGTAATTAAAAAAAAAGGAAACGGATAAGAGAAGTTTATTCTCATCAAAGGAAAATTCGACACACTTTCGTTTCACGGTTGACAACAACGTTGTGAAAGATTAAGCTATCGTTCTGATGACAAAATAGTCTGTAAACTGAGCTTTCCTATCGCAAATGAAATGACGGCAAAATATAGATAATTTTTGTTTTGTTTTTTTGCAAGTGTCTTCGTAAAAACCAAGCAAACTTTTAATTTGCTCGTTTAAAAACACGGACAGGTGAATCGAATAACAGTGTTTAGGAAAAATGGGCGATTTTATATTACCGTAAAATCAAGATAAGGGGACGATTATTTAAACGAAGCCTATGTTAGACGTTGCTTACGGCCAAATCGAGGTTTAGACGACGACTCCATAATCCACGGCTAACCGGAGTCTAAATCGCATTATTTGAACGCCGATGAGCCGGAGTTCACGAAGACCACGTTTAGGCGACGTCTAACAAGTGTACCTATTGTTCTGACATCATGCATGCGTGCTACTCCCAGAGGAACTCTATTGTCTTGGTGCTGTTTTCTTTTAATAAAAGGACTGCATACATAATGTCGTATAGAGCTGTGGGGAAATATTTTCAAGAAATTTTACTTACGTTTTTAAAGGAAATGAAAAAATGGAATCACATATCTCTTAAATTCAGCTCAGAGGTTCAGGAAGTGCATAAGAATACAAATTAAGAAACAAGTTAACTGCAAAGGGCTAGAATCAGTGAAAATAAACGGTTAAACGACGTCTAAACCTACTCAGGAGCAGGTCTAACTTGCTATTGTTTGTTAGTCCACGGTTAAACTTCGTCTAGACGCGGCTTATGATAAACGTTGTTTAAATAATTGGAATCGCGGGCTAAATCCCGATTTAGACCACGACTTTCTTAGCCGCAGTCTAAACTTCGTTTAAATAATCGGCCCAAGAAGTCCACCCTTTTAATAACAAAACATCATTTTATTTATTCCCCTCCTAGATACAAGCAACTGCATGTCCTAAACGGCAATGTTTTGCGATAAAGCTGCACTAAATTGACTGAAACAGTGGTTCCTTACAAATTTTGTATGCTTTTTAACCAGCAAACGTTCCAAAGTTGTATGTCTTGAAAATTTTATATTATTCCAAGGATGGAATTGTATGTTAGTCAGACCTTATGAGGCAATATTCGCATGCAGAATCGTTTTACCCAAGTAACTAGAAAAAACTAGTGCTATTAATTGTAAACAAGCGGCTTCTTCTGATAATTTTGCAAACTTTAAATAATGTTATAATCTCAGCAGGATATTACGTTTCCGTTAGCGGACACAACTGAAGGCAATTGTCTGTTGAATTAAAATCATAAAAGAATGATGTGCCACATTTTGAGGACATTGTCACCATATTAGCGTCTGAATTTGTGTTAAAGACAGCTACTTTATGAAAATAACACTACTTTGATAAACTGTGAAAATAAAATGATTAAGAGTCGTTTATAAACGAGATTTTCTCTTCTCCAAAAAGAGAGAAAGAATGGAAGTTATTTCTTTTCAGTGGAAACTGCAAACCATTTTAATTGCATGTGCAAAGAAACTACAACACGTGAATTTTTGTGGCTTTCTTACTAGATTTAGCACTTTCTTTAATAGAAAACAATTACAAAAATGCTTCCAGATTGCGAGAAGTTGTAGATTAGTTTTGACGATTTTCGGTTCACAAAAACATTTTTTAGAAAAGCGTAAAATATTGAACAAGTTAGAGACTTTCTCTTAATTAGAGTAATGACGATAGTCATTATTATAATATTACAGATACCATAAGGAGGGACGTCATCGGGAGTTTTATGTTTGGGAGTCAAAATTGTCCTAGTTAATAGGAGGATCCTTGTTTATGTCGGCAGTAGCATTATCATAAATTATCGAAAACTTTATAGTTAGCTTGGCAGCTGGAAACAAAAAAATTGATAGATACTGGCACAATTAGTAAAAATAACAAATATGAGAGGAAAATGTTGAAAATTGAAGGAGATATTCCTTATTCGTGTTCATGAAATTCATATACAGCAAACGCAGCACGCAAGGCCTTTTGGGTGAAGGTGGACCTTTAGCTGTCTTTTAGCTTTTAAAGTAATACCAGTACTAAAAGAGTTGACATAGCCTCTTTATATATGACAAAAACGAGACTAAAAAAGAATTTGGATCTCATGTTTTGTAAAGCTCTACACGTTTATATTTCAGAGTTAAAATACTGTGTGATCAGTGTCCACAGAAATAACGCCTTCCCTTTACAACTGAAACAGCTAGTAGATATACTTCAGTTTTACCCATTAATAAATAATGCGTTGCCAGACAATTAATTTGCGAAGCCCCTTATGGAAACATAAACAAGACATTTGCGTCGAGTAAAAAAATTAATCCAGTTATGTGTTAACTGGGCTTGGATAGTGGTAAAGAGCCCCCTTTCAGCTAATGACAAACCCGTTGCACGCCCAATTCAAGAATGCGTATCTAGAGAAGATATCTCAAGGGATTGGTAAGAGGACTTTCATTTTTCGAACTTTCTTTTTACATATCTCTAAGGGTATAGTTTTGTACTGCAGTTATTGTGTTTCCTGGTTGAATTCCCAGTTTTAAACTGACGAAATTCATTTCAGTGCTTCGTAATGCAGCCACAAATAACATGATCGTTTTTCTGTGTGGAAACGTGCACGTTTTACTTCAATTCGTCTTGCGGAAACTGCTTAAGCATTTTTACCGAAATGAAAATCAGTGGACGATATATATTTGTGGCGTTTCTCACAAGGACTTTAGCTAGTGTAAACGATTTATATTTTCTTTTTTTCTTGGCATCGTTAAAGTTTCACTTCCCAGATTTTGCAGGCGACTTGCCTATATACAAATGGCGAAAATTGCAATTGTACCGGCCAACTTCACACAATTTTGGCAAATTCTAAAGCCTATATTGCAAAATAAAAGGCCTTGAGACTGAATTCTCGATATTTTTTCATCATCTGATTGTCATAAGGGTTTCTTTCAAAAATTAAGGAAATCATTTACGATGTAGTTCCTCCGTCAATTTGAAAAATATTCGAATGCATTGAGCAAGATGCGGCTAAAGATCAAGTGCCTTCAGTTAACTGTTTTCAGCTGCGTTTACTTAGTCTACTATGATTTTATTTTTGCCTTTCCGAAAACAATTTCTCAGTTATATGACAAGCCAAGAGCAATCTCCAACGACCGTATTTGTCTTGGGAAGAGAAATATTTGCATTATAATTATCGGCCTCCAGAGACATAAGGACTTATTCCTTGCCGAATATCGGCCGGGTCGCACTGGCCGGGGTGAAAATCTGTTTTACGTAAGAAAAAATGTCACCGCATAGGTTTTGTTAGTGCGACCTATTGTAAAACTTTTCAGAAATTAGTGGAACTGATAAGCTGTCAACTAAAACGAGAAAGCAAACAACATCCTGTTTGCTTGTGAAACCATCGAAAAAGCCTCACGCAGTTAACTTATTCGAGCACACCGCCAAAGATCGATGGTCTAATTTAACCTGCCTTTTCACAATTTTGCCATTGTCGGCTTGCCGCACATTGCGGAGAACGGAAGCTGGTGCGATTCTTGAGAAAACCCAAGGAATTGGAACGAGCAGCAGATTTGTGTCGCACCAGTCTTCAATCTACGGACACATCGTTTTTAAATTAAATATAATATTTTTCAAGTGCGACCGAAACTGAACAAAAAGTCAAAAATAGAGTTCGCTTTGGCGAAATGCTTGTTCGGAAGGCATTCAACGCCTGAGATCATATGGATTTAATTATGATGAAAAACTGCCGTTACTCCATCACTTCAAACTTGCGTAACTTTTGTTTTTCTGAGGGACAGATACGACGTTTAGAGTTCGAAATAAGATCAGCTATTGTTTCAGGAAGCTACAAAAGCTTAGAAATTCGGGGAATAAGAACCTAAATTTTTAGGTTGTGAGTTAAAATTTTCATCTTAAGACTGAACCGAACAGATCGATGTGGTAGCTTAAACAACGGCCTTTTAAGTATTTTGCTTAGCTTTCTTTTCTTTCATTACCCCTGAAAGTTGTCGAACACAAAGTAGTTTTTTCCTTTTGAAACGAAAACTCCTTTGTTTCATTGATGTACTGAACTAACGCGGCAGTTTAGTTATTGGCAAAAATGTTTTTCGTCCGGTGCAAGAGAGACATTGACAACTATTGGCCATATGTATAGTTGTCGACAACTAATTGGTAGTCTATTACAAATTGTAATGGTTCCCTATCTAAAACAGCCGTGTGTAAGAAGGTTGCATCGAACACTAATAGTTATCGGCTGTAAGTGTATACCACACAAGTCAGTAGTGTTTTTCGCGTGCTCCGATTGGCTACTAAAACTCGTGATAGCTTGCTATTCACCTCCGAGCATTAGGCAGCGATCGCTTCGCGCGGCACTTTGCGCGGGTTTTTCACATTTATCAGGAAACAAAATAACTTTTTGGGGCTGGCTATTCACTTGCGTGGTATATACTAAAACAATTATTCACCTCAGTGTCGGTGAATAATAATGAATATTCACCTCTACTTTGATTCAGTGAATAATTTTCAACTACTCCGTTCTTCGGTCACATTAAACAACAAAAACAATTTCTTTCGTGGTCTGTGCGGGTCCAATGAAGAGTAAGCTTCCGCAAATTTTCGCGAACTTTAACAGATTTATTTTCCCCCGAATTATGTCAAAGAGGGCTTGGCAGTTTCTGAACGTTGTTTTCCTGACAGAGGCGAAATACCAAAAGTTAGAAAAACCAAGCCACGAGTTGGTTTAATTTATATGTAATGTTTTGGTCATAAATAAGCAATTCTCCCCGTGTTCCTGTAGGCTTACCTCAGGCAAGCGAGCTTGCATTTGCACCTGTCCACTGCTGCACGCATTGGCTCCGCCAAATGTTTGAGGCAACACATCCTGTGCTTTCCATTTATCCCTTTTCTTCGGTTTGGAATTCCGAAACCCTCCCTGTCAATGGAAAGGCTTTTCTCGATTTCAGTTCAAAACTGGCAATTTCATTGTTAGAAAAATAGCGCGAAATGGTGCAAGAAGCCAAGAAAATGGGGGTTGCACCGCCACAACGTTGTGAAATTGTAGACAATCTATTTTGGCAAAGGACGAAACGTTGTTGAGAAGCGGGAGATAATTTTGACCTCGATTATAATATTCTGAATCAACACCAGCGAGTTAATGCTATATTGTCAGAAAAAAAAACTTAAAGAGAGCACAAAACTATTATGGATTTTACTGTGTAGTTTTTATGAGGAGGTGTAATTTATAATTATTAGGTAATGAAACTGTTATTTACGACTAAAGAGAAGGTGATATACCATCAAAGGTCGTCCGCTTGTTCTGGTAAATTATTTACAGTAATTGTGTATTCCGTTTGCATTTCAACTAGGTGAACTGGATGTTTTGGTTAAATGGGTTTCTGTTTTCAATTTTTCAGATCTCTTTGTGTTCCAAAGTCAGCCTGTCACGTGCACAATGGCCCTCCGCATCGCAGTTCTGTTTTCGCTGAGTCAGCTACTCCATCGTGCAGTCAGTAGTCAGCAGCGCCCTGCCAGTGGAATCGAGAAATCCATCTTTGGCTGGAAATTACGGGATCACACCTACGGGACGATGATGGCAGAACTTGGTTCCGAGTGCGTGATCGCTTGCCGACTTGACCAGAGATGTCAAAGTTTTAATTTTGTCATATCTGTCGGCAAGTGTGAGTTCAATAATAGAACTAAGGAAGCCAGGCCTGAGGATTTTGTTCAGGATCAGGGTCGATTTTATTACAGACGGGCTATCAAACGAGGTACATTGTTGCAGTCAGAAGTTGTTATGGCAAATCCTTGAATGACCATTTAACGTAATTTCCCAGGAGTGACACAATACTTGATTTTGATATTATTTTCGCTGAGTTCACCATAATCCTTCGGTTTTTGTCTTAAATGCTAATTAGGGTTAATTGAGCTTGAAACGCAACTGAGACTGCAAAATGAAAGTAAAAGGTAAAAAAGAACATGTTGAATTGTTTTGATTTGTGTGTGTTGTGTTGTGTTTTTGCGTTGTGTTGTGCTGTGTTGTGTTGCGTAGCGTTAGTTTGTGTTGTTATGTTGTGTTGGTTTTTTACTGTGTTGTGTTGTGCTGTGCTGTGCTGTGCTGTGCTGTGCTGTGCTGTGCTGTGCTGTGCTGTGCTGTGCTGTGCTGTGCTGTGCTGTGCTGTGCTGTGCTGTGCTGTGCTGTGCTGTGCTGTGCTGTGATGTGCTATGTTGAGTGTGTTGTGTCGTTGGGTTTTGTTGCGTAAATGTCACCAAACTTGCCACGAGTCTCCCAGTAACTCAGTTGCTAGAGCATCCGACCAGTCACTGACCAGTGTATGGAAGGTCATGGGTAATTGACTCCCGTAGAGGAGTTACGCGGTTCCTTTGTCTCACGCCCGTGAAAAGCTTAGTAACATTTTTTCTTGTCAATTTTTCTCTCTTTGCAGTTCCGCTCGGTTCCATTCCTGAGCTGCCAGCAGAGACCTGTAAAGAGATTAAGGCGAGTGAAGGAGAAGCGGTCAGCGGTAAATACTGGCTCTCTTCTATTAAGCCCGATATTCCTGTACTTGCTCACTGCGATATGGAAACAGACGGTCAGTTTTTACTCGAGTTTTTATTTACTATTTTATAGTTTTGTCAGCACTTAAAGCTCGTTTAGCTGTTTTGTTTAGTTTTTTTTTCCTTTCTCTTTTTTATTGTTGTTTGCTCAGACGTTGACGAGTGCACTGCTTCTTCTCCCGTCTGTGATGTCAATGCCATCTGTCAAAACACTCGCGGATCTTATTCCTGTACTTGCAAGATTGGATTCTTTGGTGACGGCAAAACTTGCAAAGGTTGGTGGAGCGTCAGTTTTCACAGCGTGGGTCCAAGGCTTAGGCTTGTTGTGAACTACGCAACGCAACACAATACAATATACCAAAATTTGTACAATACACACAATATCCTGTAAACTGCGCAATACCCATTCGTAAAATACGTCATATCTCGTAATCAGCTTTCTTCTCAATTGTGGCTCCCACAAGAAAACTTAAACTGATTTGGGTTCGCAATTTTCGAATTTGAATTCTTCTTGCTTCGGGCATCCACTCGAGAGTACATATAATGTCGCCGTCTTTTTAACAGGTTTCTGGAGAATTAAGTACACAACTCCTAAAACTTGCGTATACGATCTCCAGTACTCTGAATCAGTAGAACTATCTGGCTCTTATGGTAAAACAGTCATCAAGAAACATTAAAATCGTGTATTTTAAAAGTTAATAGGGCTCATGCTGGAACAATTCACACAAAAACACTTACTACAGAACTTATGCATCCATTTTGCATGAGATCCAACCTCGTGGAAAATACTAAATAATGCTTAAATATAACTGTCTTTTTAAGTAAGCTTTAAGCTGCTTTTCTCCGTAGATCTAAGAATCGTTTAATAAAGCTTAAACACCATGTAAATGTGGCGTTTCACCCGGTGATGATGAGATGGAGGGCATGCTTGAAGCAATGATCTATAGCTTACTTGCCACGATGCCTCGTTTAATTATCAGAGTTGTTTTGGCCGAAAATATTTCTGGAATAGCTTTTACCAAAAAAATTCTTTCGTTGCCTGTAGTTAAGTTAAACGCAAGACACGGATGATGATAGCGGAGCGGCGCCAAGCGAACTACCACTACTTCGGACTTATGGGACTCCACAGTGCGTCGGGAACTTCCGGAGCGAGCCGTTTTCAGATATTTTCAGATTAACTGGCTGCATCGATGTCTGCCTCTATGAGCTTATGCTGTCTGAAGCACAATAATTAAAGGCTTGTTTTTCGAGTTATGAGAAATAGTTGGACAATAACAGAAAAAAATAGTCACACGACTGCTTAATTTAAAGAAAAAGAAAACAGTTTGAAAGAAAGCCTAGAACTGAAAACTCCCAGTTACTTTTAATTAGCGATTTATTCTGAGCTCCAAAACGTCAAGAGCAAAGTTGTTAATTACATTGGTCTGCTTGGCTTGAAAAGAAAGATCAACTTTGCAGCGTTCTCTTAGTTACAGACGTTTAATACCGCGGCAAACCTACACGATAAACGCGAAACTCCAAGTATCCAAGAAACCAAAAAAATTTCCTTGGCTTTAAGCTTATGATTAAAAGCAGGTATTCATAGCCATTTACACATCAAAACCGATGTTAGCAATTTGACAGTGCTACTTTTAAGCAACACACCGACCTCATCTTATTAAATTCTGTTTTATCTTAGTTCACTGGCGCAAAGTCAATTCCTCTCCCGTGTGTTTTGAAGCCAGAAATAACCAGTTTGGCATATTCTACGTCCCATCGAGTGGCAACTTAGCTGCCATAAAGTTGGTTCACCGGTACGGTAACGTGTCCTGTGACAAAAGGTCAACTTCCAACTGGTCTTACTGGGGATGTGGAGCGAATCCACCCTTAACAGGTCAGGTGAACGTTGTCATAACAACCTCAGCGAATTACGTCCTTTTTCCACCAGACCGGTTCAAGGTCAGTAATACGAAGTGGTACAAGATTTCCGGATATAACTCGCTCTCGCCAGAGCTTGTTCTGTCACTTTTCTCCCATCCCTACAGGGTGGATTCAAGCCAAGAGTTACGTCTGTGGTATGGTGAAGATTTGGTGAACCGGAGCGAAGGAGATAACGACGGAAGAGCATGTTGTGATGTTTATGTAAAATATGTCTGAAGAGGTTTCCTTTTTCGAATAAGTGAAGAAGTAAAAGAAGTTAATAGTTACGAGGTTGTATTTGTAAGAAGATCGGAAAAGTTCTAGAAGTAAAGCACGAGAAAGGACATTCCTTGAACTGTTTTTGATAAGGTATAATTAAGGAACATAAGTATAATCAAGGAACATAAATGAGTTTCTTTGTTTGTTTGTTTGCTTGTGTAATAATTTAGTATCATCGTGTAAGGGATCGTTTGACTTGTAATACAAATATAATTAAAATGGGGAACAGAAAATATTGCTCACTGATCTTATCCCTTTCCGGGAGGGTTTTGGTAAAAGGGCAGGAAATTACTACTGATCATAATAAACGATTTCAACATAATATTAACAACATTTCAAGTTTCATTTGAATGATCGCACTTTAGAATTTTATCCACAGACCCAAAAGATGGAACCACTTCTTACAGCATACTAAACAACGTCACAGGAAAGTACTGCTCAATAGCTTTCAGTTTCAGTGGTCACAACTTTGGGATTTTATCCACAGACTGAAAAGCTAACACCAGCGTGTAAATCGTAAGAAAGCACATCAGGAAAGTACTGCTCAGTAGCTTTCAATGTATTGGTTACACCTCATTCATCCACAGGCCCTAAAGGTAAACCTATCTCATACTGCATAATAAACAGCATCACTGTACATTTATAGCAATTGTTTGATTAAAACCTGATTGAAGAAATCCGGACTGCCAATTTAATCCTCTTTAAGGCCTATTTCAAAATGATTTCACATACTACATTGTAAAATGGAGCTGAATTTGTTTTTTTTTTTTTTTCTCTATGTGATCGTTTACTTCTTTTAGTTTTACATATACTTCGGGAAAAGCCTACATAATTATTATTTTAGTTTCATATACTTTAATTTTACTTCAGTTATTTTTTTGTGTTCCCGCTGGTGCTGCTAAAGTAAGAAATTTGGAACTTGTTTTATCTAATCTATTTGACTGTATTTCTCATAACATTTTAGCGAGCTTCTAGTTGTTCATTTTGTTTTCAAATTTCAGTGAATTTTGTAACTCTTCTGCCAAAACTGTAAATAGAATACTCAAGAAATTCGTGTTTGTGTCATGTAGAAGAAACGACTGAAATGTGTTCATTTCTAACTCATGCACCCAAAATGGTATGGGGTATATGGATGCTATTTCTCCGGATTTCTGGTATAACATCCATACTTTAGATCTGAAGTATTTATCCATAGCCTTTGTGTGAGATATGGATGTTATACCGCACATTTGCGTTATAACGTCCATACCTCAGACATAGGTACGGATGTTACACCGCAGATATAAGGTATGGATGCTATATTGCAGATATTAGTTAAGGATGCTATACACGGCCGCAGATATGAGGTATGGATGTTATACCTGAGACCTGAGGTATAGATCTTATACCGCAGATCTGCGGGTCTTTAAGCACTGGAATAAACGTATCCACAATGGTTCTAGTCAATAGAAATTGGCAACATTGATCGCACTCTTTGCTTTAAGGCATGGACTAAAAAGCCATTGAAGTGCGTACTGTACCTGAAAATAAAAGGAAAAGCACAACAGTTAGTACGTTTTCAATTTGTCTAATTTTACTGAAAAGTTACCGAAGCACACTAACTTTTTGAGGGAGCTTTTAGTTGAGATTTCTGTCTGTATCAGTGTATGTCTGTCTGTCTGTCTGTCTGTCTGCATCAGTGAACTATTTTGCTAACCCAGTTATTTTGGCGAACCGTCGATAATCAAATCAAAGTAAATCCATTATCCCTTCAGGTCATTTTCTTACTAACTCTACCATCCATAAACCTTGTTTGACGAACTGAACATTCTCCACTGCGCTGAATTTGCTTTGAATCAACAGTTGAGCGGCATAGAAATACAACAATCAGTGTCGACAAGAGAGGATGAAGGAAGAGAGCGAATCCCCCACACATGGGCCTCTTCCGATGAGAATTATGTGAACTCTATTTTTGGTTCTGTGCCATACTGCGTGGTTATTTTAAGGACGACACCTCATTGGTCAGTTAGAATAACGTCATGTAATTTTAGATTGTTGACATGGGAACAACAGATAAAAATAACCTTCGCAGCATGTGTGCGAACTAATAATAAATTTCAAATAATTTAATCATGGGGCACGGGGATTCGCTCTCTTACTTCATCCTCTCTTGGTGTCGACAAACCCGACAAAGAACGGGGTCTCTGCACCTAGGTTGAGAACTTATATTTTCCTCCTTAGTAAGAAAAAAAGTTTAATAGCTGGCCTTGCGAGCGCTAACCGTCCGCCAGAGCAGGACATTTGAATAGCAACAACAAAGCATATCGCATGACAGTGAAAAGGGTACTTGCTTTATCTCCTGATTTCCAGTGATATGATGCCATTATCCGATAACTCAAATTCCGATAAAAGGGACCTTTCTATTAAAGCTATCATAATGCTTTAATGCGTTTAGATGCTATCCGTAAGGTTTGTCTGTCCCGGTGTTGTAGTCAGTACACCCGGCAGCAAAGCATATCGTAACGGTAAGCATTGATCAAGTCACGTGCAGTCTTATTCCCAGACTCTAAGATGGCGGCTACTCGAACCCTGGGAACGATCAGGTTGAGCCAAGTGAAGTTCCGATTGCATTTGGTCGAAGTAGATTCACCATCTTCGACAAACTGTTCTTCGGAGAATGAAGAGGTTTGGCGAAGTTCTGTGCTCATTAACTGTGCCGTGCGTTCTTTGTCGTGGATTATATTTGTGCTCACTTACCAACAAACAGATATTAAAGCTTTTACACATACATTTTAAAAGAGGACACACACGCACCCTAGATATGAAAAGCACAACCTTTCTCGTAAAACGGGAAACGCAAAACAGCCACGAGCTATTGAAGACTGTTCCTGGTGCCAGGCGCGAAAAAACACAAAAGCATTGCCAGGTGCAGTAAGAATGCAATCGGGCCATGGGCGCGAAAAAGGGCAGCCGGTGCGAAATTAAAGCGCGGGAAAATATGCAACAAGCTGTTTGTTAAGTTTTATTTGTGTTACTTATTAGTTAGTAAGATAAAAAAAAAAGCTTCTCGCTCTGATTATAAGACGTTGTATAGTTTTTTTTTAAACAAATTATAAAGTGAATATGGACGGAAATCGAAGATCCAACGAAAACACTTACAGGCCATGGTTACACTTTTTTTGAATAGGTTTTATTGATTTGCAAACATGCATTACGAATGTTATTAATGTTAATGATAATTACAAACAATTACTAGTTACTAATAGTTAATTTTTAGTTACAATTTAACAAAATTAAATTTTAACATCAAAAAGAAAAAAAAAAGAAAAAGAAAACGGTTACACTTACACTCAACTTGGTGGAAGCGATTTCCCAGGGCAATGCTCCTGCAGTCAATTTATCGTTACTGTTTATTTACTGGTTTTTGTTTTGGATTTCAAATTGATGTGCAAACTTAAATACACATGTAAGCTTGACTGGCTTAGCGACAACTATAAACATCTAATCCCAGCTCCAGTCCCTGAAGATGAATAGCAGTTGTTAACACTACTCCGGACCAATACTCCAGTACGGAGGGAAATGATAGTTTTCATCGTCAGGCTCATAAAAGTAGCGGTTTTTGTTTTGTTTTGTTTGTTTGTTTGTTGTTGTTGTGCAAGACAAGGTGTTGAGCCTGGCCATGCAGCGAGCTATTTAATGACCTTACTTAATAGTCTGGCTGAGATTTAAACCTGCACCTTTCTAAGAGAACTGTTTGGCGGTTTAGGATTTGTACTGCTCCCAGGGAAGATTAAAAAAATTGCAGACTAAAAAAATTCAGGGCCCTAGAAAAATTCCTGCGATCAAAAAATGTTGTTTTTTCCTGGATTTGTCGTGACGTTATAGGTGGATGGTGAAAGAAAGACAATGAACAGTAATAATTTTTGTAAAACTCAAGCCATTTTCTAACCAATGAAGCCGTCATTAAGTTAGGTTTAGGGTCATGGACGTTTTTTTTTTTTGTTTACCCTAGAAATCTCCCATAATGTCATTAACCCTTTCACTCCTAGACCAAGTTATAGTAAGGTGATTTGTCACCCTAACCAGGGCTGCAAATAATTTTTCTTCTTGAAAGGACATATGTCCGACCAAGTCTCTATTTTGGTCGGACAAAACAGAAATGTGGTCGGACGTTTTTTTAATTATTATTTTTAAGTGGAAGTCTTTTTGTCCGAACATAATGTCCGACCGAAGTTAAGTTTTCGTTGGACATGGGCCGATTTTAGTCGGACATTGTCCGATGACCGACAGTTATTTGCAGCTCTGCTAGCTTTTAAATCTGTTGACAAAATGCTATCATGTTGCCATTCAAATGAAACCTCTTTGCAGAACTTTTGCGTAGGACTATTTATTTCTTAGGATTTTATGAAAGGAAATTTGGAATTTTTTTGTGAATTTTTTGCTTTGGCCACTTTTGGAGTGAAAGGGTTAAGCGTACTTCGATCTCTGGCGGTCTATACAATTACTCACCCAGGTAGAGGCATTTTTGTTCAGTTTCAAACCCCTGGCGGTCTACAGGTTTACTGATCTGATTTTTATTCGTTCCAGGTGTGGCCTGACTTGCAAGAGTTTATCCTCCACAGTGGGTATTCACCCGACATGTGCAGAAAAGATCGTAAAGATGCATATTACCAAGAGGTTTGCGTTGGATCCTACAGTCACGGGCTGCTGAGGATAAATCGACCCTCACTAATAAGTGCGCCCGGGAAATTTCTTACGTCACTATGATGCACTTTTAAACCAGCAAATACTGTTTTTCTCTAATGAGTAATCTGGTCATTTGTCAGTCCAGGGGCAGTTTTGATCGGACAAGAGGTCAGTCTGGTCGGACACTCTTTTTTCTAAGTAATACTTTAAAAGGTCGTGAGTTAAATTCATGATTTTTTATTTCAAATGACACGTTAAGTAACTAGCATATTCCACCTGTCAATTTGTCAGGCCAAACTGAGCTTTCACCAGTTAAAATCTCAAATTCACCCGACATTTGTCAGATGACAGGCTGTTATTGCAGGCTTGCCTTTAATTTCATTCCGGACTGGACAATTACTAGTTTCCTTTGCATTCATTTCGGGTTTTCTGGGAGTTTTATTCCGAGGATCATCAGTCTGTGGTTTTCTGGGATCTGACTTGGTGATTTAGCAATACCATTTGGTTTTTTTCTTATCTTTTTTTTTTTTTGTGTGACAGCTTTTGTGCTTCATGTGCCAAAGTAGCCAAAACTGGACAACATTTCCCAAGATAACACAGCTCGGTGCTCCCCTTACGTCATAATAACTTTGTTGTTGACCAATCACATATAAGTATTTTCTGAACATGTATTTTCATGTTAGTAGCATCTGTGTTTAAGTTTTTCCCGGGCATACAGTGAGGGTGTTAACAATATTTATCCAAATACGTGCTTGTATTTATGACGATTGGTTTTGAAATTGTGTTTCACAAGAAAACCTTCTGAATCAAGGAGAAGTGAATATAAGCAGAACTTTGTCTGTCTAGCAAGGTTCATCCGCTGCATTTCGGTGTGAGTAATTTTTTCTCTGAAGAGAAACAATAATAAAGGAACTTCAAAACAGATCTGTCTAGTGTACTTCTTTTTATTTCATAGGCATTTGTATATTCGCGCAAGAGTTAAAGAAAAGTTAAGTCTAACTGTTGATTACATGTAGTTATGCGGTGCTTGTGAATGGCTAGGAATGCATGACGAACTCAGTAGTTAAATTTATTTATTTATTTATTAATTATTATTTTTGTTTTGCGCTTATTTTCAAGACGATTTGGATTAGTAAAGTAATTTGAATTGTATAAGTGGTTCTTCTCCCGCTTTACGCCCTTTCTTTTCCCACTTCCAGGAGATTTCCAGTCCCCCTTTCTCCCGGGCTCCTGCTTTTCTGCCCTCCCCCCCTCCCCATAAGAGCTATTCGAGACCAATTCTAGCGAACGTCTCACGGCGACATTTTTTCTGCTCCAGTCTATTCAAAAATCACTTTCATTAAGCCCCAAAGCTTACTTACCAATTCAGATCTATGGTGAACTGGATTCATTTTGTTTTCTTTGGGGGGGGGGGGGGGGGGCACTAAAGGAAAACAAAAGAAGCAATACCCGAAGCGGCAGTAATTGCAAGACAAACCGTTTTTTGGCTCGTCACGTAACGTTCTGGGAAGGAGCGTTGTGTGACTAGAATTTAGACGACCGAATTCTCTTGTTGTTTTATCATATTTAAAATATGGATTCAAGTCACCCAAGAGCTTTAATTCGTGACTATGGGAAAACTCTTGGAGAAATTACATTATTCTGAACACTCCCAATTATGAAAGGACTGGGGGCACTATTTTGCAAAGTAGTTCTTAATAATTAAGACGATTTCCGCTCAACGTTCGAGCAGTAAGTGCAAAAATTAAGTTACCAAAAAAATACTTGCAGCACTGTCACATTTTGAGAGCAGATAAGAAGAACTTATCGTTACTTTTGCTCCAAAGCTGACCCCGCGAGAGAAAATTGGATTTGAAGTTATCCATATTTCAATTAAAAAGACGCTTCATGTCAGTTCAAAACAAAATGGCGCCCGTTTTTAGCATACTTTTACGAGTTGTGAAATTAATTTCCTTGAGAATGCTTGAGAATTTCATCGCGGGGTCACTTGGGCAAGTGAACTAGAGTGAGATGTTTCAAATAGCATTTAAAATGTTACCGTGCTATGAGTAGTTTTTTGGTGAATATTTTTTGCACTTATTGCTCGAACGTTGAGCGGAATCCGTCTTAATTAGGAACATATCTTTATAGTGCACAAACAGGACTAATCGAGACGTTTGTGGGCTTGTAAATTTACATTTTAACACTAGGTTGAACCATTTTAAAACCAAACAAAAAAGAATTTAAAAAAACTGGGAGATGAAAGAAAGAAAGAAAGAAAGAAAGAAAACGGCTCAGAGAAGTTTATTCACATCAATGGAAAACTCGAAACCCTTTTGCTTCACGGTTGACAATAAGTTTGTCAAGGATAAAGCCATCGTTCAGATGACAAAGTAGTCTGTAAAAACTTTCCTATCGCAAATAAAATGACGGCAACGAATAGAAAAGTTGTTTTTCTAATCTTCTTCGTAAAAACAAAGCAACCTTTTAATTTGCTTGTTTAAAAACAACGACAGTTGAATCGAATAACAGTGTTAAGGAAAAATCGGCGATTTTTTATTACCATAAAAACGCGATAAGAAGCCCATCCTTTTAGCAACAAAGCATCATTTTATTTATTCCCATCTCAACCACATCTCCAAAAAGGCAATATTTTGTAATAAAGTAGCACAAAATGGACAAATAATGGTCCACTTCTAAAATATTTTGTGCTTTTTAACCAGCCAAACTTCCAAACTTGTATGTCTTCAGGATTGTATGGTATTCTAAACGTGGGATTGCATGTAAGTCAGATCTTATGAGTGTACATTTACATGCAGAATCGGTTTCCCCATGTAACTACAAAAAACTTGTGTTATTAATTGTAAACAAGCAGCTTCTTCTGATAATTTTGCAGCCTAAAAATAATGCAATAATGTCAGCAGTATATTACGTTTCCATTGGCGGACTCAACTGAAGGTAATTGTCTGTTGAATTCACATCATAAAAGAATGATGTGCCACATTTGGTGGTATCGTCACCATATGAGCTTATATTTCTAATGAAACTTCAAGATAAGAAAGTTCTTGTGAAGTCACGTAAAAGAGAAATACTTTTTGAAAACAGCATTACTTAAATAACACCGTCAAAATAAAATGATAAAAAGTGTCGTTTATAAACGATTCCCTCTCCTTCAAAAGAAGAGAAAAGAATAGAAAAGTTTTAGTTTATTGAGGAGACTGCAAACTTCGGAGAAAACCTGTTCGTTTACATGTGTAAAAGAAACTGTTTCGACAAGCGAATTGTTGCGGCTGTGTTACTAATAGATATATCACATTCTTTAATAGAAAACAGTTCCAAATTTAAATGCTTCAAAATTGTGAGAAGTTGTAGATTAGTTTTTACGATTTCCTGTTCAAATAATCATTTTCCAGAAAAGCTAAAAATATTGAAATTAAAATTCATAAGTTAGGGACTTCCTTTTTAATTAGCGTAATGACGACAGTCATTATGTTACAGCTTCCATAAAAAGGGACGCCATGGGTAGTTTTTGTCCGTACACGAAATCCTCCTGAATCGTCAACAGAAAGATATCGCGTGATTTTCTCAAAGGGAGAACAAACCATGTTTTTTTTGTTTTTTTTTGTTTTTGTTTTGTTTTTTTGTTTTTGTTTTTTGTTTTTTTGAGAGAGAGAGTGAGGGAGAGAGAGAGAGAGAGAGAGAGAGAGAGAGATTTTTCCAAGACAAAAGGAGAAAATGGGCCCAATTTTTCAAGTTGAAGTCTATTTACATTGTACTGAGCCATTCCGCTTCTAAACACATTTATAGCTTTTCGCGAAAAAAGTACAGCAATTTCAAGGAAAACTTATGAACTGTTATTTTCAGCTGTATGGACTGGTCGCTGTTGTTTTCAACATGTCTTTTAGCTTTAAAAAGTAATACTGGTATTAAAAGAGTTGACAAGGCCTCTTAATAGCTAAAATGAGGTATTTCGATCTCATGTTTTGTGAAGTTCTAGATGTTTATATTTCCAATTTATAAAATGCTGTGTGATCAGTGTCCTCAGAAAAAACGACTTCCCTTTAAACTGAAACAGCTAGTAGATATACTTCATTTATAAATAATGCGTTGCCAAACAATTAATTTGCGAAGCCCGTCATGGAAACATATAAACAATATATTTGCGTTTAGTAAAAGAAATTTAATCCAGTTATGTGTTAACTGGGCTTGTATAGTGGAAAGAGCCCCCTTTCAGCAAATGACAAACACGTTGCACGTCCAATCCAAGAAGAATACATATCTGGAGGAGACATCTAAAGGGACTGGTATGAGAACTTTCATTTGTGGAACTTTCTTTTTATACATCTCTAAGGGTATAGTTTTGTTCTGTGGTTATTGTGTTTCCTGGTTGAATTCCCAGTTTTAAACTGACGAAATTCATTTCAGTGCTTCGTAATGCAACCACAAACAACATGATCTTTTTTCTGTGTGGAAACGTGCACGTTTTACTTCAATTCGTCCTGCGGAAACTGGTTTAGTATTTTTACCGAAAAGAAAATCAGTAGACAATATAAATTTGTGGCCTTTTTCACAAGGACCTTAGCTAGTGTAAACCATTTATATTTTCCTTTTTTCTCAGCATCCTTAAAGTTTCACTTCCCAGAGTTTGCAGACGACTTGCCTATATATAAATCGCGAAAAATGCTATTTTACCGGCCAACTTCATACAATTTTGGCAAATTCTAAAGCCTATATGCAAAATAAAAGGCCTTGAGACTGAATTCTCTAGATCATCTGATTGTCATAAGGTTTTCTTTAAAAAAATAAGGAATTCATTTACGATCTAGTTCCTCCGACAACGTGAAATATTCGGATGCATTGAGCAAGATGCGACTAAAGATCAAGTGCCTGCGGTTAACTGTTTTCAGCTGTGTTTACTTAGTCCGCTATGATTTTATTTTTGCCTTTCCGAAAACAATTTCTCGGTTACATGACAAGCCAAGAGAAAACTCCAAAGGTCGTATTTGCCTTAAAAAGAAAAATATTCGCATTTTATTCATCGGCGTCCGGAGACGTGAGGACTTATTCTTTGCTAGCCTCCCACGCAGTCGTTTTTAGGGGAGTCGTATTACCCTCTCCTCCCTTTTCCGAATATCGGCCGGGTCGCACTGGGGTACAAGACTGTTTTACGTGCAAAAAAAAGAAAAAAAAAAGGCACCGCATAGGTTTTGTTAGAGCGACCTATTTGTGAAACATTTTCAGAAATTAATGGCACTCATAACCTGTCAAATAAAACGATTTATGTCGCACCAGTCTTCTATTTTTACGGACACGCCGTTTTTAATATAATTTTTTTTCAAGTGCGACCGAAACTGAACATAAAGTGAAAAATAGAGTTCGTTTTGGCAAAATACTTGTTCGGAAGGCATTTAACGCCTGTCAGATCATACGGATTTAATGATGAAAAACTGCAGTTACTTCATCACTTCAATCTTGCGCAACTTTTGTTTTCTGAGGGACAGATATGTCGTTTAGAGTGCGAAATAAGATCAGCTATCATTTCAGGACGCTTAACAAGGGCTTGAAAATTCGGGGAATAAGAACCTAAATTCTTAGGTTGTGACTTAAAATTTTCATCTTGAAAAACCGAACGGATCGATAGGGCCTTTTGTGTAAGTATTTTGCTTAGATGTTGTTTCTTTGAGTACCCCTGAAAGTTGTCGAACACAAAGTACTTTTCTTCCTTTTGAAAGGAAAACTTCTTTGTTTCATTTTTGTAGCTAACGCGGCAGTTTAGTTATTGGCAAAAATGTTTTTCGTCCGGTGCAAGAGCGACATCGACAACTATTGGCCATATGTATAATTGTCGACAACTAATTGGTAGTCTATTACAAATTGTAGTCGATTCCTATCTAAAACAGCGGTGTGTAGGAAAGCTGCATCGAACACTAATAGTTTTCGGCTGTAAGTGTATACCACACAAGTCAAAAGTGTTTTTCGCGTGCTCCGATCGGCTACTAAAACTCGTGATAGCTTGCTATTCACCTCCAAGCAAGGCAGCGATCGCTTTGCGCGGCACTTTGCGCGGGTTTTTTCACATTTATCAGGAAGCAAAATAAGTTTTGGGGGCGGGCTATTCACTTGCGGGGTATATACTAAAACAATTATTCACCTCACTCTCGGTGAATAATAATAAATGTTCACCCTTTCTTTGATTCGGTGAATAATTTTCAACTACTTCGTCGTCACATTGAACAACAAAAACAATTTCTCTCGTGATCTGTGTGGGTCCAAAAAAGAGCGAGCTTCAGCAAATTTTTGCGAACGTTGTTTTAAGGAGAGAGTCGATAGACCAAAAGTTAGAAAAACCAAGGCACGAGTTGGTCTATATGCAATGTTTTGGTCATGAATAAGCAATTCTCCCCGTTTTCCTGTAGGCTTACCTCAGGCAAGCGAGCTTGAATTTGCACCTGTCCACTGCTCCACTTATGCGCTTCACCAAATGTACTGTGCTTTCCATTTATCCTTATCTTCGGTTTGGAATTCCTGAACCCTCCCTGTCAAATGGAAAGGCTTTTCTCGATTTCAGTTCCAAACTTGCAATTTCATTGTTAGAAAAATAACGCCAAATGGTGCAAGAAGCCAAGAAAATGGGGGTTGCACTGCCAGAACGTTAAGAAATTGTAGACGATTTATTTTTGCAAAGGACGAAACGTTGTTGAGAAGCAGGAGATAATTTTGACCTCGATTCTAAACCAACACCAGCGACTTAATGCTATATTGGCGGAAGAAATTTAAAGAGAGCACAAAACTATTTTGGATTTTACTGTGTAGTTTTTATGAGGTGGAGTAATTTATAATTATTAAGAAATGGAACTGTTATTTACGACTAAAGAGAAGGTGTTATACCACCAAAGGTCGTCCGCTTGTTCCGGCAAATTATTTACAGTAATTGCGTGTTCCCTTTGCATTTCAACTAGCTGAACTGGAAGTTTTGGTTAGATGGGTTTCTGTTTTCAATTTTTCAGATCTCTTTGTGTTCTAACCGTACAAATCAGTCAGCCTATCGCGTGCACAATGGCCCTCCGCACCGCAGTTCTGTTTTCGCTGAGTCAACTACTCCATCGTGCAGTCAGTAGTCAGCGGCGCCCTGCCAGTGGAATCGAGAAATCCGTGTTTGGCTGGAAATTACGGGATCACACCTACGGGACGATGATGGCAGAACTTAGTTCCGAGTGCGTGATCGCCTGCCGACGTGACCAGAGATGCCAAAGTTTTAATTTTGTCATATCTGTTGGCAAGTGTGAGTTCAATAATAGAACTAAGGAAGCCAGGCCTGAGGATTTTGTTCAGGATCAGGATCGATTTTATTACAGACGGGCCATAAAACGAGGTACAATGTTGCAGTCAGAAGTTGTGTTATGGCAATTAAAACTACTTCAATGACCATTTAACGTAATTTCCCAGGAGTGACACAATACTTGATGTCAATATTATTTTCGCTGAGCTACCACAATCCCTCGGTTTTTGGTTTAGTTGGGCTTAAGAGCGCGACTGAGATTGCAAAATGAAAATAAAAGATAAAAAACGAACATGTGTTGTTTTGTGTTGTGTTTGTGTTGTGTTTTGTTGTGTTGTTGTGCTGTGTTGTGCTGTGTTGTGTTGTGTTGTGTTAGTTTGTGCTGTGTTGTGTCTTGTTGTGTTGTGTTGTACTGTGTCGTGTTGTTGTGTTGTGTTGCGTTGTGTTGAGTTGTTTTGTGTCATGTCGTGTCGTTGTTACTGTTGTTGTGTTGTGTTGTGTTGTGTTGTGTTGAGTTGTGTTGTGTTGTGTTGTGTTGTGTGGTGTCGCTGTTGTGTTGTGTTGTGTTGTGTCGTTGTTGTGTTGTGTTGTGTTGTGTTGTGTCGTTGTTGTGTTGTGTTGTGTTCTGTTGTGTTGTGTTGTGCTGTGTTGTGTCGTTGTTGTGTTGCGTTGTGTCGTTGTTGTGTTGTGTTATGTTGTGTCGTGTCGTTGTTGTGTTGTATTGTGTTGTGTTGTGTTCGGAGTTGTGTCGTGTCTTATCGTTTCGTCTCGTGTCGTTGCTGTGTTGTGTTGTGTTGAGTTGTGTTGTGTTGCATAACCTAGCTTGCCACGAGTAGCAGCACGATCATGCAGTGGTTAGTGCATTTAATCAGTGCCACCTGGAAGGTTATGGTTTCCCCTCCCATCGGGAACTCAACTCAAATTTGTCTTCATCCGTCGCTCTTGACGTGCTGAGTAGTATTCACTTCTCATCAATTGATTTTCCCCTGCAGTTCCGCTCGGCTTTATTCCTGAGCTGCCAGTTGAGTCCTGTAAAGAGATTAAGGCGAGTGAAGGGCAAGCGGTCAGCGGTAAATACTGGCTGTCTTCTATTAAGCCCGATATTCCTGTACTTGCTCACTGCGATATCAAAACAGACGGTGAGTTTAGTTATTTAAGATAAGTAAGAAGCCGTACGCACTAGGCGATGTTGTATTTACTATTCATACTTTTTGTCAGCAACTGCATGTAGCACATGTTTAACTATTGTGTTTGTCGTTTTTGTTGTTGTTTACTCAGACGTTGACGAGTGCACTGCTTCTTCTCCCGTTTGTGACGCTAAAGCCACCTGCCAGAACACTCGCGGATCTTATCGCTGTACTTGCAATATTGGTTACTATGGTGACGGCAAAACTTGCAGAGGATGGTAGGGCTCCAATTTGCGCAGCGCGGGCCCAGGGTTCAGCTTCAGGCCGCGTAATTATTTTTTAACGCTGAGTTCAAGATGGCTGCCGATGAACATTTTTGCGCAAAAGAAGAAAACTCCTGTTTAAGGCGGCTTGCCTGGCTTGTTTGAGACCGCATCATGCAATATTTGATCGACTGATACTTCGCTGTCAGAGCTCGGTTCGACTGGCGACATCACATTTACTACACATTGAATGAACTTTGTATTTAGCATGACGTCATGTATTTTTCATATTTTCTATTTCCTCGACATCTAGACCTAAACTTTCGAAACGACGTTATATCTCTTTTAGGCTACATGCAGGTCTTTCCGACTGGAAAGTTTTGTGATTAAAAAAATCAGGTTCAATATTTTCCTTGAAAAAGTCAATCATTCAACTCCTGCTTAAAGTGGCTCTCCTTCATTTTGTAAGACAACACCACGTAACATTTTAACGGCTGATAGTTTACTGTTAGAGCTCGGTAGGCGTGGGGACTTCAAATTTACTTTATAGTGAAAGAAATTGGCAGAAACATAGGTTTAATTGACACCAGTGTACAAACACAGAGATGTCGTGATACAATTTAGATATTTCCAATCTTCTCGACTCTAGACCTAACCTTTTAAAACGACCATATGTCCCTTTTAGGCCACCTGCAATTCCTTCCGACTGGAAACGTTTTAAAAATTCTATGAGAATGCTTTCCAAAAAAGTTAGGTGCAAAATATTCCTTGGAAAAATAAAGATTCATCATTCCTTTCGTTGATTTGTCAAGATCAATGTTTTCCCCATACGGAATGAAAGGACGTTTTCACTGTATATTCACGGTGTTGTAGTATCAGACTAGTTTCCAGGAGAGTTTCACGTAATTTACTTCATTCGATTTTATTTGATGTTACAATAGGTTATCTTTAAAATATGTTAATGTTATAATTTTAAGTGGTAACACCTTTGTTACGAGCTGTAATTCCAAAACTAGTAGACTGATTTTTATCTTAACCTTTTAATCTAACGTCCAAGGTGTGTTACACGTCTCCGTAAACCTGAAATGCGTTGAATCATTTTAAGGAATGGATTTAAAGCGAAAAATATACTTAGGGAACTTTAACATTTATTCACGAAAGCGTCACCACTACACAATTTCTTGACACCTGATATCTTTCTGAATTTTCCCTTCTGTCTTTATTCCACATAGTTGTATACCGCTCTCAAACTATCGTGAGAATTTTTGTCTACTGCATAATATGGCAAAATATTAGTAATAAAACATTTAATATAAATAACGGAATTCTATTTTTATTTATAGATATTAACGAGTGCGGTGCTATTCCTGCTCCATATGACGTCAATGCCAACTGTAAGAACAACGAAGGATCGTATCTTTCTGTAAGGTGGGATTCAGTGGGGACGGCAAAACGTGCGAAGGTATAAAAGAAACGATAAATAAATGAGATATCATGCATTTCATATATGAAGTGAAAAAGCCATTGCTTTTATCAAAGCCAACCGAATCCAGTTGTTCTCTCTTTTAGACCTGTTTGATCACCCGTCATCTAATGAAATCTGACGATGCTTTATCTCTTTGTTAGATATCAACGAGTGCAGTGCTATTCCTGCCCCATGTGACGTCAATGCCAACTGCAAGAACAATAAAGGATCGTATCTTTGTTCCTGTAAGGTGGGATTCAGTGGGGATGGGAAAACGTGTAAAGGTAAGAAAAGAATGAAAGTGGCTTTTGAAGTTGAAGTTTGAAGTTTCTTGTTTCTTGTTTATTCTTTGCGTGACCATAGATAATACCCATAACTATATTCAATATTTTAATTTCATTATGTCTTTCCTTAAGCGAGCTCTTGCGATGAGATAAAAAGAAGTGATTCGCAAGCTAGTGATGGAAGCTTCACAATACATACAACTTCTTCTACTCTCCAGGTAAATTTCTTATACTCAGAAATTATTAAATGATTGCCAGCATCAAATGGTAACTTTTACTAGACACGCGTAGTTTTGTAAGCTTTTAGTTCCAAATAGGTAATTTCAATCCATTACTTTAAATGGTGTATATAACTATGTATAAGACCCAAACTTCAAGGGAAACCGGACTTTGGCTTATTTGTGAATAAAATTAAAATAATAGACGGAAATACTCATTTTTTTTTACCTCTATCCTCATAACTTGATACCTAAAAATGGAATTGTATACACAGTACAAGTTACTGAGTATTTTAATGTTCACCTATCAGAGAATTATTAATGACAACACTGGCTAAAACGTTTATTAATATTTACTCTTGGGCGTATAAGAGGGTTGGATGGCACCCCTTATTGTCAGGCTTTCCCTCTATTTTTTCAAGATGATTTGATATGAGCACCTACCGTTTTCAGTAGCTGTACGCATTTCCCTCACACACATTTTGGCAAAGGTTTGGTGAGAATCGGTTGATATGGTTACAAGATCTGACGTCATAAGTAGTATGTGGTCAAGCCATTTTGAAAAAAGGGGTGTTTTTCACCATTTTTTCTGCGAAAAGGCATAAAAAGTCAACAATTAACAAACAGCAACAAGCTGTTTAATTAGGTCATAGGTTACATGTCTAACGCCAAAAATTTTCAGTTTTCGCCATTTTTTGATGATTTCTAATTTTGAGTAGAATCCAATATGTTGGCCGCCTTGGCAGCCGTATTGGATGATGTCATAGCCCCCACCAGCGCTACAACCCACATTGTTTACCTTATCTTGTACAACACATCACAGGCTATCTACCAAAGGAAAAACCTTTTCGAAATATTGTAACACAACAACAATTAACCTTCATCATGCTTACGCGAAAAAGGCCCGGATTATTTTTAATTTACAGTTAGGTGACCCTATTCTTTTTTCTCTTGTTTTTACTTGTCCATTTCTCTATTAAGTACCTTCTCTGTTTAGCTCTAAGCTTATGCATTACTGTGTGAGTTTATGGTTATATTTAGCGATCTACAGTTATGGGATGAGTGAGAGGGCTGACAAGAAAATATTTCTCTCCAGATTATGACGTGATGACGTAATGACCGAAAACTGCAACGCGTTCCAACGCTATATCCTCCGACTCATTCCAAAAATATTATTTATGTATGAATCCCATCGACGAGATCAAAATTTGCACTTTAGATAACCTCAGGATCAGTGAACTGACTCCTGTGGCCGATCCAGACCTTCGTATGAGTTGAAACCCAGAGTAAGAAAATTGGGGAAGGGGGAGGGAAATGAAATTATGTTCTGTGACAGAAAAGGGTGTTCATCCCCGGACCTGAACTGAAATGTTAACTACCTCTCCATCAGGTTTATTGTGATATGACATCTTCTGGTCAAGGATGGACTCTCATTGCCCGGTTTTCAAACTACGATGCCAAAAGCTGGATGGACGACACTGGGTCTTGGTGGTATGATAGGAATGTTTCCTTTGAAAGTACAACCCATCCATCAAACAATACTGACATGATATCTGCAGCATTCTGGCTGGTCAGCGGTAACGAATTCAAGATCACGCGCAGTGATGACCCTCAGCACACTGCACTGTTGCAGACCACCAGTGACTGTCTGGGTGGCCAAACATTGAGGTCGAAAATCACGAGCTATGGGGACTTCAGGGATGGCGACGTTTGGGCCAGTAACGAGTGTCAGGGAAATTGCACGATTCAATATGGAGGCCAGTACCAGACAACTGAAGGCTTCGTACAAGCCTCATGCAGTGGAGAAATCTAAAGCGCCAACGGTATTGGATTCTGGTGTAACTGGGGTGCTGATGGGTCAGTGATGATGATTGGCGGAGGAGGCAGCAATTGTGCACGTGCTGATCACGGGATTGGAATAACAGAGGCTAACTCCGCTTCCTTTAATGACTACGGAATCGGAGAAGGTGATTTTGGTAGTTTTACTGCTGCCGGGAGTGCTAGTGTGCTCACTAATAGCTACTCTTTAAACCTTTGGATACGTTAATTGTTGAAACCTCAGTTCCTCCTTTCACAAGAATCACGAATGCATCAAGCGGGCTAAAAATAAATGGGGGTGGATGATTCCAGGCATCGTAAACGACGTTTTCTTTGTGCAAATTTTCAAACGCGATCATTACGGCGCATTGGTTGAGGAGGCACCAATTGTGCCCGTGCTGATCACGGGACTAGGATAAGAGAGGTTAACGAGGCTTCCTTTATTGATGCCTCAAATGGAGAAGATGATTTTGGTAATTACGGTGACACTGGTTTGCAAACCAACAGTGCCCCTTTAAACCTCTGGATACGTTAATTGCTGAAAAACCTTCTCCTTTTACAAGAATCACACACGCTTACTGGGCTTAGCAGCTTCCCACGCAGTCGCTTTTAGGGGAGTCGTATTACCCTCCTCCCTACGACTCCCCTAAAAACGACTGCGTGGGAGGCTATGGTCTAAACAGATTAAACACAAATATGGGTGGATCATTTCAGGCATTGAAGAGGGCGTTTTCTTTGTGTGAATTTCAAAAGAGATCACTAAGGACCCCTGAAACTTTCAGGGCCGGTTATTTAACCAAAGTACATGGACGTGGTTTATCAAAACCGCGGTCTAAATCGATTTTAATCTGCCCAAGCCGAATATTCAAGTGTTATCTACCTTAATGTAAGTCAAGCAGGCACACAGAACAGACTATACCGTGTGGCACTGAAGTTTTGCGGCTTCTAATTTTTGCGATCCTGCAAAATAAAATTACCGCAATTTTTTCCGCAAAAATTTACTCCACTGTAGAAATTATATACAAAAATACCGGTTTGAAGGAGAAAAGCCTATAGATAACTCGGTGAATAATAATACATCGAGTGATAGTTTAGTTATTGTCGATCCATTGTAACGAGTGTCACTGACTAATCTGTTTTACATTCGCATGTTGTTATGAGTTCTTTTTGAAAGCGACCTCCAGAAAGACGCAAAATTAATTCCCAGCAAGAAAGACCTGATCTTTCCAATCGCAAAACCTAGCTCCCGCAAAACACAAAAAATCGCCAATCCGCAAAATTAAACTCCCGCAAAAATTTAGTGCCACATGGTACATGAGCATCTATCTCCTTAAAATAATCCACATATAAACAGATAACGTTAGCCCTAAAAGTTTTTATTCTTTCTTATTTATGTAGTAACCTTTTTTCTTTCGTTTTTTTTTTTTTTATTTGCATTGCTTCATGGACGGTTGTGGGAGTTACGGGGCGGGGAGAGGGGAATTGAAGCGGTTAAGTATACTTACACACGATGCAAATTTAATTTAGACCGCCATCACGGCAAGCCAGAGCAGTTAGGGCTCAAAGCACTCTAAATCACTTCTAATTTTCTCCTCTATTTTCCATAAATTATATTACATTTCTTACATTCGACCACACAAGCTAAAAGAAGGTCAAAATGGTGTGTTAACCAACCTAATTAAAAATGGGAAAACTACGGAAAAAATAAAGTTCTTTTCTAATTTAAAAGAAAAAATACAATTGAAAGTGGATCTTGAAGGTTACGCTATGGAAAATTCAACAAACAGGACCGAGAGGTCATGAAGGATCAGAAAAACATGTATTATAGAATGACCTATTTTCCATCGTCAGGAACATAGAGAGTACTTGTATAAGCTCATTTTATTGCAAAATAATCGACTCACTGCTTCAATCTCCTTTGAAGCAATCTCTGCTCATTTCCTTTGTCGATTAGCCTCAAACTAAATGGTAAGTGAGGGGAATACATAAAACTAAGAAGAGGAACTTTACTCCCAATTTCCCAACTAACGTTCTTTGCACGTTGATAAATTTGGGGTCAAAATTCTCCAATGATTTGTTCTAGATTAATTTGAAACCGGAAGTGCATTTAACGTAACAAACTTTTTTGTGTCCCGGATAACAGGACTCGTTCTCCCTTTAAAGATCAATTTCTTGCAAAATAGTCTGGAGTTCAAAAACCAAAACATAAAATTTCCGCTATTAACCTCAAATATAACTCAAAAATAAATCGAAATGTCTGATTTTATTAATCCGTTCGTGCAGTGGTCATTTTTTCGTTATTTTTTCAAACAAAGTGAAAATGCACCAGACAAGCGAAGGCTTCCAACAAGCAACCGAGAAATCCAAATCGCCAACACGAGCGGCTTCTGGCAGCTCACATTCAATAATGAAATATATAATTATTGAAAAAACAAAGCAATGCGTTTTACGGCGCTGAACTCAGACCGCTCACAGAACCTGCTGTAGTATTAATCAAGCTTTGTACTATTTTTGCCAGCCTTGTCACAAGTGGTTAAGTTTGGGTGCCATAATGATCCCAGAGGCAATGCCGACTGGGACGTCTGACCCTGGTAGGTTGAACCATGCCAGATTGGTCAAGGGGAAGGGGACTGATAACGGACAGCCCCTCCCCCTCCAGGCTGGGGTTTGGGTGTGGAGCTGATCATCCCACTCCCACATTAGTTTACAGGAAACTCTAGGAGCCTTATGCGCCATCTGGTGCAATGAGGCCTACTAACTAAATAAGTAAGCTCAAAAAAATTAAACTTTTAATTTTAGTTTCAATGTTTAACCGCATTTATATTAATTAGTCGCATTTAGCCATTCAGTATCCTTTCCTACATATTCTTAGCTAGTACAGCCTGATGCCTAGGTATTCCCTCCTACTCACCCGATTTTCCTACGACTGCCATTACGTCAACCTTGCGCACACCTCCCTCTGCACCAGTGAAGAAAGGGAATGCCAAGGGACTGGGCTGAGTTGGTAAACGAAAAAAATAGAAAAGCCAAGAGGAATATTAAGTTTAAAAGTACAATAAAAATAAGCTTTTTATTAGCTTTGTGTATTTTCATAGGCGTAAAAAAATCGTAATCGTGCCTTATGATTTGATCAGAAGAATAGACTTTTTTTCCTTCCTATTTTTTTTTTTAGCTTCTGGCTTAGTAGACAAATCTACTAGTAGATTGGAGACAATTCCTGCATCAGGATATCAATCACTTCAAACTTTGGCTATAAAGGAAGTCCCCTATAGTGTTTATTTAAGATCGCTATTTAACCCATCATTCAACGCTTGCTTGTTGTATTCAGAATCTCCAGCTCAGGCATTCTGGTCAGCAGTTGATAGGGGATAGTCCACTGACCCAGGAGCCGCAACCTTGGGATCTAGACTTCACAGCGGTCAAACACACGACGCGTGCGCAGTTCCCGACATAATTTTACAAATGAAAATACAGAGAAATGTCGAAAGTTTCACTTTAATCACAAAACTTAACGCCATTTCTGAGAACCTAAGTTTTTACTTCGAGCACGCGTTCAGAATGAAGTAACTGGCATTCACAAGTTTTGTCGACGAAATTTTCTTTATCGGGACATTTTATGTATCGTTTTCATAAGAACTTCGCGCTTGTAAAAGTCTGAACTGATTCAAACTTCAAGGCTCTCAAAAACGTGACGTAGCTTTTTGCGTTTGACCGCTGTGAAGATCTAGACAGTCTCACACCCACAGTCCTCAGATTTCTTGGTCAGCGGGTGGTCGCCGCGAGAGACTCTGTAGTATTGAAATTTTTTCCGCTTGAATCCTGCGGTTAACAGTTCTTAGTTTTGTTACAGTGAACAGCCGATCAAAAAATCATTTTTTCCCATTACGCCAGAGTCTCTCCCGGCGATCAACAACTGACCAAGAAGCCTGAGGACTTCGTTCAACTCTTTTCTCGACAGTGGGTTTCCTGATGCAACATGTGCTCCAACTGGTCCCTTATGCAGACCTATTATTCTATTCTTTTCTCGCGTTTGGTCACTCTGATGAAAAAGGTGCAATAGTAAAAGCGCTGGTGTAAAATAAACTTGCTGTTGGAACCAAACCGTGTGGTGGTCAAGTTCGTATCATTTGTTTGAACGAAATTTGTCAGTCACAGGTGCTCAAGAAGCTTACTATCACAGAAAACCCGCGTGCTTTATAGCTATTTACTCATTGGAAGGGATTTGCAGCAGAGAGGAGATGCTTTAATTTCTCCGTGCGATTTCAAATACAATCTTTTCAAGCACATCGAAAAACTAACCCCAGATCTAAATTAGCCCGGTAGTCTCTTGAAACTCGAGCCGTTAAACTAGACCAGATTCCAACGCGCTTGAGACCCTAACATTTGAAATTGCATGAACAAACCGTCTGCGTTCTGATGCAAATCTCTATCAAAAGGGCTTAAAAAGCGCTGAAACGCAGGTAAATCAATGTCTTTCTATTTAAAAAATTACGATAATTGTAAATATAAAAGCTTATTTTCAGTGTGAATTACAGTACGCATTTACAATTCCCAAAGCTAAAACGGGGTGGACACCATTCACAGTCCCAGATTATTGTGCCGCACCTTACAACACTAGGCACTTTTACACTGTAACATGACAATTATAACATTCTGGGAGGAGGAGATAAATCTCTATCCATTTGTATAGGAAAATCGACTGTGAACTTAACTGAGATAGGACGTCAATGCAATGTAAAAACGCAGATAAATTTTCATCGCATACCCGATTGAAAAGTCATTTTAAAAACCCCTGCAATTCTGTTTGAATTCGTCAGGGTCTTGAAACATTGGGAAAAAGTAAAAGCGCTCGGCCAATGGCCTGTTGCTTTAATCTCTTTTCTCATGTGTGGTACCTCGATGAAAAACCCCAGTCTTACAACCGATCGCGACACGCGGTCAATTATTCTTGTATTGATATGGGCAAGTTTCACATGTGTTGTCAAGGATGTGAGTAGTTATATAGTTGGGGGTACCAGCGCATTTTGTGAAAATGCGCTGATACCAAACCCAACTATATATCTACTTTCCATCTGATGGTTTCCATCTGATGGTTTCCATCTGATGGTTTACATCTGATTGAATTATTTTATGGTATTATTTTATGTAAATCTATATGTTTTTATTTCATATGGAAACGAATGCATTTTTCAATTATTTGGAGAACTATATTTATTTACATCTGATGGAATCTATATGTTTTTATTTCATGTGGAAACGAACGCATTTTCCATCGCGTGACTTCATACAACAGGAAGTCTTAAAATTCTCGGAAAGCAGACAGTCAATTCAACCACAAAACGCCACAGCTGTGGCGTGACGTCATTACTAATAGCTATTGTGTCAATGTCATGAGACGACCGTATGATATCGGTCAACCACAAAACGCCACAGCTGTGGCGTGACGTCATGTTTGTAAGTACATAAAATATAATCTCATATACAAACAATTCAACCACAGAACGCCACAGCTGTGGCGTGACGTCATTACTAATAGCTATTGTGTCAATGTCATGAGACGATCGTATGATCTCGGTCAACCACAAAACGCCACAGCTGTGGCGTGACGTCATTACTAATAGCTATTGTTTTTAAGGACAATGAAGAAGAATCAATTCAATGGGTTTAAATAATATTAAGCCACAAAACGCCACAGCTGTGGCGTGACGTCACATCTTCAGATTGCATAATGTCCGTAAGAGAAACTGTTGATTCCATCGTTTGCTCTATATCGTTTATCGTCGAAACAGCTGAGTGACACTTTATTGAGCTCGTAACTACCTAGTTGATGATTAATACTTCTGATTGTTTTCATGGTATGATGTATTTGTTTGTTATTAATTAATACATTTTTATATCCTTCATGTTTGATATTGTTCTTTATTATGTTCTTCTTGATTCCCTTGGCTGTTTTCCCTACTTTCTGGTTGTCTTTTATGTAACTGTACATTTTTGATCGCAAACCGACGAATTCTGTGATTGGTATTCCAGCTGCTTCATCCTTGAATTTACCGATTACCTTCTTGTTTGTCTTATCGAAATACGGAGAGTTTTCTGGATAGTCGCTGTTGTCAAATCGATCTTTGTCATTCCAAAAGTCTTGGTACACATCTTCGGCTTCAATCTCATATGTCAGACTGTCTGTGTCGGTGAAGAGCAGCTTGGCTTTGTCTCCATACTTTTCTTTTATGTAGTTATAATGAAAATCATACATTAATGTCTTACTTAGATCAAGAATACACATACCCACATATGCCGGCCTGTTCAGAGTCAGCGTTTCTTTGATCTTATGCACTGCAACCAGATTTTCATTGAATATTTTGCTACTTACATAAGTTGGTTTAGAAGCCATTTTCAATAATTTCTTTTCATCTGTGATAAGTCGGACATCAACACGCTTTCTTATGTTTTCCATTGTCTTTCCAAACACTGAGTTATTCATTAGCTTGAAGAAATCTTTTTCGAATGAATTTTTTGCTTGAGTACGTTTTTGTGTATTGAAGTCAATATATTGTTTGAGCCATGGTGACTGATTGAATTCTAATACTCTATGCACTTTCTTTATTTTCAATCCAAGATCAAGATACAACTGTAGATTTCTATAGTGTAGAACATATTTTTCTTTGTCACATAAAGTAGGAATTAGTTTGTGAACTAGTCCCGTCGATATTTTGAACTTGTTTTGTATCTTCTTACAATATTCAGACAACATGCTTTCAGCCACTTTAACCTTTTCCGATCCTAGAGGGTAGTCGTTATGAAGGTCATGCAACTCTTTGGGGTATTCTAGATCAACTTCTAGTATTAACCCTTTATTGCTGTCTTCATTATACTGAGCTAAATTGATTTTATTAATCTGCTTTTCTGTCATCCATCTAAAACCACCAGTAGGGAGATATTGACTCATAGCCCAACCGTATAAATTATTAGCATCAAGGTACATGATATACTTTGAGGGAGCCTTCTCGTCGTATTCTCTCATGTACTTGTTGTTTGCTTTCCCATATCGATTGGCAATATAAGATATACCACCGCGCATACCTTTTTCAATGAATTGAAACATATCTATGTCTGTCATTAGTTCTAGTTGAATATTAGTCATCTTCAACATAGCATCCCACGACAAACCAGGAGATGTGAAGTAGTGACAGGGGTCAAGTTTGTAATACTGAAGACAGGTCTTACGGAAGTTTTCAAACACGTCAGCTAATAGAAGTATATCAGAATTAAGATATAGATTATGGTATTCACCCATCGTTTGTAATTGAAATGTATTCCACACATTTTGAGCATGGTTATAATCCTCATCTGTTATGTGCTCATTATTCAATATGCTGTAAAATTCTTCTTTAGTTGGTAATTCTGTTTTATTGAATTTCTCAAAACTGTCCATGTAATCATAAGTATAAACACCTTTTCGCGTCATAAGCTCGAATTTTTTGCCCTTGAATTTTTTGTTTGTATACTTTAAAGCTTCTGCTGGTAAGTTGCTGACTAATTTATCCAAACTTGAGCTCATGAATTGGAAACTGTCAATGAATGTCAGATGGTTACCAAGCATGAAAGCCATATATTTTTCCATATTGTTTGGAATTGCATTTATGTCCATTTGTTTCTCCTCTCCTTTCTTATTTTTGTATGCATGTTTCTTAACAATAGCTCCAATCTCTTGCATTATAAAATGACTGTCATAACCTCTCAAATTATGGAATATAACAGGAATTTTTATTTCTTTTGGATTTATTCTGAGTTTCAGATTACAGTCTTGATGTGCTGAGCCTCTGTATTTACCAGTAATATGGCAATGATCTCTGACTCGAATGTCTTTTTCAGTATATTTTTTATCACAGATGTGACATGTTGTTGCTTTTTTGAATTCATCTTCATCCTCTTTTGTCATTCTCAATGGTTTATCGAAATGTTTTTTCATGACTTTTTTACAGTATTTTACTTCTTCTAACATATTTTCCATGAATTTGTACACAGCCTTTTCACCTCTATATAGTTGTATTGGTTTTGTATATTTGTCATCATAACAACAAACCACTTTATAACCATATCCACAGTCTGTATGTCTTTGGTAAGCTTCAGTATATGATGACTCATTATTCTGTTGACATCCTTGAATCTTCTCTGTTATGGCCTCAAAATCAGCATAAATAACAAATGGCACAGGTTGCTGTTTATGAAAGTTGTTGAATTTCAGTATGTTATTGTCTTTATCAGGCATTTTTATTGCTTGCTGGCCGTTCACTTGAATACAGTTTTCTTTGTGATTGTTTAATACTCTTTCTGAACTGAAACATTGAAGACAGTACATACAAAAGTGTTTCCTCTCTTTGTGTTTTGTTTGGTTATACATGAATTTGTTGAAATCCTTTATCAGAACATAATGCTTGTTTTCATTTTCCGTTATCAGAAGTAGTTCCATATGATCTTCATACTTTTCTTTGGAAACATAGATGGGGTACGGTTGTTTGTCTTCATATCCGAATACGCTTATATTGATACTGTTTTGCTTCTCAATTTTGTTGTAATGTTTGACACTGACTGGAAATTCAACACCTGAGTAATCTAACTTCTCAATATATGGTTTATCGACTTTTTTAATCCTTTGAGGATATTTCTCTTGCGGATTTATATGTCTGATATGACACCATCTGAAACATTCATTATCCTCATTTTTCATGTTTATTAAGCCTTTAGCGCTGTTTTGCAGTTCGTAAGGTAGTTGGATATATGAGGATCCTTTCATGGGTTTGTATTTGACAATGTTGAGGTAATGGCTATCAACAGATTGGATGGTCCATCCTGAACCTTCTGATATCCACTGGGAGATCAGGTTCAAGATATTTTGTTTAAACATTTGTAATGCTTCTTTGATTTCTATTTGGTTGATTATTGTTTGAGGTGTACTGTTGAAATATGCATTTTTAATCACTGTTTCACCATCAGACATTTTGCTAAATGTGACTTTCAATGTTTCAACGTATTTCAAGCCTTTCATTTCATTCAACAAAGTTATTACACGATGTTCTATAGCGTTTCTCGTGTTTTGCATTTGTGCTAAGGGGTCTTTATTGTTTTTGATGCTAATTTCATAAGACTTAGTGTAACCTTTTAAAGCTTTGTCTGTTTGTTCTATTTTGGTTCTTGGTGTTGGAACCGGTTTTTTAACTGCATGTTGTTTAGTTCTTGGTGCTGGAACTGGTTTGTAATCATCCATAAACTCTATTGGTGGAAGAATGATGTTTTCTTCATATTCTTTAGCCATCTGTTTGACACTCTTGCGAGGTGTTGGTACTGGTGGTCTTGGTTTATAAGTCCTTGGTGCTGGAACTGGTTTGGTATCATCTACCACAATAATTTTAGGCTTCATCACAGATTGCTTCAGAAGCAGATTGATTAATTGACTTTTACTGAGTTTCTTCAGATCTTTCTTGTTCATATTTATATGATTATATTTTTCCATTCTATATATATATACTATAGATATTCTTTTAAGTGTTTTCAATTAGTCCGTTTAAATATTGTCAATAATTCAAATGATCCAAAACATAGGATCCCTTGAACTATATGAAAAAAGATTATCATGGATTTAGTATCCGTGTTATTTCATTCCTTACCTCTTTAATATTGATTTCATGGACATTTTTAATGTGCTTTTTTGTTTTCAAATGACAGGATTTTCCAGCTAGCGTGTAGTTACGTCCCGTCTTACATATATCACAATACCACTCTTTATTTAGCATGTACGTTGTTTTGTGGTTTTTTCTTTCCTCATCGGTGAATACTTTAGGTCTACCTCGACCTCTCTTAACAGTCTGATTCTCCATATATAATCTATATATATTATTTTCTCTTTATATGTATGTAATTCGAATGATTCTTTAATGTTTCTGTTGACTTGAATTTTCTGGAACAATGATTGCATTTTATCCTAACTCCATCAAAATAATGGATAATTTCTTTTATAATCTCATCATAATCATTACTAACCAACACTTTGAAATTGTTATTTCCATATTCTTGTAACATTATTTGTTGTTCATCTGATAACTTTCCATTTCCAGATGGAGATTTAAATTCAATCGCGAAACCTGAATACCTCATATGTAAATTCTGTATGATTAGATCAGGAGATCCTTTTTGATAACCCATATTATAAGATCTTAATCTCATATTACTATTTATTTGGTTTTCACCTAATGTTGCATTTAAAAGTGCTTTTGGATAATTGTTTCTTATAAAGTTAACCACTTTTTTATGTAAGTCATACTCTGACTGTATACTAAAAGTTAACATTTTAAAGGGTTTGTGGTTATATTCATACCGTCCATTTTTTCTGATTGATGGTAAAACATCTTTTGTGACCCATCGTTTGAATTCCTTTGCTTTATCCATATCAGATCTCAAAATGAGGCTATACAGTCCGGATTCATTTATATAAATCACATGGTTATTTTTTAGGGGGAACGATTCGTTCCCCCAAGATTTGAGGTCGTTTAATGTAATTTTATCTTCCAAATCAACATGATCACGAATAGCTTTACGAGTATTTGTATACTTTAAGATGTTAGCAACAATCTTAGCACGGAACCATATATCATCATCCTTTTTGATAATGTCCAGTTTTTTTCCTTCATAAATGAAATTTTCCATATTATATACTATATTATTTTATGTTTAAATAAGATCGCCAGAAACAATTATATTTTTGGCTACCAAAAGCAAAAGACAGTATATACTGTATCGATTGATATAATATATATTAGATAATTCTCTTTAAACCATTTTATATATCCTTCAAGTCCTTGAACGGTATTCCAACTGTTAAATTCATCACTATACCCCTTCCACTTCACCAAAGCTTGCTTCTTTTTATAATCTCTCCGAATGACTTTATCAATTCTGAATACCTCTTGTTTTGCTTTTAATAATTCAGGTTCATAAAAACTCCCTTGAATGTCTTCACCTCTGAGATCCTTTAGTTTGTAAGTTATTGGATTCGTATATTGGATTTTATCAACTGTAAAAACTTCCTCAGACCAATTTGGTGTATAGCCCTTATCAAACACATTCCGTTTATACTTACTTATTCTGACCTTATCACCTATTTTGAATTTCGGTTTAGATGATACTTGCTCCAAATTACCATACAGATTAAAGTAAACAGTCCCTTCATTCTTCTTTTTACTGGCTTCTGTCGGTGTCATCTTTATGCTTGAATGTCTGGTGTTGTTATACTGTTTCAATATTTTAGGTAGCATATCTAAATACTGTGTATTACCTTGGACAGTGAACTGCTTCCACATCTTAGTTTTTATTGTTCTATTCCATCTTTCACAAACTGACGACTTTTCCTCATTCTCAGTTGAGTACAAGGTTATTTTATTCTTATCAAGTAGTTCTTTAACATGTTTGTTGTAATACTCTTTGCCTTTGTCTGTCCACAGAAATTGTGGTTTCCTACCTTCTTTAAAAATGGTTTTCAATGCCATAGCAACGGATTCACCTTTTTTGTCTTTTAAAGGGACAATCCAACCATATTTACTAAACATATCTAGAACCATAAGAAGGTATCTGTAGCCATTATTCCATCGACTGAAATTTTGCATCTCGACAAGATCAGAGCACCATCTCTCGTCAATGCCGTTTACTAAAACACGCCGCCGAGTGAAGTTTCGCTTTATCGGTTTATGAAGCTCATCAGCTAATTTTTCTTGCCAGTTTTCTTCACTCGACGGCCTTTTACGTTTTTTGTCCCAAGACCTAGCTTTTGTTTTGTGTTAATCAAGAACCGAGCTGTTTGCCCCCATTTTGGCATCTGGCCATAAGGAATCATATCAAGTGACTTTACCATTTTCTTATCACATTCACCTTTGTTTTTCCCCATATCATAACAAATATCATGATGAGCTGCTATTTCATCCACTTTATTGTAAGGTTGTACGTGCCACTTGGTGACCTCTCCAGTGTCCCTATCATACTCTAACTGTTCATCGAGGGGGTTGTATGGTCCCATGTATTTATACTTTCCAGGAGTCCATCCAGCTTTTGGTTTCGGTATTTTCCCAATTAGTTTATGTATATCAACACCAGCGCCATCCAAATCCTTTCTGTCGGTTTTATACTTTCTATTCGGTCTTATTTTAATAGATAATTGATCAAGAGCTTGACTTCCGACATTCTGAATCATTGGATTCAACTTATCCAGAGCATAATCGATAGCCTTTTTCTGCAGTTTTGGGTTTCTCAAGGCTTCTGATCCATAATATCTTCCCATTTCAACTGCCTTTTTTCCAAGCCAAGGAATACCGTGGTGAATCAATAAATCAGTACCAGTTGATGCTACTGTATCTAGTACGCCCGCCCCTTTCGACGGGCCAGCCCGTTTCCCGCCTGTTTAACGAATTTGGTTTTTGTAATACCACATTCTGCACAAGTACATTTCATCATAAGTCTGTTATTTTTGGCTCTCACATATTGTTCGCTTCCTGGCACACATAGAGTCTGTTTCTTCTGTTTCACACAATAAGATTTCATATATAATATGATTAGATTAGATTAAGGTTCAAAATATACGTTTTCATATTTCCCAGTTTTTTTTATTTTTAACTAAGCGCATGACAGTACCCTTCTTTGGTCTGGTCCAGAATTTCTTTCTTGTTATACCTGTTGGTCCTGTGAAAGCACCTTTTAAGATATCACCAGACCAATATCGGTCAAATACATGGTTGGTTGATGGAATTACTTTGCGAGTTATTTGTTCGGCTATTTTGGCTCCCTCGAAAGCTTTACCTAATGGATTTTCACCTCCCTTTTGGCTTTTGATGAATTTGGTTTTCGTAATACCACATTCAGCACAAATACATTTCATCACAAGTCTGTTATTTTTGGCTCTCACATATTGTTCGCTTCCTCAGGCACACATAGAGTCTGTTTCTTCTGTTTCACACAATAACTTTTGACCATATATATGAGTTAGATATTTTTGAAATACTGTTCTAAGAATTTCTCATTATTCGTCGTATCATATATGTCGAAAACTTCCAACAGATCAAAATATGATTTACCCTTATTCATCTCATTCAAAAAATATAAACAGAAGTAACCGCATGTTGTCGTCAGTAAATTTTGTATTTGATTGTTCTGATGAAGCAATGTTAAATTCTTTTTTCTCGCGTGATTGACCATTTCTTGGAAGGGGGGCAAACCAAAACTATCAAAGTAATTGATGACTTTGTCCTTAACATAAGTAGCTACCCAATGACTCCCTGACATATAACTCGGTTCAAGATTGTAAATGAATAGAGCCTGTCTATGATCGTGAGGAACATTTTCATCTCTTGACAATACATCATTAATTGGGATATTCAGATATTTACACCATTTTATTAAATCATAATTGCTTAATGGGAAATTCTTATGGAATTTTGGTTTTACAACAAAATGTTTAGAAGAGGGACGTTTTTGAATGGTGAGTTTTTGCCTAATAGTAGACCTTTGCCCTTTTTCTGAGCTTTTTTTTTAGTCCCCATACCTAATGTTTGATCAGGCCAATTTCCATAAAAAGGTGGAGTTCTATACATTGGGACTAACAAACCACCATCTTGATTGTTAACAGTAGTTGGTTTTGGTATAGATCTGGGTGGTCTTTGTTTAGGCTGTCCCATCTGAGGGGCACCTTTACCAGTCATCTTCTTTATTGCCTCAATAGCTAAAGGTACTCCAATTGATGCGAGAAGAGTACCTAAGAACCCACCGGTTTGAACTTTTGTTGGTTTTATATGAACACCAGAACCTGTTTGTAGAGCATTTAATATATCCTTCTTTTGTTTGGTTGTCAAAAGATGTTTATATGTTATCAACTGATCGATTTTATTTTGTGGTATGAGGAACCCACCGGTTTGAACACCTTTTCCGGATATCTTCTTAACAATCTGAGATGCTCCTTCACTAGCTGCTCCAGCTAAAGCCGACAATCCAAGAGTCTTAGCAATCGTTGGACCAAAAGTTCTTCCAAGCGACAGAACTGTAGACAGAAGAGATCCACCTAATTGCTTTCGAATGTTTGTTTTAGAAAGTTTAATGTCCATTCCTTTTTCTCAATTTCTTATTTTTTTCCAATCGCTTAACTATATTCTGAGGTACATATAGAGTGTCATTCCCAGATAGAGAGTCCTTCGTGAGCCTCAGAACTATTGTTTCTCTTTTATGATACGCGTTACTAAGATTCTTTTTCTGGTTTGGTGATAAACTAACTTTGATTTCGTATAGTTGTGTCATATTATATATGTTAGATAAATTCTGTTTTAAAAAAAATATTCATTTAAATTTTCATCGATGTTAAAAAACTTATTTATTTAAACTATCATCAATTCGTTTCCAACTGTCTTTACTACAACCTCACTCTCGTAAAATACGATGCTATGAGCTCGGACGTTTGCTGTAGGGGCTACATTGAGACGATAATGGAGAATCAACTGTTTAGGATCTCTAGTCACTACCTCTTTCTGATATGACAAATCGAAATACAATAATCCATACAAACTAGTGAAATTGGATACATTAAGCTGTGTTCCTGAATTGTAATCGTTCTTACGAAATGCATATGACATGAGATCATTAAATATCCGTATTTTAGAGTCACTATCATATTCCAGCTCTGGGTAAAAAACGTTATTCCCGTATTCTAAACGACAACTCGAGAGAGAGCTATTAGCGTCAGCAGCATTCAACTTAAAAGTATCGAACAAATACGGACTCCTCTCTGCTTCAACATCATTCGGTCCGTCTGTTCGCTGGAGATAAATAAAAACATGTTTAACGTTATCAATAGCTGGACTGATTTGAAACATATTCTGAATAGCTCTGGTATTTGCCGACTGATTGTAGAGATCTCGCATATATGTCCAGGTTGTTGGCTTAAGAAACTCTGAAACGAAATTACTATACATGCTGTCTTTTGGGATTAGTCTTGGTAGCCAAAGATACAATCTCTTTACTACAACACGACCAGCGTCTGCTGCTGCTGCTTTGTGAATCAATTCATCATCGTCGTTCAGGGTTAGTTCAAATGTGAGCTGCATTGGGGGCAACATTTTTCTTTCTAATTCTTGGAAAAAGCTGTATCTGTTTAACGGAATCATCTCGTTAATCGATTTAGCTCCCCCACCACCGTTGTTTTGTGCTGCTTGGGTTAAAATACGACGGGCCTCGAAACCTGTGTTTGTATCTGCTGTAGTTCCATCAGTATCTAGATACCAGAACGAATTCTTTCCAACGGATCTACTATAATCATCGCTGTATTCGAGGAGATTTTTGACATTCGTAATTCTATGTAAATTATCACTCTCGTATACTATTTTACCAGACGATTTAATAACCATATGTCTGATTAGACTGTGAGATCCGTTTATCATGGTGATGCGATCTGCCTGAGCATATCCAGCACCATCTGCCCTTTTTTGAAGCTCTTTAGTTACTTCGAAATACCCATTGAAGAAATCAAACATAGTCGACCGATCGTTGATTGTGAATCTGTAACCCGTCTTTTTCTGGCTTTGATTGTTAGCAGGTTGCTCAATGACATTATCCAAATGGAAACGAACGTATTCATATCGTTGCAGATTTTCATTTGTTCTGAAACTCATTTATATGAGTAGTTTAGATAAAATTCACTCTTTATATAAACCATTTCCAACTTATTAGTCTATTTATAATTGGATAAAATTCACTTTTTAATAACATTTTATCGTCTTAATCCAGTACCAGATATAAGTCTATTCAGAATCGTGTTGTAGTCTTCTTGTTTTGGTTTAGTAGGTTTGGTTGGTTTCATTGATTGTTTAGTTGAACCATGTAATTTTCTCATAATAAGCTCTCCGCTTTTTTCAGCTGCTTTTTTTCCAAGTTTGTCTCCAGCATGTGAAATACCAGATTCAAGCGCTTTTTTGGCAAAAGGTTTTAAAACCATTTCTGGAACTTTACTTAACACCCTTCCAACCGGTTTGAAAATGTTATCAACAATGATCCCAGATCCTTTACGTTTATAAACAAATCGTCCAAGTTTTGGATGATAAATTCGCTTGTATTCATATGATGCCATCTATAACTATTAGTTAGATTAATCTCTCTTCTCTCTTAAAATCAAACTGAATGAAGTGTCACTATGATTAAGATCTATAATTCTTCGTTTACCGTCGGTGATATAAATCCGAATTTTATTAATCGTATTTTTATTGACAGGATTGAACTGTACTCGTCGAGGCTCTTGTGTGAAACTATAACTCGGGGTGAGAGTTGAGGTACTGAAACTATATATAATATCTGACTCTTCACCATCGACAAGACTGTCACTTATCAAATCACAATGAACATTCAATATTTCTCTGTCTTGTGAGAGATTAGGAATGTAATCTCCAACATTTACACTACTTGTTAGAATCTTTTTATTGAAACCAATAAGATCATTAAAATTACTTTGAGTAAGATCTAATCTGTAATTTGAGGCTAGTGTTATTATTGTCCTGAATACAGTATCGTTAAACTCCAAAGTGATTGGATATTGAGGGTTTGATGAGGTTCCTGTTTTTGTTTTTTCTTTGATTAAATTGTCAAAATCAATGTAATTCCATACTCCAGGGTTGAATATAATTTCCGTCCAATTAGCACCACTATCTGTTGAATATCTTATTTTCTGATTATTGAGTTCTTTTGTCACATTAAACCAAGTGAATGACATCGAAATGATTCGGTCTAGGCCGATTTCATATTGTCTGTTTGAATCTACTATTATCGGATTACGGTATTTGATTGTGAAATCCTATGGTTTATTACCACTTATACCTTTAACGGTATGACTGGATAATACGAGTTGTCTATTCATATATATATGATTAGTTTAGACTAAAATAGTTTTTGTATATTTTGTTATATTGCGGCCTGTTCAAAACTAAGTTTTTCAACAAGATGTCGAGAATTGCGACGCCTGTATTCCGTAGCTCTATGCTATTATTTCCGGCAACCATCGAACCGATAATAATTTCCAGTTTTTTAATCATTTCTGTCGGATTATTGAAAAACATTAGCTGTCCACCTTTTTTTGTTTTTTTCTTCAAACCAGATCCTTTAATCTCTTTCAGTTTTTTATCATAGTGATTCATATATTCAGTAAGAACCTTCCTCTTATCTAGAAGAATTTTTCTTTTATATTGAGCCACAGCTTCAGTGATTGAACCACTATTTAATTTTTTAGTGATATTCATCGAATATCCAGAAAGTTGTTGTCGTTTCTCTTTAGCATCTTTCAAGATTTTTTTCAGATAAGATTTCTTTTTTTTGTCATTCATTTCTTCTTGTTTGAGTTGTAATTCAACATCATCGTAGTTCGGAAGCTCATATTCATCTAAAACTCGGTTAATTTCATCCTCCTCGAGAATGTTATAATCAGGTCCTTCTTCTTCGTATTCAGGTGGAAAATCTTCAGGTTCATACATAAATGCTGGATCTATATACATTTGTTTTTCACCTGATGCTAAATCCTTAAGGACATCTTCATAACTTGGAGGTTTTGGAACCAATTGTTTGTCATTTTGTGGTAGAACTTGATCACCAAATAGATCTTCCAATCCATAATCAGGCACTTCATCATCAATAGCTATTCCATAATCTGGAACAGGTCGCTTTTTCTTTGGTAATCTTCTCAACGGTGCTTTTGGGGCTGTAAGTTCCTTTAACTCAGATGTTATAGGTTTGAAAAGTTTCTCTGCCTCGACTTCACCCATTTGATCAGATATCGTTTTTTGTTTTATTGTCTCTCTTACTGTGTTAATCTTTTTACCAAGCTCGGATCGTTTCTCAGCCATTTCTTTCCATTTGAGTAAACTCATTATATCATTTGTTTACATAAAATTTCATATTTTGTTCGGAAAAATTAGGGTTATCATATATAAAAACGCTCGCATAGCGTGTCGCATAGCGTGTCGCCATGCGATAAAATTGTATAACATAATATCATATGAAGATTCAAAATTACGACATCCAAGATGATGAAAACAACGATTTTGTTCAATTAAAGAGTTTCATGCCAAACCGATGTTTTAGGATGCTTATTTGTGCTCCATCTGGTGGCGGTAAAACTAACCTTTTGCTCGATATGATATATAGGCTATTGTTCTTTGACAAGATATACCTTTACGCTCGAAATCTCTCCCAAAGCAAATATAAGCATCTGTTGAAATCTCTTGAACCAATATCAAAATCAAAAGAGGTCGGTTATGACGTGATAGAAGCAAGTAACGATGAAATCATCCCTCTGACAGATTTGTCTGATGAAAACCAAAAATTGATAATATTTGATGATTATTTGAATACAGGTAAGAAAAATGACGAACGGATACGTGACTACTTTACCAATTCTAGAAACAAAAATTGTTGTTGTATATATTTGAGTCAAAGCTATTACGGAACCGATAAAACAATAAGACTGAATAGTTCACATTTTTGTGTTTTTGATTTTCCTTCCCAAAACGAGCAATCGATGATTTGCCGAGAACTGAACATAAATAAATCAGATTATCAGAAAGCTACTAAGGATCCATATAGTTTTTTGTATGTTAATAAGGTCAAAAAAAAGGTAGCCCGAAATTTCGACGAAAAAATCTAAACTAATATTATATGAGTTATACAAACGGTATTCTCAATCATGTTGATTCTCAAGGACAAGGTCAGATAGGCCCTAGAGGGTTGCCTGGGTTACCTGGTCCTAAAGGCGATAAAGGCGATAAAGGTGATAAAGGTGATAAAGGCGATAAGGGTTCAAAAGGTGATAAAGGGCCACAAGGACCCCAGGGCCTAAAAGGCAACAAAGGCGACAAAGGCGACAAAGGTGATCGTGGACCTCAGGGTAGTGCCAGCGGTTCTGCTGATATTGACATGCAAAATAAGTACAGTATCTTGCGATTGAAAAGCAACCCTTATCCTATCCACGGTGATCTGTCAAAGGTAATAAACTATCAGGACACGAGAAATATCTTTCTTTCGAAAAAAGAGGGTGGGCAAATGGAAGCAAATATTGATATGAATAATAATACAATTTTCAATGTGAAAGACCCCACACAGGCAGATCATGCAACAAATAAAAAATATGTCGATAACCAACTTGTGAAAAAATTGGATAAAGGAGCTAAAATTGATATGAAAGATAAATCAATTATCAATCTTAATCTTCCAACAAACCAAAGAGACGCCGCATGTGTAGAGTTTGTCAATAAAAGACTTAGTGAAACACAAAAAAATTATCTCAAACTTGATGGCACAACAAGTATGTCTGGAAACTTGAATTTAAATAACAATAAAATTGTTAACTTACAAACCGATTCAAAAAATTCGAAATCCGCAGTTAATGTTGAGTTAATGGAAAATGAAATAACAACTATGAGAGATCTTGTCACTCAAAAAATTCATGAATCTCAGATCATTAATTCAGGACAAAAACGAGACGCCTTCAGATATTTGATGGAAGACACTGATGAATCTTCGAGTGAAAACAATATCGAGGTTTTGGGTATTGTTGATTTTTCCAATTCTCCACATCAAATTAATAAAAAAGCTTACCAACTTAAACTCTTGTTTGAAAAAGGCTCACCCAACCAGTACCAGTCACGCCTCGGTTTTAACCTTTATAAACTTCCAGTCGGTTACTATACTTTGGTCGGTGAATGGTTTCCGCCGGAAATGAGTGAGTTGAGTGTGGCAGTGCAAGGCACTACGATTTCAATTTCTAATTATGTAACAAAAACATTCGAAAACTATACCAAAACAGTTATCAATTTTCACCGATGGGGTAGCTCACCTCCACAATTTATTTATCTCGATCTACACGGTACAGTTACTTTTCCATCACTTTTAACAATTGGACATCTAATTGTTTATGGTGTAAAAGAAACAATTTCAAACGTTGACCCAAGTGTCTATGACACCGCTTTTGTTATTGAGAATGGAAAAATGGTGATGGAAACAGATTTATCTTTAAACGGACATAATTTGAGTGGTTCCGTTCATTACTTACCTGGGAGTTTAGATACGAAAACAAATTCAACATTATTATTTTCATTAAATGGTGAGACAAGTGTACTCCTTCCCGAAAAAACCTATATATTAAATATAACAGTATTATATAAAAAAACCCGTGGACCATATCCACGTATCCCTTTAAAAATATTTAAAAGTGGCCCTGCAAAAATTTTCATTTCAAAAACAGCAACTCAAAAACAAACAATAGATATTAATTTAGAACTACCAAATGGTCTTTTAATGGTGCAATTACATTCTCGAGCTTTTATGAATGAAAAATTCTTAATGTTTGTTAAATATAGAGTGCCATGAATATTTTTTCATTTATTATATATAACACAATGCGGGACATTTTCGAATTCAACCATATCGACCAAACACTTCAAAGCTGACTGATGTTTCAACATCATTTCCAGGATGAATAATCTAATTTATATATATGAGAACAGCTATTTCAATTAATGAAATTCTCGAAAGCATAGAAAGATTGATCAAAAACATCAGAACATTATACTCCAATATTAAAGAGTCATTCAAAAAGAAAAATGTAACCATATAATATATGACTAAAAGACGTAGAAGCATATTCAATTGGAACCATGTTTCAGAAAATTTAACGGAAGATCAAATATCTGAGTTGAAAGCATTGTACAAATTCTATCATAAAAAATATTGGCTTTTCAAAATGACTTTCAAATATTTCAAAAAAGCAGAACTTACATGTAATATTGGATCTGCTTTATTGGTAGTAACAGGAACAGTAGTTGGTGGTGTAACACTAAACCCTATTCCTCTTGGAATAATATCTGGTTCTGGGCTCTTACTTAAAACATATTCAGAGGCTAAAAATTATAAAGGGAAGATTGAGATGTGTAAATTCGCATACACCTCATATGAAAAGATTTTAACCAATTTGCGGTCCTTTATGAGAGGACTGGAGTATAATGACAAAGAATTTCTTGATTATGTCAAAGTTCTTGATGAAATAATCATTGATACGTGCCCTTTAACTGACAAATTTGAAAAGAAATATAATAAGGTGTTCATCCAATAATAGATTTCATTTTATCACCAATAAGAGACATAATACTTGCCCAATATTTATTGTAAAAAGCCAATGTTTTTTTCGATTTACTAATTGGAATATTTTTGTAAGGTATTCCCATCATCTTGAATATCTTTCTCATAATAAAATTAACGCTAATCATTCTTTTCCTTGTACAATTAACTTCATTAAGAACCTTACCTATCTCGACATATATAGCATCGATCTTATGTTTCTGACAGTTTGATATTTTAATGTTATATTTTTCTTCGATATTGAGTAATATGTTGTTAATGTGGTACTCTCGATGTTAAACAGATTTTCTTATAAATCTATGTCTGTTCTCATAAAAATTAACATACTCTACTGATGATTTATATCCTTGAACAATACCACAACTTAGACATGCTATCATCCCATCGTCGTTAATAATATACTGATTATCACAGCATGAATAATATTTCACTAAACGATCTTGTGGTTTTTCATTAGAATCTTCCAATTTTTGGTCACAGAAAGGACATGAAATTTCTCCTGATTCTTTCAGTTCATCGTGTATATCTTTATTACAATTCATTCTATACTATTATATAAGATATTATTTTTATATACTTTACAAACATGACGTCACGACACAGCTGTGTCGGTCTCCATACAAGTTCCGTAAGCACAGTCTACTTTTCTAAGAAATAGCAATCAAGCGCCTACAATTTCCCACTAATCTGATTTTGGATAGTTGATATAGACTTCGGCATCTCAAATCTTTTCACTACAAACTTCACTGACAAACTTCACTGACAAACTTCACTGACAAACTTTACTGACAAACTTTACTGACAAACTTTACTGACAAACTTTACTGACAAACTTTACTGACAAACTTTACTGACAAACTTTACTGACAAACTTTACTGACAAACTTTACTGACAAACTTTACTGACAAACTTTACTGACAAACTTTACTTTAAATACAAGTTCATCTAATATCACATGATAATCGTATGATCCAAAAAACAATAGAAATCTGATGACTCATTTCCTCGGGAAAGTCCCTGTGGTTTAAGACTTCCTGTTGTATGAAGTCACGCGATGGAAAATGCGTTCGTTTCCACATGAAATAAAAACATATAGATTCCATCAGATGTAAATAAATATAGTTCTCCAAATAATTGAAAAATGCATTCGTTTCCATATGAAATAAAAACATATAGATTTACATAAAATAATACCATAAAATAATTCAATCAGATGTAAACCATCAGATGGAAACCATCAGATGGAAACCATCAGATGGAAAGTAGATATATAGTTGGGTTTGGTATCAGCGCATTTTCACAAAATGCGCTGGTACCCCCAACTATATAACTACTGATGTGCCAGAATGGATTTGAAATTTGCCTAGCTTGAGGCTTAAATATCTATAGATAGCAGAAAATATGGCAAATTACCAACACTCTAGGTGATCTACGTGATCTTGGTATCACATAATGAGCTGAGAAAATAATCAGCAAACTTAGCATCGGATATAATTAAGATGTTTCTGCAAACACGGGATTGCAGTACTGTATCAGATTTTGGGAGTTCGTATTATCAAGCTGACTTTTGGAACAGCTCTAAATACTGGAAATAAATCTATAAACAAGCGCCTTTGCGGTCTTGCAACTGAAACAACGGCATGACTCGATGTGTTACGGTTTCCATGAATTATTTTTAATTAAACTAGTAGTATTAACATAAAAGAATGATACATCGCATTTTGGAGAAGTTAAAACAATGTTTTGTTATTTAATAATTAAAAAAAACAATGAAATCCTGGCAATGAAAATTTTTCTCAGGAAACGAAAATAAAAGGATGGAATTTATTAATGACCGACTACCGTATTTCTCTAAGAGAAAAATGAGAAAAATGTTGTGTCTTTAGTTGACTAAAACAGAGCAAGCTTTTCCTTTGCATGTGTTAACAGGTATCTTTGTTTTTTTTATTTGCGTTGCCATGTGTAAACAGTCACAAACTATGACATTGCAACTCTCTGTTATTATTATTATAAAAGACAAAATTTTCTCCCATTCAAATAATTAATATGTTTAAAATTTTGAGAGTTTATTACGGCTTTTATGATTTCATATTTACAGAATTAATTTCCATACAAGTTAGAAATGCTGGAAGTAAAATTCATAAACAGCGTTATCCTGAATATCTCGCGGTCGAATAATTAGGATATTGATGATGATACTCAATATAACGGTTTTTGAGGACAATGTAGCTAAACGCGAGTTTGAAAATACGAATTTGTGAGTTCATGCTTTATAAGGTAAAGGTGAAGTCGCTCGTGAGCCAAGGTGGCCCATACGAGCTGGAGCTTATCCCGGTTTCTGTAGCACGAAGCAAATGAGAGCATTGCCACTCGCCCCTGGATGATATGCTAGTCAATCGCACAGTTAACCCTGCAGTATGCAGTATGTTGTGTTTATAGTTGACCATTTATTCACCTGGGTGGAGAGAGACAATGTGGGGTAAAGTTTCTGGGACTAGGTGTCGAACCACCGACGTTCAGATTTGACGTCCAACGCGCTAACCATTACACCACCGGGGCCCCACATCCTTTATAAACAATAAGGCAAAATAGTGGTTGTTAACCCGAAAAGCAACTTCCTTTTTCCTCGACTAAAGGAGCAAGATGTTGCTCAGCATAGCTCATTAATAAACAATGAACAAACAATTCTTTGGGATCGGAACGTTGCCAAACTTTTTATTTGCTTAACTAGTTTGTATATGCATATGAACATAACCAATATCTTTGCGTGGAAAAGAAAAAAAGATGTATGTGTCTCAGTTCCATTGAGCGGGCTTTATTGGAAAGCGGGTTGATAGCCGGCGTTTACTCAGCGAATGACAGGGACGTTTCACGTGCAATCCATGAAAAGATATCTAGAAGAGAAGAAATTGGTACGAGCTTTCACTTCCCTTAAGCTGACTTTTGTTAAGCTTTGGGATAATTTCTTATTTTTTTACATCATCTGTTTGTCGTCAGTTTTGCCATCAAGAATTGTGTGTTATTTACGATTTAGATCTAGATCCTCCTTGAATTTAACTTTCATCAAAACTATGGGGGAAAACACCGTTTAAGAATTTTTAGCACGCTCATAAGATGACCTTAGAGTAACTTTTTTAAGGCGTTGTCATGAGTAATTATGCTTCTTTTAATCTGAAAAAAATTAGGCTAACGCAAGATGATCAAATTATAATTTTGGTGCAACCTTTTGAAGATACAAGCTCAGTTGTTGTTCGCTTTGAAGAGTGCTTTCTAAAGTTTAACTAAAGTAAATATTACATTCCTAACAGGATGAAATAAAAGTGATAAGATTTTTTCTCCTTGTAAAACAGAAGTGTTAATAATCTGTTCACAGGAAGGTGGTTGCGCAAGTGCGCGAGTGGATCAAGTTCGCAAGCGAGGCGAGTACGCGAGCAAGCGAGCGAGCGAGCGAGGATCTGTGCTCGCTAAACTCTCCAAGGGTTTTATTTCGCTTACGCCCTTGACAAGCTTATGAAAAAACAGATGGACTGATGACTGACTGTTTTCTGACTGGAAGAGATTTGCAGCAGAGAGGAGACGGTTTCTCCGTGCGATTTCAAATACAATCGTTTCAAGCGCATCGAAAATTAAACTGACTCTAGATTAACCCGGAAAGTCTCTCCAGAGCATTAACGTTTAATAGTTGAAACTCAAGCCGTTAAACTAGTTTTAGCCCCTTGGCATGGTTAGGGTGCGCTAAGATGTGTCGTTTGCAACTTCTTTTTTGTCGTTAGTTGATCCCTTGTCCCTGAGGTTTGCGAGCGGCTCCTTCTTGTAAGGTTAATTTTTATTTGGATGGTGCGAGGTAGCGCAAGTAGATAGACTGTTTAGAAACCAATTCTCATATCCAATTCGACTCGTTCATCTTGAAAAATGCAGTGAAAAAAATTGACACGTTATTCACCGACCTAGGTCATTGCGTACAGAGAAAACCTGTGCCCTTGAGTAAGTACTAAAGACCTCAGACACAGTTTTTCCCTATATGTTCCTCCTGATCGTTAAATAACATATATGTCCGTATTAAGCGTGCGTCTGTAAAGCAGAATTTGATTGTAATTATTCATCCCATAAAATAGCAAAAAAAACCTGACGGGTAAAAAGTGAGGGAATTGCACATGAAAAGCCCGAAAGGATTAATAATTATCCGTATGGAAACTGAGCAAACTTCTGAAACCGCAAAGACAGGTGAATTCTATTGCAAAAGAGTCGGCATCGAATATCATCATGATGTTTCTGCCAACAAGGGATTGTAGTATCATATTTTGAGAGTTCGCACTCTCAAGCTGACTGTTAGAACAGCCCTAAATACTGGAAATAAATTTAAAAACAAGCGTCTTTGCGGTCTTGCAACTGGAACAACGGCATGACTCGATATATTACGGTTTCCATGAGCTACTTTTAATTGAACAGGTGGTAATAACATAAAAGAATGACACCGCATTTTGGGGATGTTTTAACAACGTTTTGTTCCAAAAAAAAAATTAAAAAAAAAACCTGGCAATGAGAGTTTTTCTCACAAAACGAAAATAAAAGGATGAAAATTTATAAATAAGCGACTACCGTATTTCTCAAAAAGAAAAATAAGAAAAATGTTCTGTCTATAGTTGACTAAAACACAGCAAACTTTTCCTTTGCATGTGTTAACAGGTTTTTTTAAATTTGCGTTGCCATGTGTAAACAGACACAAACTATGACATTGCAACTCTCGGTTATTATCATTATAAAAGATAAAATTTTCTCCCATTGAAATAATTAATATGTTTAAAATTTTGAGAGTTTCTTAACTGCTTTTATGGTTTCATATTTACAGAATTAATTCCCATACAAGTTAAAAATGCTGAAAGTAAAATTCATAAACACCGAAATTCTGAGTATCTTGCGGTCGAATAATTAGGATATTGATGACGATAGTCGATATAGCGGTTTTTGAGGACAACGTAGCTAAACGCGAGTTTGAAAATACGAATTTGTGAGTTCATGTTTTATAAGGTAGAGGTAAAGTCTTTTGTGAGCCAAGGTGGCCCACACGAGCTGGAGCTTATCCCGGTTTCTGTAGCACGAAGCAAATGAGAGCATTGCTACTCGCCCCTGGATGGTATGCTAGTCCATCGCACAGTTACCTCCAGCGGTATGTCGCCGGTACACATTTTATTCACCTGGGTGGAGAGAGACAATGTGGGGTAAACTTCCTGGGACTGGGTGTCGAACCACCGACGTTCATATCTGAAGTCACGCGCTCACTATTACACCAACATAAGGGAAAATAGTGGTTGTTAACCTGAAAAGCAGTTTCCTTTTTCTACCACTAAAAGAGCTATTCATGACGTTGCTCAACATAGCTCATTAATAAACAATTAACAAACAATTCTTTGGGATTGGAACGTTGCCAAACTTTTTACTTGCGTGACTAGTTATGTATAGGAACAAAACCAATACCTTTGCGTGGAATAAAAGATGTATCTGACGCAGCTTCGTTGAGCGGGCTTGGAAAGCAGGTGGATAACCAACGTTTCCTCAGCGAATGACAGAGACGTTTCACGTCCAATCCATGAAAAGGTGTCTAGAAGAGAAGAAATTGGTAAGAGCTTTCGTTTCCCTTAAGTTTTTTTTTTTTTATCATTTTTTGAAGGGGGCAGGGGGAAAGGTTGGTGTACTGGTTCAAATTCCAGTTTTAAACTCACGAAATTCATTTTGTTATTTTGTTCTTATCTGTTTAATGCTACCTCATTTAATTTAATTTAATTCGTTAGAAAACGGGCTTAACATGTGTAATAGTGACTCGGTAGACAGCATTCGTGACCTATTCGATCCATTCTATCCACACTCACTTTTTTTTTTTAATTTTCCTCTGTTGAGTGACTGATCTATATCGCGAAAATTTTACCGGCCTACTTTACACGATTTTGGCGAAGTTAAGTCCACAGAAATACAAAGCTCTGGGATAATTCCTTTATATTTTTCCATCATCTGTTTGTCGTCAGTTTTACCATCAAGAATTGTGTGTTATTTCCGATTTAGATCTAGATCCTCTTGAATTTGACTTTTATCAAAACTTTGAGGGAAAAACCACTTTAGAATCTTTTAACACACTCGTAAGATGACCTGAGAGTAGTTTTTTTTAACGTAGTTCTGAATAATTATGCTTTTTTTTTAATCTGAGAAAATTAGGCTAACGCAAAATGATAAAATTATAATAATGTGCATCACTTAGTGATATACATATAAATTCTAAAGCTAACACAGGATAATGGATTAGATACAGGACTTTGTGAAAATGAAAGTATGTTTACAGAATCGTTTAGCGCAACACCTTAAACGAGGGCGTTTTTCTGAAAACTGTTGCGGTTTCGGATTGAAATAATAATGAGTTTCATTATGTTAGCAGGCTCTACTAAAGGTAATACCGTGTGGCACTAAATTTTTGTGGGTTTTAATTTTTGCGATTTTTGCGGTTTTTTCACGATCCGCAAAAAAAAGTTCCCGCGAAAAAAAATTTCCGCAGAAATTATTCTCCGCAAAAATTTACTCCACTGTCAATGTTATACACCGGCAAACATTGCCTTTTACATGTAATGTAAAATCATGTTGGTGCCCACTTACTTAAACCGTCTCTTTTGCTCAGAAACAAAACGAAATTAGAAACAACATTCAGGAATAAAACGATGAAATTGCAGTTGGTACACTACAAGTATTTAAATGCGACAAAGTTTAAAGAAAAAGATCGACTAAAGATGCTCCCTTAGTTAACTGATTAACGTCTTATACATCTGCATGTTGTTCACCCGTATTCGACTTTTTGTACTCAAAAAAACAGAATGTTATAGTTCCAAATAGAAGGTGACATCCAGAAAATCGCAAAAATTCATTCCCAGCGAGAAAAACCAGTTTCTCCCGATCGCAAAAATTAGTTCCCGCAGAACACAAAAAATCGCACATTCGCAAAATCAAACTCCCGCAAAAATCGAGTGCTACACGGTATCCGACGTGTCAACTATTTAAAAGCCTCAGGTGCCGGGCGTGAGAACATTGTCGTCAACATTATCTCAGTTTTGACTGGCTACACTGAGCACACAGCTAATTCCGATTGGCACTATTTTTGTCACGTCATTCATACAGACAACAGGTTTCATGAATGTAGAAGTGACTTCATCCATTTAACAGACAACAGCTTTGACGTTGAACCAGAATGGAATTGTATTCACTCAAAAGTTTAATTTTAACTCTTAAAAACGAATGCTTCAGGTTGGGTATTGAAAAACCTTACTGAAACTATGCTGCTCAACCTCATTCAACAATTGTTAATTATCTGTCATGTTAACACATTATCAGTTTCAGGTGCCTAACATGAGAACCTTGTCGCCAACATACATAAATGATAGTTAATTTGGGATTTGAACCAAGGTTGTGATGAGTTCAGGGAAACATTTATAAGTTGAAAATATTGTTGAAATAAAAGGTCACTAGCAGGGAACTTCCTCAAAAAACCTTGAAACAGACAGGCAAATAAACAAATTAACCGGTTGTTTTATTGATTGTTTGTATGGAAACCGAGCTAACATTTGCATTTTCTCTCAATTAATTATTACTAAGCTTGATAATTTGTTGCGAGTTAACATCATAAAAGAATGATATACCACATTTAAATTTTGAGGATATTATCTGGGGATAGTTTGAATAAGAGCTCAAAATATAAAGATCCTTTATGTGAATTCGTGGATTCGGGAACAGTAACTCAGTTTATTTGATACGATAAAAACGTCGATAAAAGTAGGAGAGTTTGTATTTTTAAAACAAATGACTCCCTCTTCCTGAAAAGGAAATTAAAGGATAAAAAAATGGTATGTCTACAGTTGACAAAAAGCAAAAGCACACATTGCGTTTGCATCTCACTGTGAACAGGCTTCCCCCAGTGTGAAACAGTCAGAAAATATAACATGAGAGCACTTGTCTCAATCAATGGCCAATGTTTTTCCATTGAAATAATTAACAGAAAATGCTTTTTAAAAATGTTTTCAAGAAATGTAATTATTCTTTCCGAGTTCACGTTTACAGAATGATGTTTTACATAGTAACTTGACTAACCTAGGCTAGTGAGAAAAGCTTAAAGTGAAATTATAAACAAGGAACTTCTGAAAATTTATCGGTCGCATAATTGGGATTCTAATGACAATAGCTGACGATGCTCAATAGTTTTTAGGGCAAGTGTAGGTAATAAACGCGAGTTTGTAAATACGAATTTGTGAGTTCACGCTTTATAACATGTAAGTGAAAGCCGTGGTTGATAACCTGTCAGTAATAAATAAATAAATGAAATTTAAAAAGCAGGTTCCTTTTTCTACGATTGAAAGCTAGAGCTAAATGTCGTTCAGCATTATACAGCTCATTAATAAACAATTATTTGGGAACGTTGCCAAACTTTTCATTTGCGTAACTAGATACATGTAGGAACATAACAAATATCTTCCTGTTGAATAAAAGAAGTATGACTTAGGGCCCTATTGAGGCTTGGGTTAGAAAGCGGGTGGATCGGATAACAACCCTTCTCAGCTAATGACGCACACGTGTCACGTCCCGTGTCCAAGAATACATATCTAGAAAATAACTTAAGGAATTGTTAAGAGATTTTTGGATTGTTTGGCTTGTTTTTTGTTTTGTTTTGTTTTGTTTTGTTTTGTTTTGTTTTTAAGAAGCTTTTGCAATTTGTGTTGGTGTATCTTCTGTCTGAGCTAAGTCGCAAAGGTTACAAAATAATACTGTCCCACGAGTTGGTTTCTATTTATGTTAGCACCATCATGGATGCGCTCGTCAAAACACGCTTATTCTCAAACTGTTGATCTCTGCTTTTACTTCTTTTCAGTTCTAGATCTTTAACAACGTTGAACATCACAATCAGTCAATAGATCATGATGGCTGTGCGAAAATCCTTCCACATCACAGTTCTATTTTTGCTGAGTCAGCAGCTCCGCCGAACAGTTAGTCACCATTGCACGAATGGTGGATCTGAGAAATCCATCTACGGAAGGAAATTACACGGACACACCTACAAGACGATGATGGCAAAACTTGGTCCAGAGTGCATATCCGCCTGCCGACGTGACCAGAGATGCCAAAGCTTTAACTTTGTCATATCTGTTGGCAAGTGTGAATTCAATAATAGAACTAAGGAAGCCAGGCCTGAGGACTTCGTTCCTGATCCGGATCGATTTTATTACAGACGGGGCATGAAACGAGGTAAGCTGTTGCAGTAAGAAGTTTTTATGGCGAATGAAATTAGTAAAGTACGAATTTAAAAAAATACTTTTATTCAAAATCCAACCTGACATTTCCAAATTTTTAGTCGATCGTAGTAGTGTTTCCCACCAGCATTCTGAGCAAAATACCATTGACACCTAAATTTATTTATTTATTACTTACCTACTTACTTACTTACTTACTAAAACATTTTTACTTACTTATTTACTTGTTCATTTAGTTATTTGTTATTTACTTATTCATTCATTCATTTTTCTTTCTTTCTTTCTTTCTTTCTTTCTTTCTTTTTCTCTTTCTAATTCTTTCTTTTTTCGTTATTATTTATTTACTTATTTCTTTCCTATTTATTTATTTATTTACTTTTATTATTTATTTTTAGCTTATTCTGTCTTCCTTGGGTAGCATATACCTGAAAGCGGAATGTTTTATTTCTTTCTTTTCTGTACATATTTATTTATTTTATTCATGCTGCTTACACATGTTCCGTATAAGGTGGATTTCTATTGTCGAGACAATGCACATGTTTTTGTGAACGTAAAATTAAAAGTTTTAAAAGGTGTCCTATTAATCAACCTCTTTATGTTTTGTAATCATGACAGGATTGTGTTGCGACGTTATGTGCCTAGTTGGGTATTTTTGCTGTGCTGTGCTGTGTTGTGATGTGTTGTGCTCTATTGCTTTGTGTTGCGCTGTGTTGTATGGTGTTGTGCTGTCAGTGTTGTGTAGCGTTGTGCTGTGTTGTGTTGTGATGTGTCGTTTTGTGTTGTGTTGTGTTGAATTGGGTGGTAGGTGTTGTGCTGTGTTGTGTTCTCAGTGTTGCATTGTGCTGTGTTGAGTTTTGTTTTGTTGTTTTGTGTTGTGTTGCGTTGTGTTTTGATGTGTACGTTGTGTTGTGTTGTGCTGTGTTACGTTGTTACCGTGCTGTGCTGTGTCGTGTTGTGTTGTGTTGTATTGCGTTGCTTTTTTCTGTGCTGTGTTTTGCTGTGTATTGTTGTGTTGTATTGTGTTGTATTGTGTCGCGTTGCCTTGTATTGTGTTGTGTTATGCTATGTTGTGTTGAATGTGGTGTTGTGTGCTGTGATGTGTTGCGTTGCGTTGTATTGTGTTGTGTCGTGCTATGCTATGCTGTGTTGAATGTGGTGTTGTGTGCTGTGATATTTTGAGTTGTGTTGTGTTGTGCTGTGCTGTGTGGTGCTGTCTGTGCTATGTTGAGTTGTGTTGTGCTGTGTTACGTTTTTCTGTATTGTATTGTGTTGCGTCCTTGCGTTTTGTTGCATAAATGTAACCAAGCTTGCCAGGAGTCTTCCAGTAACATAGTTGCTAGAGTATCCGACCAGCTACTGACTAGTGTATCAGGGACGTACTTGGGTAATTGACTCCCTTTGAGGACCCACGCGGTTTCTTTGTCTCACGCCCGTGAAAAGCTTAATAACATCTTTTTTGTCAATCATTTCTTCCTTGCAGTTCCGCTCGGCTCCATTCCTGAGCTGCCAGCAGAGTCCTGTAAAGAGATTAAGGCAAGTGAACGACAAGCGGTCAGTAGTAAATACTGGCTCTCTTCTGTTAAGCCCGGCATTCCTGTACTTGCTCACTGCGATATGGAAACAGAAGGTGAGTTTTATAACTCCAAATTTTATTTACTATTTTATAATTTTGTCATTGATTGTGTTCTGAACTTGCTTAACTGTTTTATTTCGTTTTGTTTTTTTCCTTTTTCTTTTTTTTTTTGTTGTTGTTATTTACTCAGACGTTGACGAGTGCACTGCTTCTTCCCCCGTTTGTGATGTCAATGCCATCTGTCAGAACACTCGCGGATATTATCGCTGTACTTGCAGGATTGGTTACTATGGTGACGGCAAAACTTGCAAAGGTTGGTGGGGCACCTTCAGTTTGCACAGCTCGCGGTCCAGTGTTAGACTCCCGCGCACCGTGTAGTTATTGTTTTACACTCATTTCATGATGACGGTCTGCAAAACATTTTTGCACAGAGAAAGAAAACTCATGCACGTTTAAAGCGGATCGCCTTGATTTTGTAAGACTACACTACGTAACATTTGAATGGCTGATATTTTGCTATCGGAGCTCGGTAGGTCAGGCGACTTTATATTTACTTCGCACTAAACGAACTTGGCAGAAACATGGATTTGATTGACATCAGTGTTAGCATAGAAACAGCGATGTCGCCATACATTTTACATATTTCTTATTTTCTCGACGATTAGACCTAAGCTTTAGAAGCGACCTTACGATTCCAACTGGAAACGTTTTAGACAGTCTACGCAAAAGTTTTCAAATACGTTTTTTCCTTGAGAACCACCACCAGGTGGTGGAGGCGGTGAAAACAATAGAATTGTGTGATTCCTCCACATTTTATTCATGAGATAAATACAATACCCTATGACATTATCAACGTTAATGTACTCTTCCTCAAATTAAAGAGATTCTCCCTCATAAAACGGAGTAAATGGTCCCTACTATACTACTGCTTCCCGTATACGGATTAAAAGGACGTTTTCAGTTTATATTATTGTTGTACGTGGAATAAGATTACTTTTCAGGAGAGTTGCACTTATCCATTTAATTAATTTCCTTGACTCGATTTTATTTCATGTTACAAAAGGTTATGTTTAAAATATGTTGATGTTATCTCATGTAGTAGTGACATCTTTGTTACGGGAGCTAAAAAAAATTCCAAAACTAGTGGATTGACGTTTCTCTTACCCTTTTAATCTTCATGGTGTGTTACACGTCTTTGAAAACTTGAAATGCATTGAATCATTTTCAGGGATGAATTTAATTTTCACATCTATTCACGAAAGCATCACTACTATATAATATGTTGACACCTGATATCTGCCTGATTTTTCTCTTTTGTCTTTATTCCACATAGTTTTATACCGCTCTCAAACTATCGTGAGAATTTTTGTCTATTGCATAATCGCAAAATATTAGTAATAAACATTTAATCTAAGGTGATTCCATCGAAAAAGAAGTTGTAATGAGAATTTGTTGAAACTTTGCACAGTTATTAACTACACCTAGAACATCGAAAAAATGAAATAAAAAGAGGGGGTCACCGTGTCTGATTTCACGCTACAGAGCTGTAGTATATAGGTACCTTGCTAGCTATCGACAGCAATATTAAAAAACCTTTCCTTGTACCAGAGACACCCACTACTTTAAGAAAGTTATCACTATTAGGCCTTAAAGTTGCCTCAAAAATTAAAGTAATGAAATAATAAGCAAATTGAGCACATGCACGCTTCCAGTGAAATGCCTAAAATCAGATTGTAATAATGAATCAATCAGAATATTTGAAAATTGAATAATGAAAATTCTTAAAATTTGTATATATCATGCAGAGTCGTGTTTTCTTCAAATAAATTAGCGCTCGTGCGCGCGCTAATCACGCAAAAATTGATGCGCAGAAAGGATGCGCAATGCAATTGAATGGAATCACCTTAAATAACGGTTTTCTATTTTTTTTATAGATATTAACGAGTGCAGTACTATTCCTGCCCCGTGTGACGTCAATGCTAACTGTCAGAACAATGAAGGATCGTATCTTTGTTCCTGTAGGGTGGGATTCAGTGGGAACGGCAAAATGTGCCAAGGTATGAAAAAAAGATAAATAAATGAGATATCATGCATTTTATATATGGAGTGAAAAAGCCATTGCTTTTAGCAAAGCCAATCCGAATCCAATCGTTTTCTTTTTAAGACCTGTTTGATCACCTAATAACTTGTTATCTGACGATTCTTTATCTCTTTGTTAGATATCAACGAGTGCAGTGCTATTCCTGCCCCATGTGACGTCAATGCTAACTGTCACAACAATGAAGGATCGTATCTTTGTTCCTGTAGGGTGGGATTCAGTGGGGACGGCAAAATGTGCCAAGGTATGAAAAAAAGATAAATAAATGAGATATCATGCATTTTATATATGGAGTGAAAAAGCCATTGCTTTTAGCAAAGCCAATCCGAATCCAATCGTTTTCTTTTTAAGACCTGTTTGATCACCTAATAACTTGTTATCTGACGATTCTTTATCTCTTTGTTAGATATCAACGAGTGCAGTGCTATTCCTGCCCCATGTGACGTCAATGCTAACTGTCACAACAATGAAGGATCGTATCTTTGTTCCTGTAGGGTGGGATTCAGTGGGGACGGCAAAATGTGCCAAGGTATGAAAAAAAGATAAATAAATGAGATATCATGCATTTTATATATGGAGTGAAAAAGCCATTGCTTTTAGCAAAGCCAATCCGAATCCAATCGTTTTCTTTTTAAGACCTGTTTGATCACCTAATAACTTGTTATCTGACGATTCTTTATCTCTTTGTTAGATATCAACGAGTGCAGTGCTATTCCTGCCCCATGTGACGTCAATGCTAACTGTCACAACAATGAAGGATCGTATCTTTGTTCCTGTAGGGTGGGATTCAGTGGGGACGGCAAAATGTGCCAAGGTATGAAAAAAAGATAAATAAATGAGACATCATGCATTTTATATGCGGAGTGAAAGAGTCACTGCTTTAAGCAAAGCCAATCCGAATCCAATCGTTTTCTCTTTAAGGCCTGCTTGATCACCTAATAACTTGTTATCTGATGACTCTTTATCCCTTTGTTAGATATCAACGAGTGCAGTGCTATTCCCACCCCGTGTGACGTCAATGCTAACTGTCACAACAATAAAGGATCGTATCTTTGTTCCTGTAAGGTGGGATTCAGTGGGGATGGGAAAACGTGTAAAGGTAAGAAAAGTATGAAAACTGAAAACTGGTGTAAGTTAATACCCCAAAATATATTTACTTATTTTAAATTTGATTATGTCTTCTGTTCTTCCCTAAAGCGGGCTCGTGCAATGTAATAAAAAAAAGTGATTCCCAAGCTAGTGATGGAAGCTTCACAATACATACAACTTCTTCTACTCTTCAGGTAAATTTCTTACACTCAGAAATTATTAATAGATTTCCAGCTTCAAATGGTAGCTTTTACTAGACACAACTAGTTTTGTAAGCTTTTAGTTCCAAAAAGGTAATTACTGTCTAATAACTTAAATGGTGTAGATAGGAAACCGGACTTTGGCTTATTTATGGATAAAATTAAAATAATCAGTGGAAGACCTCGTTTCCTTCGCCTCTATACTAATAACTTAATACCTAGAAAAGAATTTCATACACAATATAAATTACTAAATATTTTGATGTCCACCTATCTTAGAATTATTAATGACAACACTAATTACCTTCCCTGGCTAATAATTTTATTAATATTAACTCTCGTGCATAGAAGGGGAGTTGGATGGCACTCCTTGTGAGGCTTAATCCCTCTATTTTTTCAAGATTATTTGTTATCAGCACCTACCGTTATCAGTAGCTTTACGCATACACCTCACACACATTTTGGCAAAGGTTTGGCGAGAATCGGTTGATATGGTTACAAGATATAACGTCATAAGTAGTATGTGGTCAAGCCATCTTGAAAAAGAAGGGATATTTTTCACCTTTTTCCTGCGCAAACACATAAAAAGTCGGCAAATAGCAGCAAACTGTTTAATTATGTCATATGCTATATTTCTAGCGCCAAAAATTTTCAATTTTGGCCATCTTTTGAAGATATCAATCAATCAATCAATCAATCATTTATTTGCCCCCTTTTTTCAAATTGATTACAAAAAGTGTCATAGATTAAATCCGATTCATTCCAAAAGTATCATTTATGAATCCTGTCAAATTTGGTCAAGGTCAAATTTGCACTTTAGCTAACCTCGGGATCAGTAAACTGACAACTGTGAATTTATTAACACCAGTAGACTTTCGTATGAGGTGGAACCCGGAGTAAGAAAATTGGGGAAGGGAGAGGGGAGTAAAATTGTGTTCTGTGACAGGAAAGGGTACTTATCCACCGGACCTGAATAAAAATGTTAACTTCCTCTCCATCAGGTTTATTGTGATATGACATCTTCTGGTCAAGGCTGGACTCTCATTGCTCGGTTTTCAAACGACGACGCTAAAAACTGGATGAGTGACACAGGGTCTTGGTGGTATGATAAGAGTGTTGCGTTTGGAAGTACAACCCATCCATCGAGCAATACTGACATGTTATCTCCAGCATTCTGGCTGGTCAGCGGTAACGAATTCAAGATCACACGCAGTGATGACCCTCAACACACCGCTCTATTGAAGACTACCGGTGGCTGTCTGGGTGGTCAGACATTGAGGTCGAAAATCACGAGCTATGGTGACTTCAGGAATGGCGCCGTTTGGGCCAGTGACGAGTGTCAGGGAAATTGCACGATTCAATATGGAGGCCAGTACCAGACAACTGAAGGCTTCGTACAAGCCTCGTGCAGTGGAGAAATCCAAGGCACCAACGGTATTGGGTTCTGGTGTGACTGGAGTAGTGGAGATGGATCAGTGATGATGATTGGTGGAGGAGGCACCAATTGTGCACGTGCTGATCACGGGATTGGGGTAACAGAGGTTAACGAGGCCTCCTTTATTGACGCCTCAAATGGAGAAGGTGATTTTGGTAATTACGGTGACAATGGTGCGCAAACCAATAGCTACTCTTTAAACCTCTGGATACGTTGATTGCTAAAAAACCTTTCTCCTTTTACAAGAATCACACACGCTTACTGGACTTTGCAGATAAAACGCAAATATGGGTGGGTCATTTCACGCATCGCAGAGGGGATTTTCTTTGTGCAAAATTCAAACGAGAACACTACGAACCACTGAAACTTTTAGGGCCGGTTATTTAACCAAAGTGTATGGACGTGGTTTATCGAAAGCGTGGGCTTAAAAATCGTGGTTTGTAAAATAAGTTGAATCGCTTCCTCGGGTGTTTGAGTGTTGTTTTTACCATTACGTCCGCGGCTTTAAACTGAGAACAACTGCGTTTTGTGGTTTGCGTTAAAAAAGTAAGCTGGTGAATTCTAATGTTCCTCACTTCCGTAGCCTTGCTTCAGTGAGCTGCATAGAAATCATCGCTCAAGTTAAAATGTTAATTCCGTCTTCAGTTCGAACAAACAAGCACATGATGGCTCCGTTGTGTTAACGGATTACAAACATGTTCAGCCTCATTTCAACTGTACTCCAGCACCTACAACGGTGAGATCGTAAAGCTTCAATTCGCTTTGAACGATGATTGCAACAATTTTTCAGGAAAAATCAAACACGCACCACATTTCAAAGCCAGTTATTGGAAGATTTTTTCCCAAAACGTCTGCTCGTACGTTCACTTCCGAGCAGCTTCACTGATTCGTTAAGCTTTGCAAAGAAACGCTGCATCACTTCGCAAGGTTTTGGTGCCTTTTCGTTCAGTCATGTGATCGATGCTTGTTCCCTTTTTATCACTTTATCTCTGTCTTTTTTTCTCTTTCTTGATTTTGAAGTAATTAGTGATTTCGTTTTTAATAAAACAATTATTCTACCCGTGCTTGCTGGATATCAAATGATTATAACCAACTCGGCGCTAGGCGCCTCGTTGATTATCTATCATTTGATATCCAGCCAACCTCGTAGAATAATTGCTAATTATCACGAGCATAGGAATTACTTGTACAGGCTCCTTTTATTGCCAAACAATCGACTTGCTGTTTTCACCTCCTTTCCGTTTGAGACTACTACGGCCTTTTCTGGTGAAGTTTTCTGCTCATTTCCTTCACCGGTTATCCTCAAACTGATAGTGAAAGAGGAGAATACCTTCACTGCCAATTTCCTGACTAAAGTTTTTCGCACACTCTGACAAATTTGAATTTAAAATTCTCCAAATTCTTTCTAGATTTTTAAACCGGCGGAGGTCCATTTAGCCCGTTGTGTCCGAGATGAATCGCGCTTAATTGTGTCCCGGATAATCGGGCACGAGTTCTGCGCGAAAAACCTTTTTCGACCTCAAAAACCAAAACATAAAATTCCTGCTGCTAATGGAAGTTAAATGTAAATCGACCTGTTTGATTTTATTAATCCGTTAATGCAATGGTCATTCCTTTCCTTATTTGTTCAAAGGAAGTGAGAATGTACCAGACAAGTGTAAGCTTGCAACAGGTAAACGAGAAATCCAAAGCGCCTCTACGATCGGCTTCTGGAAGTTTGCTAATCATAAAGAAGGAAAATACTGATTAGAAACATGTACCTAAAAGCAGAGCAATGCGTGTTACGGCGCTGAACTCAGACCACTCACAGAACCTGCTGTAGCGTTAATCAAGTTTTGTACTATTTTTGCTACAGATTTTTCTAGATTACACAAGTATTTCTTAGAAGCTACACAGTGTGTGTATATATGTATATAATGTGAAGGGAGAACATTCGTGTACTTAGTTACGCACAATCTAACGTTATCTCTTACTTCCCATATAAGTAATTATATATAACTATCGCGAGAAAAGCCCACCCGGGTCTTTTCAGCGGTGGTGAGGCTTGTGTGCCTTGGGGATCCCAGGAGCTATGCTCGCTGGGACGTCTGTCCCTGTAGGTTGAACCATACCGGATTGGTCGAGGGGAGAGGTCTGACAAAGGACCGCCCCTGACCCTCCAGGCTGGGGTTTGGGTGTGGAGCTGATCACCCCACCCCTACAGCAGTTCACAGAAACTCTAGGAACCTTATGCGCCATTTGGTGCAATGAAGCCTACTAACTAAATAAGTCAGCTCAAAAAACTTAAACTTTTAATTTGAGTTTCATTATTTAACTGCATTTATATTAATTAGTCGCATTTAGCCATTCAGTATCCTTTCCTACATATTCTTAGCTAGTACAGCCTAATGCCCAGGCATTCCCTTCCTACTCACCTGATTTTGCACAATTGGCATTACGTCAATTCATTACGTCAACCCTTCGCACACCTCCCTCCGCACCCGTGAAAAAAGAGAATGCCAAAGGACTGGGCTGAGTTGGTAAACGAAAAAAGAAAAAAGCCAACAGCAACATTATAAAATAATATGCTTCTTATTAGTTTCAAGTATGTTATAGGCGTAAAAAAATCATAATTGTCCTTTAGTGATTAGATCATAAATTTAGAAAACATTTCTTTGACTTCTTTTAAGGTTATGGCTTGTATCAATAGACATATATATCTACTACTGAAGGCAATTATTTAACGCTTCATGGTGTTGTATTCAGATTCCCCGCTGACCAAGGAGCCGCGGACGCTACGATCAAGATCGTTCAGTTTTTTGGCTGCTCGACTGAGTGCAGTTTCCTGATGCAACATGTTCTCATAGATTCCCTAAGCAGATCTATTATTTCATTCTATTCTTGGTGTACGCTGTAATAGTACAGGTGCTGGTGTAAAATAAACTTGCTGTTGGAACCAAACTTTGTGGTGGTCAAGTTCTTATCATTTTTCAAATGTAATCGTTTCAAGTGCATCGAAAAGAGTGTAGATTAACCCAAGAAAATCTTTCGCCGGGAGAATCAACAGTTAATATATAGTTGAAATTGAAATGTTAACGTGTTTAATCTACTAGTAGGTGCCAGTTTCTAGCGCACTTGAAACCATTACATTTGAAATGGCACGAATAAACCGTCTGCGCTTTGATGCAAATTTCTCTCAAAAAGGCTTAAGAAGTGCTGAAACGCAGGTAAATCAATGTCTTTTTATTAAAAAAGTTATGATTGTAGCTATAAAACGATCGGTTATTGAGATACCTATGTAGTCTCAATATAGTCCAAGTATTCCCACAAGCTGGGTTGTGTGAGCTGGGTTGTTATATCATTTCATGTACTCCATGCAGCCATATTTGGTGAGGTGGATGCTCCGGAGACTGTATCTAGGTCAGTGATAAGCGAGGGAAAATTCACACAGTCATGTTCAAAACCGGGTGTCTGATAAATTATCAAATCCATGTGTTTGGCAACATATCGAACCCATGCTATAGGTATATCTTAATTAGTTTAAACATGTATGTCGCAATTGCGAATAACAATTTTCTTTCATCCTCCATTTCGTTTCTTAACAGAAACGATATATCGATATGCTATATTCTGAAAATCCATGTCGCGACAAAACGGAAAAGGACTATCTGTTCTGTCTTATGAAGTCTGAAGACTTTGTTTTGTTATCCTGTCGCTTAAAAAAGGTTTGCTTAGGGCTCCAACTTTATTTCGCGATAAACAAGATAATCAGGTTTGAACATGCAGTCGCTGCGTGACTGAGAAGAGAATTTTTCCTTCTTTTGAGCCGCTGAGCAGTGTTTGAAAATTTCAGCGTCAAATTTCTCCCGTTTACTTATAAAGGCACACAGCTTGCGGTCCGAGATTGAGGGTTTCCCATGCACCATGCAGCTCTGTTTAGTCTGGAAAAGGTATCGAGTCAGATCAGAGACTCTTGGTCTAGAATATTTTTAGTTCATTTTTTTTCTTTGAATCAATATTTATACAGGAAGCATCTTTTTCTATTCCGAGTTTAAAACAGAGTTCTGGCTAAATTAGCAAAAGGGTATCAATTATCGGGAAATTAGGATTCGACTCGGCAGATCTGGGATAGGGTGGGCATTTTAGGTGTCCAGTCTAGAAGAGGGTAACCTGAAATCATGCCCTCCCTCCCTACTACTACTGCGGGGGAAGGAGGGCATGATACATTTGCTTGTCGAAACTGATGTAAAAAAACCAGATTCTGGTTTTTTGTCTGATTGGTCGAGAAACAATACCTATGAATCGATGTGTTCTGACTGGCCCTTTAACAATAGAGCTGTCAACGGAAGTAAATTGTCGAAGAGACTCGCTCACAATTTCGATGCGACCGCCATCGCCAAGGAACAACCAAGGAACAAGTCTGCCGAAGTAAAATGTGTTGCTCTAATAAATTCTCGTCGTTCTAGGAGAATTGTTACCATTTCTTTCTCTCCTGAGTATGGCGTTCGGTTTGACGAAAGCTTTCTCTCACCTGGAGCAGAGAAGTACAGCAACAGTGAAGTATGTATTCCGTTTTATCGCATTGTGTCTCGGAATTTTCATTTGACGGCTTTCAGCTGGTATTGATAATATGAACAGAGTAGTGGTTGTTTCCGCGTTTTACGAAACAAAAAGAACAGCAGACGAACAAGTATCTTTCGCCAAGAATGATCGACAGCAAGTCAACTGATAATTCGGTAAAGTTAACGGTAAACTGATATTTGGCGACTGAGCCGCTATCAAGTCGTAATAACGATTTTCAGTTTATTCATTCATTGTTTAATACTTATGTCGATTTATTGATCTCTGACATTGACATCAAAGGATCTGACTACTTTTATAATAAATGTTCTTCGTTTTAAAATTCGCTGCTGTTTAGAGATAAAATTTGCTGCTAATTTCAAATATTTATCACTTCTGGAACTAAATTAAATTACAAAATACTCCTTTGTTTATAAACGGTTTTATTTATACCTTTATTCTAAAGAATGAAACTGAAGGTATTTCTCTAAATTGCCCAAGGCTTTTTACGCAGAAAATTGGTGACAAATGCGAAGAGAATATTTCCGGATACCACCTGAAATGGGAAAGGATTCAAGTATGCAGCATATTTTGGTACATGACAACCTCGTCGTCAGATTTTGAATTTTCATTCAGTTTCAGCTCAGACAGAGCAACCATGTACAATACCGGAACCTTCAAGTTAGCAATCGTGTAAATTTGAGTGCTTGTGCTTGGAAGTTGTATCGTAGCCTATGATTTTCTTATTTTGCCGACATTTGCGTGACTTTTTGCAAATTGCCGTTATGGGAAATTTGCATACCGAGGATTGTGCAAGCAGAAGAAATTTTGATTGGCTGTTTTGTTGAATGTCAATCAATCAAAAAAGTGGGCGGTAGACGTTCCGTAGAAGAATTGTATCAGGCTCTATTTTTCGTTTCGCCCGTCCCGCCTGAATGTTTCACCGAGCGAAACGAAAATAGAGCCTGATCGCAGGTTAAGAAGAGGGCTGCACAATGTAGCTGAACATGGAATAGGCTTAGGGTCTCAGGATACCAGCAACTCAGCCCCACCCGAGAATTTTACATAAGGTAACTACTCGCTCAGACCCCAATAGAGGCCGTGCGATCGAAAAAGTTTTTTTTACAATTTTAAGGCGGTCGAAACCGGGAGAATTGAGTCCAACATTTAATCGTCCCAACAATCACATTTGAGTCTGTCTCACACACCGTGTCATTGTCGTAATCCTAAAGCTAGAATTGTTGACCATTCAAAGTCCCAGGTTATTACGTCGTCCCCTTAAAAAATTTGGCACTTTAGGTACGTGCCAAGAGAGGCAATAGCATTCTAGACTCATTGTGGGCGATAAGAAGCTGACTCTCCGTGCCCACGAAAATCCAGTAAGAATTGAATTGAATTGAGGGATTTTTTTTGAGTGTCCTTTTTGTCACATAAACGCAAATTGTCAGATCACGACGGTCATGGATGGATGGACTATGGCGCTTTTTAACGGACAAAATATCAAATGTAAATACAGTAATGGCCCTTTTTTACGCGCCATCAACTGTCAACTGTTGTATACACGCTGTATATCAATGTCATGTTGTGAATGTTGTGTACATCAATATTATGTTGAAGTCAATGGAATATCAAAGGCGTATACATCAGTTTTGTACGCTGTAAATCGAGTTTTAAATGTCGCAAATCTGTTATACATCTTTCTTGCAGTGTGGCATCAAGATCAGACATGAGTTTTGTTTGAGAGTCCTGTGTCCATCCAAATCATGATCGTGTTTGATAAAACTAAAAAAATGTTCGATAAAACTAAGAGAGGTACGCATCCATCCGTGACGGTCGTGAACAGGAAGCGGAAATGCTTTTTGCAAACAGGAAGTTATACCATCTTACGACCCAGTTACCTGGCAATCAAAGATTTCCGCGGTTTTGTCAATCACTTGTTCTCAACTGATGTAAAGCAGAAGGCTGATTGAATAAACTTTCTCAAAAGTACCTCGCTTCTCATTTACGGGTCCGCCCGGTGTTTTAGGTTTTTTATGCTTCAAGAAAAACGCAAATCTAAGCGCCGATACACACGTTTTATTTTGTAAGAACCATTTTTATGAGAACGTTGAGGCTCAGAGGCCACAGTTGGCTCGATTACCAGCCGCTGTTGGGGAGAGCGGCGGAAATCGAGCTTACGGGGAGAGAAGCACGTACATAACAAGTGTTTGCCGTATGGGGTACGGTTCTACCGCGTCACACCCCATATTACAATGGACTGCGTCCAGTCTCTAATAATTCATATGACATCGCGTGACAAACCAGACACTTTTTTTTAATATGGAAATCATATCCCTAAGGAATGTGTGACACATTTGGCCCTCGTCTGCCAAAAATCTAATCGAAGATGGGCATCCATCGTCCTTGGGCAAACATATAACAGATGTTCGTTTATTCGTTTTTGCCCGCGATTGCGTGACAAATTTCAAAAGTCTCTGACAATTTGCGTTTATGTGACAAAAAATTCCCTCAAATTCCCTAAAGATTGTGTGACAAATTTGACCTTCGTCTGTCAAAAACGGGCATATCGTCCATCGTCTATCGTCCATCGTCCATCGTCCATCGTCTATCGTCCAGAATCCAGCGTCTGGGTTTTAGCACATACCGCCTAAAGGGGAACAATGTCGCAAACATAAATGATAATTGATTTAGAATTTGAACCAAGGTTGTGATATATCACGGAAATATTTACTAGCATTTGAAAATATTAGTTGATTAAAACTTCACAAGCAGGGAACTTCCTCAAAGACCATGAAAAGGACAGGAAAATAAACAAACGTTGTTTTAATGATTGTAGGTATTGAAAGCGAGCCAAGTTATGCATTCGCTGTCTCAATTTAACTTAGTTATCGGTCGCAGACATGACAGAGTTAACATCACAAAAGAATAAGGTGCCACATTATGAGTATATTATCATCAGATAATTGAATAACAGCTTATAATGTAAAGATCCTTTATGAGACTTCGTGATCAGAAAATCAGTTGGATCGGATGAAAACGAAAATAAAAGTAGGAAACTTTATATAAAAAACTGGATACTTCTTCCTCCCCCCCCCCCCCAAAAAAAAAAGAAAGAGAAAAAAGAAAATGCTAGTAGATGTATTTTAGCTTGGCTCATTAATAAACAATTCTTTGAGGAAAGTTGCCAAACTTTTTATTTGCGTAATTAGTTGTATATCGGAATATAACAAATATATTCGCGTTAAATAAAATAAGTATACCTTAGAACTCAATTTGCCTGGGCTGAGACGTCGGTGGATAACTGTCCTCATCTCAGCTAGCGACATAAACGACGCGTTCCACGTCTAATCTAAGAATACATATCTTGAAGATAAGGAATTGGTAAGAGCTTTTAGTTTCTCTTAGTTGCTTTTCATTTCCTTTTCAGGGTTTTTTTAGCCTTTGTCAGCTTGCCGCACGTAACCGCATTTTAAGCTGAAGCGATTCATTAGAAAACCCAAGGAATCGGAACGAGCAGCAGACTTTATTTATGTCGCACCAGTCTTCAATTTTTACGGACGCATCGTTTTTAATATAATATTTTTCAAGTGCGACCGAAACTGAACAAAAAGTCAAAAATAGAGTTCGCTTTTGGCGAAATACTTGTTCGGAAGGCATTCAACGCATGGGATCATATGGATTTAATTATGATGAAAAACTGCAGTTACGTCATCACTTCAAACTTGCGTAACTTTTGCTTTCTGAGGGACAGATATGTCGTTTAGAGTACGAAATAAGATCAGCTATTATTTCAGGAAGCTACAAGGGCTTAGAAATTCGGGAAATGGGAGCCTAATTTTTGAGGTTGTGACTTAAAATTTTCATCTAAACTGAATCGAACATATCGATGTGGTAGCTTAAACAACGGCCCTTTAAGTATTTTGCTTAGATTTTTTTTTCTTTTATTACCTCTGAAAGTTGTCGAACACAAAGGGAAGAATGGACCCAAATTTTCAAGTTGAAATATATTTGCATTGTAGCCATTCCGCATCCAAACACATTTATAGTTTCAGCACAAGAGTGCAGCAATTGCAAGGAAAACTTATGATAGAACTGTTATTCTGTCTGGTGGTCGATGTTGATTTTGACATGTCTTTCAGTGTGCACAAGCTTTCTTATTGTAAATGAAGTGACAGCAGAGAATAGAAAAGTTGTTTTTCTAACTGTCTTTGTAAAAACCAAGCAGACTTTTATTTTGCTCTTTTAAAAACGGCGACAGGTGAATCGAATAAGAGTGTTAAGGAAAAATGGGTGATTTTATATCACCATAAAATGGCGATAAGAAGCGGCAATATTTTGCAAGGAAGTTGCACCAAATTGACTAAGATAATGGTTCACTTCTAAAATATTTTGTGCTTTTTAATCAGCAAACCTTTGAAAGTTGTTATGTCTTGAAGTATTTATGTTATTCCAAACATCGGATTGTATGTTAGTCAGACCTTATCAGTTAATATTCATATGCAGAATCGCTTTACCGAAGTAGCGAGAAAAAAACTACTGGTTTCTTCTGATAATTTTGCAAAGTTAAAATAATGTAATAATGTCAGCAGGATATTACGTTTCCATTAGCGGACTCAACTGAAGGTAATTGTCTGTTGAATTAACATAAAAAAAGAATGATGTGCCACATTTTGAGGGCATTGTCATCATATTAGGGTATGAATTTGTGTTAAAGACAGCTACTTTGTAAAAATAACACTACTTTGTGATAAACTGTGAAAATAAAATGATTAAAAGTCGTTTACGTTTATAACCGAGATTCCTCTTTTCCAAAAAGAGAGAAAGGAATGAAGTTATCTCTTTTCAGTGGAGACTGCAAACCATTTTAATTGCATGTGCAAAGAAACTACAACACGTGAATTTTTGTGGCTTTGTTACTAGATATATCCCATTCTTTAATAGGAAACAATTACAAAAATGCTTCCAAATTGCGAGAAGTTGTAGATTAGTTCAGTTTGACGATTTTCGGTTCACAAAAACATTTTTTAGAAAAGCTTAAAATATTGAACAATTTAGAGACTTTCTCTTAATTAGAGCAATGACGATAGTCATTATTATAATATTACAGGTACCATAAGGAGGGACGTCATCGGGAGTTTTATGTTTGGGAGTCAAAATTGTCCTAGTTAACAGCAGGATCCTTGTGTATGTCGGCAGTACCATTATCATAAATTATCGAAAATTTTGTAGTTAGCTTGCAATTGGCAACTGAAAACACACAAAAAAATTGAAAGATACTGGCACAGTAAGTAAAAATAACAAATACGAGAGGAAAATGTGGAAAATTGAAGGAGATATTCCTTATTCGTGTTCACGAAATTCATATACAGCAAACGCAGCACGTAAGGCCTTTTGGGTGAAGGTGGACCTTTAACTGTCTTTTAGCTTTTAAAAATAATACCAGTACTAAAAGAGTTGACACAGCCTCTTTATATATGACAAAAACAAGACTTTTAAAAAAAGTATCTGGATCGCATGTTTTGTAAAGCTCTACACGTTTATATTTCAGATTTAAAATACTGCGTGATCAGTGTCCAGAGAAATAACGACTTCCCTTTACAACTGAAACAGCTAGTAGATATACTTCAGTTTTACCCATTAATAAATAATGCGTTGCCAATTTGCGAAGCCCCTTATGGAAACATAAACAAAACATTTGCGTCGAGTAAAGGAAAATTAATCCAGTTATGTGTTAACTGGGCTTGGGTAGTTGTCAAGAGCCCCCTTTCAGCTAATGATAAACCCGTTGCACGCCCAATTCAAGAATACGTATCTAGAGAAGATATCTCAAGGGTTGGTGAGAGGACTTTCATTTTTCGAACCTCCTTTTTACATATCTCTAAGGGTGTAGTTTTGTACTGCGGTTATTATGTTTCCTGGTTGAATTCCCGGTTTTAAACTGACGAAATTCATTCCAGTGCTTCGTAATGCAGCCACAAACAACATGATCTTTTTTCTGTATGGAAACGTGCACGTTTTACTTCAATTCGTCTTGCGGAAACTGGTTTAGTATTTTTACCGAAATGAAAATCAGTGGACAATAGATATTTGTGGCCTTTCTCACAGGGACTTTAGCTAGTGTAAACCATTTATTTTACTTTTTTTCCCGGCATCGTTAAAGTTTCACTTCCCAGATTTTGCAGGCGACTTGCCTATATACAAATGGCGAAAATTGCAATTGTACCGGCCAACTTCACACAATTTTGGCAAATTCTAAAGCCTATATTGCAAAATAAAAGGCCTTGACACTGAATTCTCGATATTTTTCATCATCTGATTGTCATAAGGGTTTCTTTCAAAATTAAGGAAATCATTTCGAATGCATTGAGCAAGATGCGGCTAAAGATCAAATGCCTTCAGTTAACTGTTTTCAGCTGCGTTGACTTAGTCTGCTATGATTTTATTTTTGGCTTTCCGAAAACAATTTCTCCGTTGTATGACAAGCCAAGAGCAAGCTCCAAAGACCGTATTTGTCTTGGGAAGAAAATATTCGCATTATAGTTATCGGCCTCCAGAGACATAAGGAGTTACTCTTTGCCGAATATCGGCTGGTTTTTACTAGGGTAAAAAACTGTTTTAAGTAAGAAAAAATGACACCGCATAGGTTTTGTTAGTGTGACCTGTTGTAAAACTTTTCAGAAATTAGTGGAACTGATAAGCTGTCAACTAAAACGAGAAAGCAAATAACATCTTGTTTGCTTGTGAAACCATCGAAAAAGCCTCACGCAGTTAACTTATTCGAGCACACCGCCAAAGATCGATGGTCCAATTTAACCTGCCTTTTTACAATTTTGCCATTGTCGGCTTGCCGCACATTGCGGAGAACGGAAGCTGGAGCGATTCTTGAGAAAACCCAAGGAATCGGAAAGAGCAGCAGATTTGTGTCGCACCAGTCTTCAATCTACGGACACATCGTTTTTAAATTAGGTATAATATATTTCAAGTGCGACCGAAACTAAACAAAAAGTCAAAAATAGAGTTTGCTTAGGCGAAATGCTTGTTCACTGAAGGCATTCAACGCCTGAGATCATATGGATTTAATTATGATGAAAAACTGCCGTCACTTGATCACTTCAAACTGCGTAACTTTTGTTTTCTGAGGGACAGATATGACGTTTAGAGTTCGAAATAAGATCAGCTATTGTTTCAGGAAGCTACAAAAGCTTAGAAATTCGGGGAATAAGAACCTAAATTTTTTGGTTGTGACTTAAAATTTTCATCTAAAGAATTCAAACCAAACAGATCGATGTGGTAGCTTAAACAACGGCCTTTTAAGTATTTTGCTTAGAGTTTTTCTTTGAGTACCCCTGAAAGTTGTCGAACACAAAGTAGTTTTCTTCCTTTTGAAAGGAAATTAAAACTTCTTTGTTTCATTGATGTAACTAACGCGGCAGCTTAGTTATTGGCAATTTTTTTCCCTCCGGTGCAAGAGACATTGAAAACTATTGGCCATATATATGTATAATTATCGACAGCTAATTAGTAGTCTATTACAAATTGTAGTCGATTCCTATCTAAAACAGCCGTGTGTAAGAAGGTTGCATCGAACACTAATAGTTATCGGCTGTTAGTCAGTAGTGTTTTTCGCGTGCTCCGATTGGCTACTATTAAACTCGTGATAGCTTGCTATTCACCTCCGAGCATTAGGCAGCGATCGCTTCGCGCGGCACTTTGCGCGGGTTTTTCACATTTATCAGGAAACAAAATAACTTTTTGGGGCTGGCTATTCACTTGCGTGGTATATACTAAAACAATTATTCACCTAACTGTCGGTGAATAATAATGAATATTCACCTCTTCTTTGATTCGGTGAATAATTTTCAACTACTTCGTCGTCACATTGAACAACAAAAACAATTTCTCTCGTGATCTGTGTGGGTCCAAACAAGACTGAGCTTCAGCAAATTTTTGAGAACGTTGTTTTCCTGACAGAGTCGAAATACCAAAAGTTAGAAAAACCAAGGCACGAGTTGGTCTATATGTAATGTTTAGGTCATGAATAAGCAATTCTCCCCGTGTTCCTGTAGGCTTACCTCAGGCAGGCGATCTTGCATTTGCACCTGTCCACTGCTCCACGCATGGGCTCCACCAAATGTTTGAGGCAACACATGCTGTGCTTTCTATTTATCTTTATCTTCGGTGTGGAATTCCGGAACCCTCCCTGTCAAACAGAAAGGCTTTTCTCGATTTCAGCTACAAACTTGCAATTTCATTCTTAGAAAAATAACGCGAAATGGTGCGACATCGCTAGAAGCCAAGAAAATGGGGCTTGCACGGTGTTGAGAAATTGTACACAATTTATTTTGGCAGAGGACGAAACGTTGTTGAGAAGCGGGAGATAATTTTGACCTCGATTCTGAGTCTGTGAACACCAGCGACTTAATGCTATATTGTCGAAAGAAATTTAACGAGAGCACAAAACTATTTTGGATTTTACTGTGTAGTTTTATGAGGAGGTGTAATTTATAATTATTAGGAGATGGAACTGTTATTTACGACTAAAGAGAAGGTGATATACCACCAAAGGTCGTCCGCTTGATCCAGTAAATTATTACAGTAATTGTGTGTTCCCTTTGTATTTCAACTAGCAGAACTGGAAATTTTGGTTCAATTGGTTTCTGTTTTCAATTTTTCAGATCTCTTTGTGTTCTAACCGTAAAAATCGGTCAGCCTATCACGTGCACAATGGCCCTCCACATCGCAGTTCTGTTTTCGCTGAGTCAGCTACTCCATCGTGCAGTCAGTAGTCAGCAGAGCCCTGCCAGTGGAATCGAGAAATCCATCTTTGGCTGGAAATTAGAGGATCACACCTACGGGATGATGATGGCAGAACTTGGTTCCGAGTGCGTGATCGCCTGCCGACGTGACCAGAGATGCCAAAGTTTTAATTTTGTCATATCTGTCGGCAAGTGTGAGTTCAATAATAGAACTAAGGAAGCCAGGCCTCAGGATTTTGTTCAGGATCAGGGTCGATTTTATTACAGACGGGCCATAAAGCGAGGTACATTGTTGCAGTCAGAAGTTGTTACGGCAAATCCTTGAATGACCGTTTAACGTAATTTCCCAGGAGTGACGCAACACTTCATTTCAATATTATTTTCGCTGAGCTACCAGAATGCTTCGGATTTTGTCTTAAATGCTAATTAGGGTTAATTGGGCTTAAGAACGCAACTGAGATTGCAAAATGAAAATAAAATATAAAAAACGAACATGTTGCATTGTTTTGTGTTGTGTTTGTGTTGTATTTGTGTTGTGTTGTGTTGTGTTGTGTTGTGTTGTGTTGGGTTGTTGACCATTAAACATAACCTAGCTTGCCACGAGTAGCAGCACGATCATGCAGTGGTTAGTGCATTTAATCAGTGCCACCTGGAAGGTTATGGTTTCGCCTCCCATCGGGAACTCAACTCAAATTTGTCTTTATCCGTCGCTCTTGACATGCTGAATGGTAGTCTCTTCTTAACAATTGATTCTCCCCTGCAGTTCCCCTCGGTTCTATTCCTGAGCTGCCAGCCGAGTCCTGTAAAGAGATTAAGGCGAGTGAAGGACAAGCGGTCAGCGGTAATTACTGGCTCTCTTCTATTAAGCCCGATATTCCTGTACTTGCTCACTGCGATATGGAAATAGACGGTGAGTTTAGTTATTAAAGATAAGAGAGAAGCAGTACGGGTACTATTTCATACTTTTTGTCAACAACTGCATCTTGCACATGTTTGAGTATTGTGTTTGTCATTTTTGTTGTTGTTTACTCAGACGTTGACGAGTGCACTGCTTCTTCCCCCGTTTATGATGTCAATGCTATCTGTCAGAACACTCGCGGATCTTATTCCTGTACTTGCAAGATTGGTTACTCTGGTGACGGCAAAACTTGCAGAGGTTGGTAGGGCTCCAATTTGCGCAGCGTGGGTTCAGGGTTCAGCTTTAGGCCGCGTAATTACTTTCTACACTGAGTTCAAGATGGCGGTCGATGAACATTTTTGTGCAAAAGAAGAAAACTCCTGTTTGAGGTGGCTCGTCTGGATTTTTAAGACCGCATCACGCGATATTTGAAAGGCTGACACCTCGCTGCTATTTCATACTTTTTGTCAACAACTGCATGCTGCACAATAATTTGTTTGAGTATTGTGTTTGTCATTTTTGTTGTTGTTTACTCAGACGTTGACGAGTGCACTGCTTCTTCCCCCGTTTGTGATGTCAATGCCATCTGTCAGAACACTCGCGGATCTTATTCCTGTACTTGCAAGATTGGTTACTTTGGTGACGGCAAAACTTGCAGAGGTTGGTAGGGCTCCAATTTGCGCAGCGTGGGTTCAGGGTTCAGCTTTAGGCCGCGTAATTACTTTCTACACTGAGTTCAAGATGGCGGTCGATGAACATTTTTGTGCAGAAGAAGAAAACTCCTGTTTGAGGTGGCTCGTCTGGATTTTTAAGACCGCATCACGCGATATTTGAACGGTTGACACCTCGCTGCTATTTCATACTTTTTGTCAACAACTGCATGCTGCACAATAATTTATTTGAGTAACAACTGCATGCTGCACAATAATTTGTTTGAGTATTGTGTTTGTCATTTTTGTTGTTGTTTACTCAGACGTTGACGAGTGCATTGCTTCTTCCCCCGTTTGTGATGTCAATGCCATCTGTCAGAACACTCGCGGATCTTATTCCTGTACTTGCAAGATTGGTTACTCTGGTGACGGCAAAACTTGCAGGAGGTTGGTAGAGCTCCAATTTGCGCAGCGTGGGTTCAGGGTTCAGCTTTAGGCCGCGTAATCATTTTTTAACGCTGAGTTCAAGATGGCGGTCGATGAACATTTTTGTGCAAAAGAGGCTCCTGTTTGAGGTGGCTCGCCTGGATTTTTAAGACCGCATCACGCGTTATTTGAAAGGCTGACACCTCGCTGCTATTTCATACTTTTTGTCAACAACTGCATGCTGCACAATAATTTATTTGAGTATTGTGTTTGTCATTTTTGTTGTTGTTTACTCAGACGTTGACGAGTGCACTGCTTCTTCCCCCGTTTGTGATGTCAATGCCATCTGTCAGAACACTCCCGGATCTTATTCCTGTACTTGCAAGATTGGTTACTCTGGTGACGGCAAAACTTGCAGAGGTTGGTAGGGCTCCAATTTGCGCAGCGTGGGTTCAGGGTTCAGCTTTAGGCCGCGTAATTATTTTTTAACGCTGAGTTCAAGATGGCGGTCGATGAACATTTTTGTGCCAAAAAAGAAAACTCCTGTTTGAGGTGGCTCGCCTGGATTTTTAAGACCGCATCACGCGATTTTTGAACGGTTGACACCTCGCTGCTATTTCATACTTTTTGTCAACAACTGCATGCTGCACAATAATTTATTTGAGTATTGTGTTTGTCATTTTTGTTGTTGTTTACTCAGACGTTGACGAGTGCACTGCTTCTTCCCCCGTTTGTGATGTCAATGCCATCTGTCAGAACACTCGCGGATCTTATTCCTGTACTTGCAAGATTGGTTACTCTGGTGACGGCAAAACTTGCAGAGGTTGGTAGGGCTCCAATTTGCGCAGCGTGGGTTCAGGGTTCAGCTTTAGGCCGCGTAATTATTTTTTAACGCTGAGTTCAAGATGGCGGTCGATGAACATTTTTGTGCAGAAGAAGAAAACTCCAGTTTGAGGGGGCTCGTCTGGATTTTTAAGACCGCATCACGCGATATTTCAACGGCTGACACCTCGCTGCTATTTCATACTTTTTGTCAACAACTGCATATTGCACATGTTTGAGTATTGTGTTTGTCGTTTTTGTTGTTGTTTACTCAGACGTTGACGAGTGCACTGCTTCTTCTCCCGTTTGTGACGCTTAAGCCACCTGCCAGAATACTCGCGGATCTTATTCCTGTACTTGCATGATTGGCTACTATGGTGACGGCAAAACTTGCAGAGGTTGGTAGGGCTTCAATTTACGCAGCGCGGGTCCAGGGTTCAGCTTTAGGCCGCGTAATATTTTTTTTAACGCTGTTCAAGATGGCGGCCGATGAACACTTTTGCCCAAAAGTGTTTGAGGTGGTTTGCCTTGATTTCAGTTTTAAGATCACCTCTCGCCATATTTGAACGGCTGACACTTCGCTGCCAGAGCTCAGTACGACTGGTGACATCACATTTACTACACAGTGAATGAACTTTGTATTTAGCATGACGTCATGTATTTCACATATTTCCTATTTTCTCGACATCTAGACCCAAACTTTCGAAACGACCTCATGTCTCTTGTAGGCTACATGCAGGTCTTTCCGACAGAAAAGTTTTCAGATAAAAAAAATCAGGTTTAATATTTTCATTGAAAAAATCAATGATTCAACCACTGTTTAAAGTTGCTAGCCTTGATTTTGTAAGACAACACCACGTGACATTTGAACGGCTGAAAGATTGCTGTCAGAGCTCGGTTAAGGACTGGCGACTTCACATTTACGTCGAACGAACTTGGCAAAGGCATAGGTTTGATTGAAATCAGTATACAAACACAGAGATGTCATCATACAATTTATATATTCCAATTTTCTCGACACTAGACTTAAAGTGGTACTACGATCAAAAAATCACTTGGGTTCGAAACATTCCTTGGAAAAATAAAGATTCATCTTTCCTTTCGTTGATTCGTCAAGATCCATGTTTTCTGTATACGGAATGAAAGGACGTTTTCACTGTATATTCATGTTGTAGTATCAGACTAGTTTCGAGAGTTTCACGTGATTTACTTCATTCGATTTTATTTGATGTTACAATAGGTTATATTTAAAATATGTTGATGTTATAATTTTAAGTGGTGACACCTTTGTTACGAGCTGTAATTCCAAAACTAGTAGATGATTTTTATCTAAACCTTTTAATCTAACGTTCAAGGTGTGATACACGTCTCCGTAAACTTGAAATGCATTGAATATACTTAGGGAACTTTAACATTTATTCACGAAAGCGTCACCACTATATAATTTGTTGATTCCTGATATCTTTCTGAATTTTCTCTTTTGTCTTTATTCCACATAGTTGTATACCGCTCTCAAACTATCGTGAGAATGTTTGTCTATTGCATAATCGCAAAATATTAGTAATAAAAATTTAATATAAATAACGGTTTTCTATTTTTATTTATAGATATTAACGAGTGCGGTACTATTCCTGCCCCGTGTGACGTCAATGCTAACTGCCAGAACAATGAAGGATCGTATCTTTGTTCCTGTAGGGTGGGATTCAGTGGGGACGGCAGAACGTGCCAAGGTATGAGTGAAATTATTATTAAGTAAGATCGGGCGTGTAATCTAAAAGAAAAAAAGGGAAAAGGATACTCACCCCTCTGAAACTGAATGAGTTCATATCCTCCCCCTCCCCTTTTTTGTTTTTCAGCAACGCCGTCCGTCAGCGCAACGAGTTCCTGTTCAAATCTTTTGGTCACTCGAACTGGTGTGAGTGGTATCATATTTTCAAACAAAAATGGAGTTTACAACAACAATATGAATTGCAACTGGAGTCTATCATCGAACGTTAACACAAACGTGAAACTGGTATTCTTCAGATTTGTAACTGAATCTTGCTGTGATCATGTTTATGTTTACGATGGTGGATCGGCCTCATCCCCTCTGGTTGGCAAATTTAGCGGAACATCTCGTCCTGCAATCGTTACAAGCTCCCATAACAAGCTCTTTATCAGGTTTACAAGCGATTTCTCCGTCACACCCAGTGGATTTGCAGTAGGTTACCATGGTAAGCAACTTGTAAAGAACATACTTTAATTTCAAACTAAAAGAACCACAGGATTTGAAATAAATGAAATAAGACTGAGCTAATTAAATGTTAAGAGTGGTTCTCTGTGTAATTTTCGGCGCTGAAATCTACTCGCCTCTTGTTTTTTTTTTGTTTTGTTTTTGTCTTTGTTTTTTTTATGAACTTGCTCGTTTCAATCACACTGATTGTAACGAGAACTGGAATCCAACGTGTACGGTTAGGCGATGTTATGAAACCTGTTATATTATAGGCAGTGCAGGGGGTATGAGTAAGTGCGCATCTTAATGGTTCTCCTACACGTACTAACTGGCTATAAGCTCATATTTACAAGTGAAGAGTTTGGGCAAATACGAGGAAGTTGTCCCCATGAAATCCAGCTGGACATGAACTCATAGCCTAGGGGCACCCAATGAGTCATTTTGGTTGTTCGGAAGCCTTGTATAACCGCCTCAGAAATTGGAGATTAGTTTTGATGAAAAACTAGAGTTTCCTTTCGCAAAATGTCTCCCCAAGTCTCGTAAAATAAATACAAATACGTATATATATTTTTTGTTTTCGAAGGGACAAATATGTCCCCTAGAGTGCAAAATTAGGTCAGTTAGCATTTTCGGTAAGCCAATAGCAGTTAGCTATAGGGAATTCGGGAAACAAGATTCCGTTTCCTAAAATTTTCTGTGCCCTTAATTTTCAGCTATTCAGCTAAAGAATCCAAACAGAACAACATGTGTGAGTTTATACAGATATCCCTTTAAAAAGTCCTGAAACAGTGTGAGAAAACAGTAAAAAAATATTTAAAGGTGCTTCCCTTGAATTTTTTTCTCGTTTGGTGCTCCTGATAGCCAAATGGGGGTTGTCTGTATAATATAAGATTAAGTTGAGGCGCACATGAACTCATACCAAAAAAGTTGGTTCACTGATCATGTACATGCTCACTGAGGATATCTCCTTGAGGTTTGGCCTCCAAACCTTGGGGGGGGCAATATGTTTGTACCAAATGACGATATTATCAATGAAAGTTAAGGCTACAAATCTAAGGTAAAAGAATGGACCCCAGTCTCTTTCTTCTCTCTCTTTCCGCGCCTGTTACGACTTGCTACTTGCCGTTCCCCGCTCCCGCTTCGCGCTTCGATCTCCTTGCGCTAAAAATTACGAGGAAAAAAGGACTGCTCACAGTCTACAGAATTTGTTAATGTTAATTTAATTTGTTTCTTAATTTAAGTTGCCAATACCATTCGCCTTGTGGGAGGAAGTACTCCTTTAACCGGCAGAGTTGAAATCTTCCATAATAATCAATGGGGTACAATTTGCGATGATCTTTGGGATATCAACGATGCAAATGTGGTGTGCAGGCAGCTTGGCTTCCCAGAAGCCCTTCAAGTCTTTGGCAGTGCTCGTCACGGCCAAGGAACAGGCCCTATTTGGTTGGATGACGTGGCCTGCTCAGGAAGTGAGTCGCACATTGCAGGTTGCGGTCACGGTGGATGGGGAATCAATAACTGTTCTCACGACGAAGATGCCAGTGTGGAGTGTTCTTCTACAATTCCTTGAATTAGCTGGCAGTAATAGGAGCTTTTGATAGGGAACGGAGGGAACTTGTACCCATTGGTCTTAATGGTCACGCAAAAAAAAAAAACAGTAAACGTCACTTAGTACGTTTTAGATGTAGCTCTTGCCTCCATACGTCCTAACATTTCAGTTTAATTCATATCCATAAGGAATTAGTTATTCTGATTTTTAATATTCTTAGCTTCTTAATCCAAAAGTAATGGGAGGTGCGTTTAGCGTTCAAGTGTTGTTTCCCGGATAATCGGACTTATTCTCTTTAAGGCTCGGAATTTTCTTCTAAAATAGTCTGGAGTAAAACTTTCCGACCTGAAAAACCCGAACCTAAACTTAGCTAAAATTGAGGCTATTAACCTCAAACGTAAGTTAAATGTAAATCAATGTGTTTGAATGTTTAGTTGTCGCATTGGCGATTCTTTACGTTTACGTACCAGACAAGCGAAGGCTTCCAACAAGCAGAAGAAATCCAAGCGCGATCAGCTTCTGGCAGTTCACTGATCATAATAGAGAAAATACTGAAACATAGACATAAAAAGCAATGCTTGTTACGGTGATGAACTCAGACAACTCACGGAACCTGCTCTAGTGTTAATCAAGCTTTGTGCTATTTTTGCCATAGATTTTTCTAGGTTTCCTAAGTAGTTTTTAGAAGCTACCCAGTGTGTTTGTGTATACTGTGAAGAGGGAACATTCGTGTAGTTAGTTAAACATAATCTAACGTTCTCTCTTGCTTTCAAAGATGTGTAATTATAGCGGAGCTCGCGGAGCACCATGGGTAAGAAAATTTGGTAACCCGTTGATCCGAAAAATTTTGGTTCTGACGTCAGCGTACGTCCGTCCGTTCGTCCGTACAGACTCTGGGGGAGGGTGACGGGAGTCCCAAGACAGCCTGACTGGGGGAGGTGGAATGACACTTTTTCTTGTAGCTGAAGTAAACAACATGGCGGCTGGTTCGTCGTACGGTCGTCTTTCAATACGATAATTGTAATACATTCTTGGAATGAAGACTTGTAGCAGTTCATCACAAAAAGGAAGAGGATTGCTATAATCTCGATGGCGCATATAGAAGATACTGGAGAGCTTGAAGGCAAGAAATCCTTGTTCGCGGACATAATTGTTTTTTTCAAAGCTAAGGAGATCTGGAAAGAACCCGGCGACTTTTGTTTAGATTTTCAAGGCCTTCTTTCAGTTCAGTGGTAAGTAAATTACAGATTTGAGTGTGGATTTACATTGTAAAAATTGTTTAATTGAGCGACTTTACATGTTTAGTAAATTACGGTAATTTTCTTGAAATGTTTTAAAAACATGTTTAAAAATAGCTCGTAGTTCCCGTTTGCCGGCTTGCGAGTAACTTCACTCGAGGGGAAAATTGAATGCAGTTTGCTTTCCTAGGCAAACGAATGCTTCGTATGTTAATGTCATTTCATGTTTTTGAAGGTTTCTTGTCCTTTTTCTGTGTTTATGCATTAAAGGAATTTTCATTAGTGAGCAATCTGATATTTAGGCTTCAGTTAACTTAAGCTTAAGCTTAATTAAGCTCAATTTCCTTTTGAACTTTAGTGCGTAATTTTCAATATTTTTCTTAGAGGAATTCTACTGTATTTTATTCGAAAAGTGGAAATCGTGACTAGTTCTAGACTGAGTCTGTGTTGTTTTTTCAATGTAGGTTGTTTTTCTTCGGCGACGCGTATTGGGTTGTTTTGACTAATTCGTATTTATCGTATTTATTTAGTATTCAACACCTGAAGAGTCGCTCTGTCGTCATTTTTAAGTTTATAGTCTTAGTGTAAAGCTCCTTATGTTTTTTGTTCAGTTGTGGAATATTTTATCTTCCTTATATTGTTATATTTTTTAGCTTCTCCATATGAAGTGAATGACATTTCTGTCCCAATTTAGCGACTAAACTTAGACTCCCCGTTTCAGTGAGTGAGTTCAGTGTGGCATGTTTTCGTGATCGTTTTGTTTTTTGTTAAACCGCTAAGCCATTTCAGTGTGTGTTTAGTTACAGATCGAAATGAAATCTTTATTTAAGTAACTATAAGCAAAGCATTTCTCGGTTTAAGTCTACATGTATTTTGTCTAAAATGAGACTCTAAAACCTTCCTAAAATTTAATAGTTCAGGGTGTATTCTTGAAAGCGCCCGATTAATACTTCGCGGTTGAAAAACTTGTGCCATTTTCTCTTGATAATTATACGTGTGCTTGAAAGGTTCCGAAAACATTTTTAGGAGAATTTTTGCCAGTAAACGGTTTGATGCCGGGAAAATATTATTTATTTTAGCAAGATAGATTTCGAGAAATGTTTCATGGTTAACAGAACTAAGCAGCCAGAGGGATGCATTGGAATCAGTGAGAAATGTGTATTTGCATGGAAAAGTCTTTAAGTGGGTTTTCTTCAGCAATTGTAGTTTTATAGGTACTCTTCTTGCACTCTATAAGCTAGCTTTCGAAAGAATGCTACAAGAAGAGCTGTCGGTGAAAGTCGTACTGAAGTCTTCTCTTTGATGAAAAATAAGCCAGCTCACAGTTTCCTCAGCGGTCCGCATGTTTTCCTTTGCTGTTTTTTACCTCTTGGGGAATAACTGCACAACTAAAATTTACTGTATTGTACGGGCTAATTAACATGAAAGAGAGACGTGGAGCTCCGCTTTTAGGCTCGGCTAAATCTATATATTATCTAATTCGCTCAAGAAAAGCCCAACCCGGTCTTGCGTGCCTTCATGTCCCCAGGAGCTATGCCGGCTCCGACCTCATTCCCCGGTAGGTTCAACTATACCAAATTGGTCGAGAGGAAGAGGCCTGACGAAGGACAGCCCCTTCCCCTCCAGGTAGAGGGTTGGGTGTGGGTCTGATCACCCCACCTTCACGGCAGACTACAGCACCTCTAGGGGCCGTATGAGCTACATGGCGCAAAGAAGCCTAACTGAATAAGTAAGCTCCAAACAAACTTGAGCTTTTCATTCCAGTTTTAATATTTAACCTCATTTATATTGTTGAGTCGCATTTAGCCATTTATCCTTTCCTACATATTCTTAGCTAGTACAGCCTAATGTCCAGGCATTCCTTTAATCTTACTCACCCGATTTTCGTGCGATTGTCCTTACGTCAACCTTTCGTGCACTTCCCTCAGGACTCGCGAAATACGAGAATGCCAAAGGACTGGGCTGAGTTGTTAAACGAAAAAGGAGAAAAGCCAACAGCAATATTAAGTTTAAAAGTACAATAAAAATTTTGCTTTTTATTAGTTTTGTGTATTTTCTTATAGGCTTAAAAAATCATAATTGTGCTTTAGAGATTTGATCATAAATTTACAAAACATTCCTTCGATTTCTTTAGAGCTTATGGCTTGTGTCAATGCACATATCTAATACTGAAGACAATTCCTGCATCAGGATATCCCACTCTTTGAACTTTAACCTGAAAAGAAAACCCGCCGCTTGCGTTAAGTCGACTTTTCTTTGTTTTTACAAGATTTTCATTCAGCCCATGATTTAACCCTTGGTATTGTATTCAGATTCCCTAGTATTGCGGTCAGCGAACGATTGGCGAATGTCTGCTGACCGAGGAGCCGCAGACTCTACGATCAAGATCGTTCAGCTTTTTTCCGCTCGAAAGTTGGGTTTCCTGATGCAACATGTTCTCATAGATTCCCTATGCAGATCTATTATTAGTAGTTATAGAGTTGGCGGTTCTAGACCACTTTCTTTGAAAGTGTTCTAAAACCAAGCCAACTCTACAACTACTACTCCATTAGATGGAAATAATTTTTTTTGGTAAACTATATGTATTTTATTACATGGGCTCAATTGATTGGATTTGGATATTATATGTTGTATCTCATGATGCATCCAACGCATTATTCAATCACGTGATTCCACACCACAGGAAGTCTTTCTCGGAAAAGCAGGAAGTTTTTCTCAGAAACAAGTCTTGACATGTCTGGTGAAAACAGGAAGTTTATGATGAAATGGGACTTTCCCGATGAGTCATCAGATTGTCATGTAATATCAGATGAACTTGTATTTGAAGTAAAGTTTGTCAGTAAAGTTTGTAGTGAACAGAAAAGCAGACAGTCAATTAAACCACAAAACGCCACAGCTGTGGCGTGACGTCATGTTTGTAAAGTATATAAAAATATAATATCATATAATAGTATAGAATGTATTGTAACTCAGATATTCACGATTACCTGAAAGAATCAGAAGTTGTTTGTCCTTTTTGTGACGAAAAAATAGAAGATTCTAATAAAAAACCGAAAGATGATGAATGCTGTGATAATCAGGAGGTTATAACAACTGATGGAATGCAAGTTTGTCGAAGTTGTGGCATTGTTCAAGGATATAATATAGCTAGCGAATATGTTGATTTCTATGAGAATAGACATAGATTTATAAGAAAAAGTGTATATAATAGAAAATATCATGTCAATAATAATATATTAAAAATTCAAGAAAAGTACGGCATTGAACTATCCAATAGTCAGAAAAATAAGATTGATTCTATATATGTTGCGATAGGCAATGTTATTAATGATGTCAATTGTACAAGAAAAAGGATGATCAGTATCAATTTCATTATGAGAAAAATATTCAAGATGATGGGAATACCTTACAAAAATATTCCAATTAGCAAATCTAAAAAAACATTAGCCTTTTACGATCGGTATTGGACAAAAATTATGTTTCTTATTGGTGATAACATAAAATCTATTATTGGATGAACACCTTATTATATTTCTTTTCAAATTTGTCAGTTAACGGACACATATCAATGATTATATCATCAAGAACTTTGACATAATCAAGAAATTCTTTGTCATTATACTCCAGTCCTCTCATAAACGACCGCAAATCTGTTAAAACCTTTTCATATGAGGTGTACGCGAATTTACACATCTCAATCTTTCTTTTGTAATTTTTAGCCTCTGAATATGTTTTAAGCAATATACCAGTACCAGATATTACCCCAAGAGGAATAGGGTTTAGTGTTACACCACCAACTACTGTTCCTGTTACTACCAATAAAGCAGATCCAATATTACATGCAAGTTCTGCTGTTTTGAAATATTTGTAAGTCATTTTGAAAAGCCAGTATTTCTTATGATAGAATTTGTACAATGCTTTCAACTCAGATATTTGATCATCAGTTAATTTTTCTGACACATGGTTCCAATAGAATATACTTTTACGTCTATCCATATATATTATATTGATAGATAATTTTTATTCACTGGTGAAAGTTATGACATCAGATGGGAGACCTGAATTTGTGTCCAATTTTAAACCAGCTATCTCTTGAACCTCAATTATGCTCACAGTGTAACTGTTCCAATCTGCATTTATATTATTAGCGAGGGAATTCACTGTGAAGGTTCCCCCATCTGTTACTCTTACCTGTAATTGAAATTTATGAAGCTTGTTTTTGTCTACAACTGTGAAAAAAGAAGCGTTTGAGAGTGTGGCGATGTTTTCATAGTCTGGAGCCAGCTGAATACCAAAACCAGACCGGAATCTTTTTCCTAATAAAATGGAGCTAGTTGTATTGACTTGTATTATACGGGTATTTTCCACATTCTTTGTTACTGGGTTGATAATATTGACAACCCAACGACACCAAAGATTGCCTCCCTGTTTATCATTACTTACCTGTAGATATGTTACCAGTTTCACAACATTGCCAACAGTTGGGGAATTGAAATTCACATAATAGTTGGATAGGTCTTGCCAAGGGCTATCTGTTAACCATGCAATATTGGAAATAATCTTATTTGTATACTTAACGATTCTCATTACATGGTTGTTGTGATCATAGTCGTACACTTCTGGATTGACAGTGTCTTGCCAATCTTTGACTCCATAAATGATGAGAAAAGCCTCTGGTGAGGATAATGTTGAGCTTCCGTGTAGGTTGAAATAGATGTAATCAAGGGATTCCCTGCTACTATTGTTGAATTGTACGAGAATCTTTACATGATCTGAGAAGCTCTTTTGGATTGTTTTGTGAATATTAGCTGTGGTAGCCTGAGCGGATAGTTGGATGTTGGTATGTGACCCTAGCGGATAATATTCCAAGACAGATGTGAATTTGCCGATACTGAGAGGATATAGATTGAATCCGATTTTCGATTGATAATCATCGCTCTTAGGATTTTTTTGCAGTCCGACTTTGTAAGCTTGTTTATTCTTGTGAGGGCTTTGTGGGAAATCAGAGATGCCAAGAACCACTATATTATTCTCACTGGAGCTCTCGTCTGCATCAAGGAGGTACTTAAATGCATTCTTTTTGTTGCTGGAATCGATTTGAGATTGTGCCAATGTTTCGTCAACGTAGCTCTTATTAGCAGCACTGCTATTGTATCGAGGTGTGCCGAGGTTGTTGATCTGTTTTTGATTATTTTGTAATGAAGATAGGAATGTGATAGGATTTTTCAGGACACCTCCTTTGTTTTTATTCAAAAAGGTGTTGTTAATATCTTTGAGATTGACAATATCTGATTCTGAATGAGAGGATGGATCAAAATCTGGTACTTGTATTCTTCCCTGAAATGTTTGTGTTGTTGTCTTTGAAAGGTCTGCTTTATTTTTTACTGAATTGTCGACATACCCCTTATTACTAGCGTGATTAGAAGCAGTTGGTGATTTCAGATTTGTGATGAAATTATTGTTCATATCAAGATTGGCTTCCATTAATACTGAACCATCTTTTTTGATGAATTTTGATGAATCAGTTATTGGAATCTTTCTTATCTCACTATCAACATACGCCTTATTACTAGCGTGATTAGAAGCAGTTGGTGATTTCAGATTTACGATGTTTGAACCACCCATGTCAATATGTTGCTCCATTCGACCTCCTTCCTTCTTTGACAAGAATATCTCTCTTTGCGATTCATAACTGATAACCTTGTTGAGATTACCATGAACTGGATAATTGTCTTTTGGGACAATGAGTGACCCTGTCATCGTATCACCTGCTTTTAGCATGAATTTAGATGTATCCACACTTGGAATCTTGGCTATTTCACTATCTAACTGACTTTTTGTAACCACATCATTATTATTGGTTCCTTGTTTTACATTCACTAATTTTTTATTCTGCATATCATAATCATTATTAGCATCTAATTTAAATCCAATGCCAGGTAAACCTCTTAAACCTATCTTACCTAGTCCTTGAGAATCATCATGATTAAGGATACCGTTAGTATAACTCATATAATATTAGTTTAGATTTTTTACATTAAAATGAAATTGGATCATGATCAACAGCATACCATCTACAAAGAACGTAATGGTGAAGTTTGATATTTGATTCAGTGAGAGTTTTACCCTTATAAAGACAATAAAAAGCTATATCACCTTTCAAGCCTGCAATACCAGAGGTATTCAAATCTCCAAATGTCATGTTGGTACTTCCTTGTGATGTTCTTGCTGTAAAATTAGCTAATTTTTTGCCGTTACACCATGTTTCAGAAGTGTTGTTACCACCAGGTACATCCCAGTGAATTGATAAACAGATCCATTTATTCAGTTCACCCGCATTAGCTTTTGATTGGTATGACGCTGTAGCATTCTTATTATTAAAAGAACTTGATCCAATGACAATATGCTGATTTGTTGTTCCACTTACAAGTAAATGACCGGTTGGTGAGAATGCAATAAATTTGTCATAACCTCCATTATCATGTCCGAAAAGTCCATTACGAACAGCATAAGATCCTGTGTATGAACTCAATCTATAAACGATGAAAACATTAACTATATCAGCTTGCCCAGAACCAGGATTTAAATTTATGTTTGATAACATTCGTTTGCTACCATCAAATTTTAAATAATATCGATAATTAATTTTTTCAGCTTTTGTGCATAAAATGGGTTTAGTTGCTTGTGTTGCTTGGTTGGCATCATTTTCTTTAAGAGATTGATCGAAAAGATCTGATACTGCTCTAGTTGAATTATCAAAAGTAACCTCAGATGGACTACCTCGGTCTATCTTATATAAGCAATCAGCCAGTTGATAACTTTCCCAGAATAAAGTTTCTGATAATTGTAATCGTATTTCTGATTTCAATGCTGTCATTTTGTTGTCAACGTATTGTTTGTTTGTAGCGCTACTATTGTATTGAGGTGCCCCGAGGCTGTGAATCTGTTTTTGATTATTTGGTAGAGAACTGAGAAATGATATCGGATTGCTAAGAGTACCTCCCGTTTTTTTATTCAGAAATATACCATCAATATAACGGAGGTTTACGATATCTGATCCATTGTGTTGCCCTGGATCAAAATCTGGTACTTGTATTCTTCCCTGAAATGTTTGTGTTGTTGTTTTTGAAAGGTCTGCTTTTGTACCCAATTGATTGACGACATACACCTTATTACTAGCGTGATTAGAATCATCATGATTAAGAATACCGTTTGTATAACTCATATAATATATTAATGGTTTAGATTTTTTCGTCGAAATTTCGGGCTACCTTTTTTTTGACCTTATCAACATACAGAAAACTATATGGATCCTTAGTAGCTTTCTGATAATCTGATTTATTTATGTTCAGTTCTCGGCAAATCATCGATTGCTCGTTTATAGAAGGAAAATCAAAAACACAAAAATGTGAACTATTCAGTCTTATTGTTTTATCGGTTCCGTAATAGCTTTGACTCAAATATATACAACAACAATTTTTGTTTCTAGAATTGGTGAAGTAGTCTCGTATCCGTTCGTCATTTTTCTTACCTGTATTCAAATAGTCATCAAATATGATTAATTTTTGGTTTTCATCAGACAAATCTGTCAGAGGGATGATTTCATCGTTACTTGCTTCTATCACGTCATAACCAACCTCTTTTGATATTGGTTCAAGAGATTTCAACAGATGCTTATATTTGCTTTGTTGGAGATTACGAGCATAAAGGTATATCTTATCAAAATAGAGAAGCCTGTATATCATATCAAGCAGAAGGTTTGTTTTACCACCACCAGAGGGAGCACAAATAAGCATCCTGAAACATCGGTTTGGCATGAAACTCTTTAATTGACGAAAATCATTGTTTTCTTCATCTTGAATGTCATAATTTTGAATCTTCATATATCATTTGTTTATACAATTTTATCGCATGACGACACGCTATGCAAGCGTTTTTATATATGATAACCCTAATTTTTCCAAACAAAATACGAAATTTTATGTAAACAAATGATATAATGAGTTTACTCAAATGGAAAGAAATGGCTGAGAAACGATCTGAGCTTGGTAAAAAGATTAACACAGTAAGAGAGACAATAAAACAAAAAACGATATCTGATCAAATGGGTGAAGTCGAGGCAGAGAAACTTTTCAAACCTATAACATCTGAGTTAAAGGAACTTACATTACCTAAAATGCCATTGAGAAGATTACCAAAGAAAAAGCGACCTGTTCCTGATTATGGAATCGCTGTTGATGATGAAGTGCCTGATTATGGATTGGACGATTTGTTTGATCAACCTGTTCTACCTGAAAACGAGAAACAGATAGTTCCAAAACCTCCATCTTATGAAGATGTCCTTGAGGATTTAGCATCAGGTAAAAAACAAATGTATATAGATCCAGAATACATGTATGAACCAGAAGATCTTCCACCTGAATACGAAGAAGAAGTACCAGATTACGAAATCCTTGAGGAGGATAGAATAAATCAAGCTTTAGATCAACTTGGAATTCCGAACTATGATGATGTTGAATTACGTCTAACAGAAAAGGATATGAATAACACAAGGAGGAAAGCTTATCTTAACAAGATATTGAATGATGCTAAAAAACAAAGGAACATACTAAATGCTCATTTGACGAACGTCAAAAAGAAATTAAAAAGTGGTTCAATAAGTGAAGCTGTAGCTCAATATCAAACGAAGGTCATTGCTGATACAAGAAAGGTTCTTAATGATTATATAAATTACAACAATCAAAGATTAAAAAATATTAAAGGGTCTGGTTTGAAGAAAAAAACAAAAAGAGGTGGACAGGTAATGTTTTTCAATAATCCGACAGAAATGATGAAAAAACTTGAACTGATTATCGGATCAAAGGTTGCTGGTAATAATAGCATAGAGCTAAGAAACACAGGTGTCGCTCTTCTTGATATCTTGTTGAGAAATTCAATACTCAATAAGCCACAATACAACAAAATATACAAAAACTATTTTAGTCTAAACTAATCATATAAATGAATAGACAACTTGTATTATCCAGTCATACAGTAAAAACCCAAAATGGTAATAAACCATCGGATTTCACAATCAAATACAGTAATCCGATAATACTAGATTCAAACAGACAATATGAAATCGGCCTAGACCGAATCATTTCGATGTCATTCACTTGGTTTAATGTGACAAGGGAACTCAATAATCAGAAAATAAGATATTCGTCTGATAGTGGTACTAATTGGACGGAAATTATATTCAACCCTGGAGTATGGAATTACATTGATTTTGACAATTTAATCAAAGAAAAAACAAAAACAGGAACCTCATCAAACCCTCAATATCCAATCACTCTGGAGTTTAACGATACTGTATTCAGGACAATAATAACACTAGCCTCAAATTACAGATTAGATCTTACTCAAAGTAATTTTAATGATCTTATTGGTTTCAATAAAAAGATTCTAACAAGTAGTGTAAATGTTGGAGATTACATTCCTAATCTCTCACAAGACAGAGAAATATTGAATGTTCATTGTGATTTGATAAGTGACAGTCTTGTCGATGGTGAAGAGTCAGATATTATATATAGTTTCAGTACCTCAACTCTCACCCCGAGTTATAGTTTCACACAAGAGCCTCGACGAGTTCAGTACAACCCGTGTAATAAAAATACGATCAATAAAATTCGGATTTATATAACAGATGGCAAACGAAGAATCATAGATCTTAATCACAGTGACACTTCATTCAGTTTGATTTTAAGAGAGAAGAGAGATTAATCTAACTAATAGTTATATATGTCGTCGTATGAATACAAGCGAATTTATCACCCGAAACTAGGTCGTTTTGTGTATAAGCATAAAGGATCTGGGATTATTGTTGATAACATATTCAAACCAGTTGGAAGGGTGTTAAGTAAAGTTCCAGAAATGGTTTTAAAACCTTTTGCCAAAAAAGCGCTTGAATCTGGTATTTCACATGCTGGAGACAAACTGGGAAAAAAAGCAGCTGAAAAAAGCGGAGAGCTTATTATGAGAAAATTACATGGTTCAACTAAACAACCAATAAAACCTACCAAACCTACCAAACCAAAACAAGAAGAAGATTACAACACAATTCTGAATAGACTTATATCTGGTACTGGATATTAAAAAGTGAATTTTATCTAAACTACTCATATAAATGAGTTTCAGAACAAATGAAAATCTACAACGATATGAATACGTTCGTTTCCATTTGGATAATGTCATTGAGCAACCTGCTAACAATCAAAGCCAGAAAAAGACAGGTTACAGATTCACAATCAACGATAGGTCAACTATGTTCGATTTTTTTAATGGGTATTTCGAAGTAACTAAAGAGCTTCAAAAAAGGGCAGATGGTGCTGGATATGCTGCAGCGGATCGCATCACTATGATAAACGGATCTCACAGTCTAATCAGACATATGGTTATTAAATCGTCTGGTAAAATAGTATACGAGAGTGATAATTTGCATCGAATTACGAATGTGAAAAATCTCCTTGAATACAGCGATGACTTCAGTAGATCAGTTGGGAAGAATTCGTTCTGGTATCTTGATACTGATGGAACAACACCAAATACTAATACAGGTTTCGAAGCCCGTCGTATTTTAACCCAAGCAGTACAAAACAACGGTGGTGGGGGAGCTAAAAGTATTAATGAGATGCTTCCCTTAAACAGATACAGCTTTTTTCAAGAATTAGAAAGAAAAATGTTGCCTCCGATGCAGCTCACAATTGAACTTACATTTAACGAAGACAGTGAACTGATTCACATGGCAAATGGCACAGACGCTGGTCGTGTTGTAGTAAAGAGATTGTATCTTTGGCTCCCAAGATTAATCCCAAAAGACAGCATGTATAGTAATTTCGTTTCAGAGTTTCTCAAACCAACAACCTGGACATATATGCGAGATCTCTACAATCAGTCAGCAAATACCAGAGCTGTTCAGAATATGTTTCAAATCAGTCCAGCTATCGATGACGTTAAACATGTTTTTATATATCTCCAGAGGACAGACGCGCCAAATAATGATGAAGCAGAGAGGAGTCCGTATTTGTTAGACACTTTCAAGTTGAATGCAGCTAATGCTAATAGCTCTCTATCAAACTGCAGGCTTGAATATGGGAATAATGTTTTTTACCCAGAGCTGGAATATGATGCAGATTCTAAAATACGGGTATTCAATGATCTCATGTCATATGCATTTCGTAAGAACGATTACAATTCAGGAACACAGCTTAATGTATCCAATTTCACTAGTTTGTATGGATTATTGTATTTCGATTTGTCATATCAGAAAGAGGTAGTGACGAGAGATCCTAAACAGTTGATTCTCCATTATCGTCTCAATGTAGCCCCGGCAGCAAACGTCCGAGCTCATAGCATCGTATTTTACGAGAGTGAGGTTGTAGTAAAGACAGTTGGAAACGAATTGATGATAGTTTAAATGAATATGTTTTTTAATACAGATTTATCTAACATATATTATATGACACAACTACACGAAATTAAAGTTAGTTTATCACCAAACCAGAAAAAGAATCTTAGTAACGCGTATCATAAAAGAGAAACAATAGTTCTAAGGCTTACAAAGGACTCTCTATCTGGGAATGACACTCTATACGTACCTCAGAATATAGTTAAGCGATTGGAAAAAAATAGAAAATTGAAAAAGGGAATGGACATTAAACTTTCTAAAACAAACATTCGAAAGCAGTTAGGTGGATCTCTACTGTCTACAGTTCTAGCGCTTGGAAGAACTTTTGCACCAACATTAGCAAAAACTATTGGTTTATCAGCCTTGGCTGGAGCAGCTAGTGAAGGAGCATCTCAGATTGTTAAGAAGATATCCGGAAAAGGTGTTCAAACCGGTGGGTTCCTCATACCACAAAATAAAATCGATCAGTTGATAACATATAAACATCTTTTGACCGCCAAACAAAAGAAGGATATATTAAATGCTCTACAAACAGGCTCTGGTGTTCATATAAAACCAACAAAAGTACAAACGGGTGGGTTCTTAGGTACTCTTCTTGCATCAATTGGAGTTCCTTTAGCTCTTGAGGCAATAAAGAAGATGACTGGTAAAGGTGCCCCTCAGATGGGACAACCCCAACAAAGACCACCCAGATCTATATCACAACTAACCAATGATAATCAGGATGGTGGTTTGTTAGTCCCAACGTGGAGATCTCCACCTTTTTATGGGAATTGGCCGAACGGTACAATCGGTATGGGGACTAAAAAAAAAGATCCCAAAAAGGGCAAAGGTCTACTATTAGGCAAAAACTCACCATTCAAAAACGTCCCTCTCTTAAACATTCTATTGTAAAACCAAAATTCCATAAGAATGTCCCATTAAGCAATTATGATTTAATAAAATGGTGTAAATATCTGGATATCCCAATCAAAGATGTTCTGTCTCGAGATGAAACTGTCCCACATAATCATAGACAGGCTCTATTCATTTACAATCTTGAACCGAGTTATATGTCAGGGAGCCATTGGGTTGCTACTTATGTGAAAGATAACGTCATCAATTACTTTGATTCATTTGGTTTGCCTCCCTTCCAAGAAATTGTCAATCATGCTAAAAAGAAGAATTTAACATTACTTCATCAGAACAATCAAATACAAAATTTACTAACGACAACATGTGGATATTTCTGTCTGTACTTTTTGAATGAGATGAATAAGGGTAAATCATATTTTGATCTGTTGGAAGTTTTCGACATATATGATACGACGAATAATGAGAGGTTTCTAGAACAGTATTTCAAAAATATCTAACTCATATATATATGAAATCATATTGCGTGAAACAAAAAAAGGTCACTCTATGTGTACCAGGTAGTGAACGATATGAAAAGGCTAAAAATGGGAGGCTTATGCTTAAATGCAAATGCTCTGAATGTGGAATAACTAAGACGAAATTCGTTAAACAGGCGGGAAACGGGTTAGCCCGTCGAAGGGGGCGGGCTTACTAGATACAGTAGCATCAACTGGTACTGATTTATTGATTCACCACGGTATTCCTTGGCTTGGAAAAAAGGCTGTTGAAATGGGAAGATATTATGGATCAGAAGCCTTGAGAAACCCAAAACTGCAGAAAAAGGCTATCGATTATGCTCTCGATAAGTTGAATCCGATGATTCAAAATGTCGGAAGTCAAGCTCTTGATCAATTATCAACAAAAATCAGACCAAATAGAAAGTATAACACCGACAGAAAGGATTTGGATGGCGCTGGTGTTGATATACATAAACTAATTGGGAAAATACCGAGACCAAAAGCTGGATGGACTCCTGGAAAATATAAGTACATGGGGGCATACAATCCTCTCGATAAACAGTTAGAATATGATAAAAACACTGGTGAGATTACTAAATGGTATGTACAACCTTACAATGAAGTTGATAGAATATCAGCTCATCATGATATTTGTTATGACATGGGGAAAAACAAGGGTGAATGTGACAGAAAAATGGTCAAGTCATTAGATGAAATTCCTTATGGACAGATGCCAAAATGGGGACAAACTGCTCGGTTCTTAATTAACACAAAAGAAAAGCTAGGTCTTGGGGCAAAAAACGGAAAAGGCCGTCGAGTGAAGAAAACTGGCAAGAAAAATTAGCTGATGAGCTTCATAAACCGATAAAGCGTAACTTCACCCGGCGGCGGGTAATTGTAAACCATATTGACGAGAAATGGTGTTCAGATATCGTTGAGATGCAAAAATTCAGTCGATGGAACTCTGGCTACAGATATCTTCTAATGGTTTTAGATGTATTCTCTAAATACGGTTGGATAGTCCCTTTAAAAGATAAAAAGGGTGAAACAGTTGCTAAGGCATTAAAAACAATATTCAAAGAGGGGCGTAAACCACAATATCTTTGGACAGACAAAGGCAAAGAGTATTACAACAAACATGTTAAGGAACTACTTGATAAGAATAAAATAACATTGTACTCAACTGAAAATGAGGAAAAGTCGTCGGTTTGTGAAAGATGGAACCGCACAATCAAAACCAAAATGTGGAAACAGTTTACTGTTCAAGGTAATACACAGTATTTAGACATGTTACCCAAATTAGTGAAAGAATACAATAATACAAAACATTCAAGCATAAAGATGACGCCTACAGAAGCAAGCAAAAAGAAGAATGAAGTTGTTTACTTTAATCTATACGGTGATATGGAAACATTAAAACAAAAACCGAAATTCAAAATAGGTGATAAGGTTAGAATAAGTAAGTATAAACGGAATGTGTTTGATAAGGGCTATACACCAAACTGGACAGAAGAACTGTTTACAATTGATAAAATCCAATATACGAATCCAATAACTTACAAACTAAAGGATCTCAGAGGTGAAGACATTCAAGGGAGTTTTTATGAACCTGAATTATTAAAAGCTAAGCAGGATGTTTTCCGTATTGATAAAGTCATTCGGAGAGATTATAAAAAGAAACAAGCTTTAGTAAAGTGGAAGGGGTATAGTGATGAATTTAACAGTTGGATACCATTTAGGGATTTAAAGGATGTATGAAAGTGTTTTAAAGAGATATTATCTAATATATATAAGGTAGACTTACAGTATATACTGTCTTTTGCTTTTGGTAGCCAAAAATATAATTGTTTCTGGCTATCTTATTTAAACAGAAAATAATATATAGAATTAATATATATGGATATGTTCACTTATGAAGGAAAAAAACTGAATATTATCAAAAAGGATGATGACATATGGTTCCGTGCTAAAACAGTTGCTAGCATTTTGGGATATGAAGATACAAAGAAAGCGATTTTCAAACATGTTGATGAAGAAGATAAATGTTCACTTAAGAGGCTCAAATCCAGGGGGGACGATTCGTCCCCCCTGACTGGGAACACCGGAAACACGATTTTCAAACATGTTGATTCTGAAGATAAATGTTCACTTAAGAGGCTCAAATCCAGGGGTAACGAATCGTTACCTTTAACATGGAACACCGGAAACACTATTTATATAAATGAATCCGGACTATACAGCCTAATATTGAGATCAAAAATGGATAAAGCGAAAGAATTCAAACGTTGGGTAACAAAAGAGGTTTTACCATCAATCAGAAAAACCGGTAAGTATGAATTCAACAACAGGCCATACAAAATGCTGACATTCAATATCAACACAGAATATGATTTACATAAAAAGGTAGTCAACTTTATTAGAAACAATTATCCTAAAGCAATCCTAATCCCAACATTAGGTGAAAACCAAATTAATGGTAACATGAGAATAAAATCATACAACATGGGTTATCAGAAGGGAGCTTGTGATCTATTCATTGGAAATATGCATTTGAAGTACTCAGGTTTTGCAATCGAATTTAAAACACCAACTGGTTATGGAAAGCTTTCAGAAGAACAGGAGATGATGCTACAAGAGTACGAAAACAACAATTACAAAACATTAGTCAGCAACGATTATGATGAAATCATTAAAGAAATCATACTTTATTTCCAGGGTGTAAGAATCAAATGCAAACATTGTTCTAGAAAATTCAAGTCAACAGAAACATTAAAGAATCATTCGAATTACATACACAAACATATATAAAGAGAAAAATAAATATATAGATTATATATATGGATAATATCAAAGTCAAACGAGGAGTTGGAAGACCTCGAATTTATACTGATAAAGAGAACAGGACTCACAGAACAACGTACATGTTGAACAAGAAGTGGTATTGTGATATATGCGAAACTAATCGAAACTACACACTGGCAGGTAAGTGGTGTCATTTGAAAACACAAAAACACAAAACTAATGAAAAAATATTCCATTTAAGACAAAAATTGGAACAGCAGGCTTCTGAGAAAATCGATATAAGCCAACTAATGCAGCAGATAATAAATATATGTAAATTGTTATAATTCAAAGGATTCATACTTGGATCACTTGAATTGATTTAAACGCGGATAAAACCATTTAAGAGAATAATAACTATAGATATATATGCGTAGCATGAAAATAAAAATATCTAATGATAATATAAATATGAATAAAGCCGATTTGAAGAAACTCCGCAAATCGGAACTAATCAAATTGCTTCTGAAGCAATCTAAAGATGTTGAGAGCAATGTGCAGGAAAACATCAAAAGGCGGCCAATACCAACACCTCGTAAGAGTGTTAAAGATGTTGAGAGCAATGTGCAGGAAAACATCAAAAGGCGGCCAATACCAACACCTAGTAAGAGTGTTAAAGATATGGTTAGTCGATATGAAGAAAACATTATTCTTCCACCGACACAATTCAGGGATAATTACAAACCAATCGCAGCGCCAAGAACCATAATTCTTCCACCTACACAATTCAGGGATAATTACAAACCAGTCGCAGCACCAATAACCAAAAAACCAATTGATAAACCGGTTCCAACACCTAGAACCATAATAAAACAAACAGACAAGGCCTTAAAAGGTTTTGTAAAGTCTTTTATAATAAAGTTTCGATATAACGGGCGCTCTGATTGGTTGAAACAGCGTGCCTTATCAGAGTACAGATGCACAGAGTAACGGTGTCACGCCATCGACCAATTTGTAAAATGGCCGACGAATTCCCGGACTTCTCTCTCGGGATTTTTTTCGACCCAGACGTCTTGTATGACCTGGAAAACGAAAACGAAAACGAGCTCTTAGCTTCAGTTGATATAGAACATCCTGTGAATAACAGCACAAATTACACTATGTTAGAAAGTGAAATTTCGGAACAAGTTACAGATGAAAACACCGAGCCGGCAAGTAGCAACATAAAAGTCAACCAAAGGTTTGTAAACATGTCAAGCGCCGAAATTGACGAAATAATAAAGAAAGCAGAGACGAAAAACACCAAAGAGAACACAAAATGGGCTGTCCGAGTTTTTGAAGGTAAGTTTTATGACCTTTTATGCTGTAAAAATGTCATAAGCTAAAGTACGGAATTGAAACTCAAACACGGCTTACACTCGTATGGTACATTTTCATGTTAAAAAAAAACAAACAAACAAAAAAAAAACAAGTAAGAAAACTTGAAAATTAATTATCTAGCGAATACACACATATAAACAATAACTTTAAATTTTCCTCAACAATATACATCACAGACCTATCTCATATAACAAATGTTTTTTTCTGACGTTTTCAAAACAGCTTGGTGCCGTGAAAGAAAAATTGCGAGAAGCCTTCACGAAATGACCAACAAAGAGCTAGATAACTACCTTCGTCATTTCTACGCTGAAGCTCGCACAAAAGATGGTGAACCTTACTCAAGGTCATCCCTCCTTGGCATTCGAAACGCTATAGAGAGATACCTCAACAATCCTCCGCTCAACCGAGGAATTTCTATTACAAAAGGAATCGACTTTCAAGCCTCGAACAAGCTGCTACAGAGTCAGATAAAATTAAACAAGCGAGAAAACAAAGAAAACACCAAACACAAACCTCCCATGCCAGAAGCAGACCTTCAGAAGTTAAAATCCTCCGGTGTAATTCGAGGAGACAATCCTTGGGGCCTTCTGCGGAATGTCTGGTTCCACATCAATCTGTACTGGTGCCGTCGAGGACGCGAAGGTCAAAGAGAACTAACAAAACAAAGCTTCCAGTTCTTGATGGACGAGAGCGGACGCGAGTACGTCTCAATGACCCACGACGAGGCCACGAAAAATCACCCTGGAGGAATTGACGACGTTAACAGTGTGGAGAAGGAGGCTAGGATGTATTCAACATCAGATGACCAGCTTTTTGACGGCCTCAACTGCCTAAAGATGTATCTTCAGAAGCTAAATCCCCGGTGTGAAGCACTTTTCCAGTACCCAAAACGAGCTGTAACAAAGGAAGATCAAGTCTGGTACGACAACAAACCTCTGGGGGTCAACAAACTTGCAGGAATGATGAAAGAGATTTCCAAACTGGCGTCTCTGTCAAAAATTTACACCAATCATAGTGTCAGAGCGACTGCGATCACGCTGTGGTCCGACAGGCAAGTTCCATCGCGGCACATCATGGCGATCTCCGGCCATCGCAGTGAAGCAAGCCTCAGAAACTACAACGCCCGCCCTTCGAGTGAACAACTAAGAGCTTGTTCCGATATCCTTTCCAGTGCGTTGAGTGGAAGGCCACAGCAGTCACAGCAGCCGCGTTTTCCTGACGCTGTCACCTCGAGCAATCTCCTTGTTCCCATGAATTCGACTGTTGTTCATTCACGAAACACAGCGCAGCAGTTTGTTAAGTACCAGCCACAAGCCTTAAGCAGTTTGTTTTCTAATTGTCATGTTAATAATGTGCAGGTTTTCATGAGCCACAATTCGGCCGGATTTCACTGAACAATTTACTTTTCGATCCTGTTTTTGGACTGAAAAACTACTCGAACCCGCTGAACTATTTCAGGGTTTGAACTTTGATGGTTTGCGAACTTTGATGGTTTGACATTTTGACAGCTTTCGTCTTATTCAACCAATCAAATTATTTGAACCATTCTAACAAGGATTGTGATTGGCGTATTTTAGCGTGCTTTGTGAGAGTACAGATGCACGCTGTTCGTTTGGAAAATAAAGCTTGTTTTGAAAATTTACGCGAATGCGTGGGGAAATTAATGGCTTCTTTATTATAAAACAAATAAAGAAGCCTCGACTGTGCTCTGTTCTGTTGTAAAGCACGCAGGAAGCGGCTAGAGCACTCAAGAAGTAGGGAGAAACACTCGACTACGTCTCGTGTTTCCCCCTACACTTCTTTCGTGCTCTAACCGCTTCCTGCGTGCTTTACAACAGAACAGAGCACAGTCGAGGCTTCTTTATTTGTTAAATGAGATCAGTATCAAAAAAGACCAAGACCCATTGATTCAAATGCAAAACACTAGAAAAGCTATAGAACATCGTTTAATAACTTCGTTAGACGAAATGAAAGGCTTGAAATACGTTGAAACATTGAAAGTTACTTTCGAAAAAAATTCAGGTAATGTTTTGATTGAAAAGCCAGCATATTTCAATAGCACACCCCAAACAATAATCAACCAAATGGAAATCAATGAAGCATTACAAATGTCTAAACAAAATATCTTAAATAAGATAGCTCAATGGATTTCAGAAGGATCAGGATGGACGGTACAATCAGTTGATAACCATTACCTGAACATTGCCAAATACGAACCCATGAAAGGATCCTCTTATATCAAACTTCCTTCTGAACTGAGAAATTCAAAGAAGGGATTAATAAACATGAAAAATGAGGATAATGAATGCTTCAGATGGTGCCACATCAGACATATAAATCCACAAGAGAAATATCCCCAGAGGATTAAAAAAGCCGATAGACAATACGTTGGAAAGTTAGATTACTCAGGTGTTGAATTTCCAGTTGGTGTCAAACATTACAACAAAATTGAGAAGCAAAACAGTATCAATATAAATGTATTCGGATACGAAAACAAACAGCCATATCCCATCTATGTTTCAAAAGAAAAGTATGAAGATCATATTGAACTACTTCTGGTAACTGAAAAAGAAAACAAGCACTATGTTCTCATAAAGGATTTTAACAGATTCATGTATAACCAAACAAAACATGAACACAGGAAACACTTTTGCATGCACTGTCTGCAATGTTTCAGTTCCGACAGGGTATTAAGCAACCACAAAGATATTTGCATACAAGTAAACGGCACTCAAGCAATTAAAATGCCCAACAAAGACAATAACACACTGAAATTCAACAACTTTCATAAACAGCAACCTGTGCCATTTGTTATTTATGCCGATTTCGAGGCTATAACAGAGAAGATTCATGGATGTCAACAAGACGGTAATAAATCATACACAGAAGCCTACCAAACACATACCGACTGTGGATATGGATACAAGGTTGTCTGCTGTTATGATGACAAATATACCAAACCAATACAACTATATAGAGGTGAAAAGGCTGTATACAAATTCATGGAAAATATTTTAGAAGAAGTAAAATACTGCAAAAGAGTAATGAAAAAATATTTCAATAAACCATTGAGAATGACTGAAGAGAATGAACAGGAATTCAAAAAAGCAACAACATGCCACATCTGTGATAAAAAATATACTGAAAAAGACATTCGAGTGAGAGATCATTGCCATATTACAGGTAAATACAGGGGCTCTGCGCACCAAGAATGCAATCTGAAACTTAGAATAAACCCAAAAGAAATAAAAATTCCAGTCATATTCCATAATTTGAGAGGTTACGACAGTCATTTCATTATGCAAGAGATTGGAGCTATTGTTAAGAAACATGCATACAAAAATAATAAAGAAGAGGAGAAACAAATGAATATCAATGCTATTCCAAATATCATGGAGAAGTATATGGCTTTTATGCTTGGCAATCATCTAACATTTATCGACAGTTTCCAGTTTATGAGTTCAAGTTTGGATAAATTAGTTAGCAACTTACCAGCAGAAGCTTTAAAGTATACAAGCAAAAGATTCCAAAAAGAAAAATTAAATCTCATGACTCGAAAGGGTATCTATCCATATGATTACATGGACAGTTTTGAGAAATTCAATAAAACAGAATTACCTACTAAAGAAGAATTTTACAGCATATTGAATAATAAGCATATTTCAGATGAAGATTATTGCCATGCTGAGAACGTGTGGAATACATTTAAATTAAAAACAATGGGTGAGTACCATGATTTATATCTTAAATCTGATATTCTTTTATTAGCCGATGTGTTTGAAAACTTCCGCAAAACATGTCTTCAGTATTACAAATTAGACCCATGCCACTATTTCACTAGCCCTGGGCTTTCATGGGATGCTATGTTGAAGATGACTAATATTCAATTGGAACTAATGACTGACATAGATATGTTTCAATTCATTGAAAAAGGCATGCGTGGTGGTATATCTTATATTGCCAACCGATATGGAAAAGCGAATAATAAGTACATGAGAGAATACGATGAGAAGGCGCCCTCAAAGTATATCATGTACCTTGATGCAAATAATTTATACGGTTGGGCTATGAGTCAATATCTCCCTACTGGTGGTTTCAAATGGTTAACTGAAAAGCAGATTAATAAAATCAATTTAGCTCAGTATTATGAAGACAGCAATAAAGGATTGTTACTAGAAGTCGATTTAGAATACCCCAAAGAGTTGCATGATTTACATAATGACTACCCTCTTGGAGCGGAAAAGGTTAAAGTAACTGATGACATGTTGTCAGGATATTGTAAAAAGATACAAAACAAGTTCAAAATATCGACGGGACTAGTTCACAAACTGATCCCTACTTTATGTGACAAAGAAAAATATGTTCTACACTATAGAAATCTGCAGTTGTATCTTGATCTTGGACTGAAACTAAAGAAAGTTCACCGAGTGTTAGAATTCAACCAATCTCCTTGGCTCAAACAATATATTGACTTCAATACACAAAAACGTACTGAAGCAAAAAATTCATTCGAAAAAGATTTCTTCAAACTTATGAATAACTCAGTATTTGGTAAAACAATGGAAAACATAAGAAAACGTGTTGATGTCCGACTTATCACAGATGAAAAGAAACTATTGAAAATGGTAAGTAAACCAACTTATGTAAGCAGTAAGATTTTCAACGAAAATTTGGTAGCAGTGCATAAAATCAAAGAAACGTTAACTCTGAACAGGCCGGCATATATTGGAATGTGTATCCTTGATCTGAGCAAAACATTAATGTATAATTTCCATTACAATTATATCAAAAACAAGTATGAAGAAAAAGCAAAGCTGCTATTTACCGATACGGATAGTCTAACATATGAAATTGAGGCAGAAGATGTTTACCAAGACTTTTGGAATGATAAAGATCTATTTGACAACAGTGATTATTCAGAAAACTCTAAATATTTCAACAAAACAAATAAAAAAGTAATTGGAAAATTCAAGGATGAAGCAGCTGGAATACCAATAACAGAATTCATCGGTTTACGATCAAAAATGTATAGTTACATAAAAGACAACCAAAAAGTAGGAAAAACAGCCAAGGGAATCAAAAAAAATATCATAAAAAATAATATCAAACATGAAGATTATAAAAATGTATTATTAGAAAATAAACAAATACATCACCAAATGAAAACAATCAGAAGTATAAATCATAAGATTGGCAGTTATGATCTCAATAAAGTATCACTAAGCTGCTTTGATGACAAAAGATATATATCAAATAATGGAATAGAAAGTTTGGCATATGGCCACTATAAAATCAATCAATAAACAACAAATGAGATATTATTTTTATGTAAATACAAGTTCCGCAAACACAGTCTGCTTTTCTGTTCACTACAAACTTTACTGACAAACTTTACTTCAAATACAAGTTCATCTGATATTACATGACAATCTGATGACTCATCGGGAAAGTCCCATTTCATCATAAACTTCCTGTTTTCACCAGACATGTCAAGACTTGTTTCTGAGAAAAACTTCCTGCTTTTCCGAGAAAGACTTCCTGTGGTGTGGAATCACGTGATTGAATAATGCGTTGGATGCATCATGAGATACAACATATAATATCCAAATCCAATCAATTGAGCCCATGTAATAAAATACATATAGTTTACCAAAAAAAATTATTTCCATCTAATGGAGTAGTAGTTGTAGAGTTGGCTTGGTTTTAGAACACTTTCAAAGAAAGTGGTCTAGAACCGCCAACTCTATAACTACTATTATTCTATTCTATTCTTGGTGTTTGCTGTAATAGTGCAGGTGCTGGTGTAAAATAAACTTGCTGTTGGAACCAAACTTTGTGGTGGTCAAGTTCTTATCTATATATATATATATATATATATATATATTTTAGCAAAATTTGTCAGTCACAGGGATATTCACTCATTGGAAGAGATTTGTCGCTCTTTTTCTCTGTGGGATTTCAAATGAAATCGTTTCAAATGCAACGGAAAGAGTGTAGATTAACCCAAGAAAATCATCCGAGAATCAACAGTAAATATATAGTTGAAATAGAAATTAAATGTTCATCTAGGTGCCAGTTTCTAGCGCCCTTGAAGCCATTACATTTGAATTTGCATGAATAAGCCGCATCTGTGATTTAATGCAAATTTCTCCCCAAAGGTCTAAAACAGTACTGAAACGCAGAAAAATCAATGTCTTTTTATTAGAAAATTATGATTGTAGCTATAAAGCGTTCGGTTTCATTTTAAACTACCTAGGCATGTTCAATAACGTCCAAATATTCCCACAAGCTGGGTTGTGTGAGCTGGGTTGTCATTTCATTTTATATACTCCATGCGGCCATATATTCCCACAAGCTGGGTTGTGTGAGCTGGGTTGTCGTTTCATTTCATATACTCCATGCGGCCATATTTGGTGGGGTGGATGCTCCGCAAACTGTTTTTAGGTCAGTGATCAGCGCCGGAAAATTCACACAGTTATTATAATGTTCAGATAAGCCAGGTGACTGATAAACTATCAAATCCATGCGAAGGGTATATCTTAGTTTAAGTATTCATGACGCTATTACGAGGAACAATTTTCTTTTATTCTCCAGTTCGTTTCTTAACAGAAACGGTATGTTATATTCTCAAAATCCATGTCGCGAACGAAACGAAAAAGGACCATCCGTTCTACCTTATAAAGTCTGAAGACTTTGCTTTGTTATCCTGTAGCTTAGAAAAAGATTGCTTAGGGCTCCAACTTTACTACCGGATAAACAAGATAGTCAGATTTGAACATGTAATCGCAGAGCGACTCAAGAAGATAATTTTTCTTTCCTTACAAGGAAAGGTATTCTATCATTTTCCTCGATCTCCTTAGTAAACTGTATGTCGGCGTTTCATCCGTTGCGGTGTTCGTGAAATTCGTCGATTTCGTCTCAGTGTGTACGGCTGTAAAGGTATCGTCAACGTAACATAGCCAGAGTGGTAGTGTTCGTTTGTAAGTTGCGAGGGCTCGTTCCTCGTTGTTTTGCATAACGATTTATGCAACAATAACGGAAACTGGTGAGCCCATAGCTGTTCCATGCAACTGTTTGTTGTGCTTGCCGTTGTACTGAAGATATAACGGTAGAAGTAAAACAAAGGTTCAGTAAATCCTTTCTGAGTCGTCTAAAGGTAGCGGTAGTTCAATAGTAGAGTTGTTTATGGCGGTCTCAGTACGGTCCAGAGCCAGTTAAAGTGGAATACTGGTGAACAGTGACTTCACATCAAAAGACACTAGTTTGTAGTCGTCAGGTATTTGTACTGTCTTGATTGCGTCAATAAAGTTCTAAGTCGACCGTAGTTTGTGTCGTGATTTGTCGCTCAAAACGAATCACTCTGGAAAAATTGGTTTACTAACTTAGAACAAACACCACTGAACCGTTGCCAACAGTACCTGCACCTCACAAAAGACTGATTAATGACAATAACAAGACAGACAAACAATAGACAAACCGACTAATTGTTTACTAACAATAGACCAACGAACATTTGACTAACAAAAGACGTATCGAAACGCACCAACCACGTTTTACAGTCTTCACGGCCAATAACATCAAGGCTTCACTGACAGACGACCAATAACATTACTAGATCGTCGACCAATCCGGACAACGAGCAGAGACTTATAACATCTACTGACGATTCACAGTGCCCTTGACTCTGATGATGACTTCCGCTCAGGTTGTCGAAACGTCAGTCAATGTCATCAGAAACAGTCCTTCTATTAATTCTCAGGACTACACTCACCCGGGCGATCATAATTTACCAACCTATGATATGACTCCTGGGTCAGTAAGCCATTTACAGATATACAAGTAATTGCCACTGTCAACGGTATGGTTTTCAATTTTCAACCAGTTTAGTCTGGAATAGGGTATCAAGTCAGATCAGAGACTCTTGGTCTGTAATATTTTAGTTCATTTTTTTTTTACTTTAAATCAATATTTATACAGGGAGCATCTATTTAGCTGTATTCCTAGTTTAAAACAGAGTTCTGACCAAATGAACAAAAGGGTATCAGTTATCGGGAAATTAGGGTGGGACTCGGCGAATCTGGGATAGGGTGGAATTTTTGGTGTCCAGTCTAGAGGAGGGCTGAACAACGCAGCCGAACGTGGAATAGGCTAAGGGTCTCAGAGTCCCAGCGGCTTCCCCCCACCCAAGAATTTTACGTAGGGTAACTAGACCCAGCCCCCATTACAGGCCGTGCGATCGAAAAAGGTTTTTTCTTTACAACTTTAAGGCGGTCGAAACCGGGAGAATTGTCTCCAACATTTAATCGGCCCAGCAATCACATTTAAGTCTGCCTCACACACCATGTCATTGACGTAATCCTAAAGCTAGAATTGTTGACCATTCAAAGTCCCAGGTTATTATGTCGTCCCCTTAAAAAACTTGGCACTGTAGGTACGTGCCAAGAGAGGCAATAACATTCTGGACTCATTGTGGGCGATAAGAAGCTGCCTCTCATTGCCCACGAAAATCCAGTAAGAATTGAACTGAGATAGGATGCCAATGTAAGGTAAAAACATGGCTTATAATTTTTAATCATATACCCGATTGAAAAGCTATTTTAAAAACCCGTGCAATCCTGTTTCATCAGCTAGGATCTTGAAGCACAGAAAAAGAGTTATTAAATCATTCGGCATACGGTCAATTGCTGTCCCCCCATGTGTGGAATCTCGATGTAACACCTCAACTGGTATTTAGAAAACTTACATCCGACGCTTGGTCTAACAACTAGTATAGTATAATAATTACCCTGACCCCCGGGGGCGGGGGATGTACATGCGCTCAGATATGTTAGTGACGGGGTACGAATGAGGGCCATATTTTACACCCAAAGTTCCATTAGGCTAAAAATGGACACCAATGTGGTATTTAACAAATTTACGTAAATGATGGAACATGACCTCTCTTAAATAAACCGCTTAAACATGACAGGCCGAAAACAGGAAGGCTCTTTGACATTTCAGAAATATTTCTACCCAAATAACTCCACCAGAAAACCCAAATCGCTAATTTCCAACCCAAATGACCGTTCCAAAGGTATATTTGCCTTCATTTGCCTCCATTATTTGAGAGTCCTGTGTCCATCCATCCGTGACCGTCGTGATCATGTTTGATAAAACTAAAAAATGTTCGGTAAAACTAAGAGAGGTACGCATCCATCCGTGACGGTCGTGAACAGGAAGCGGAAATGATTTTTGCAAACAGGAAGTTATACCATCTTAAGACCCAGTTACCTGGCAATCAAAGATTTCTGCGGTTTTGTCAATCACTTGTTCTCAACTGATGTAAAGCAGAAGGCTGATTGAATAAACTTTCTCAAAAGTACCTCGCTTCTCATTTACGGGTCCGCCCGGTGTTTTAGGTTTTTTATGCTTCAAGAAAAACGCAAATCTAAACGCCGATACACACGTTTTATTTTGTAAGAACCATTTTTATGAGAACGTTGAGGCTCAGAGGCCACAGTTGGCTCGATTACCAGCCGCTGTTGGGGAGAGCGGCGGAAATCGAGCTTACGGGGAGAGAAGCACGTACATAACAAGTGTTTGCCGTATGGGGTACGGTTCTACCGCGTTACACCCCATATTACAATGGACTGCGTCCAGTCTCTAATAATTCATATGACATCGCGTGACAAACCAGACACTTTTTTTTAATATGGAAATCATATCCCTAAGGAATGTGTGACAAATTTGGCCCTCGTCTGCCAAAAATCTAATCGAAGATGGGCATCCATCCGTCCTTGGGCAAACATATAACAGATGTTCGTTTATTCGTTTTTGCCCGCGATTGCGTGACAAATTTCAAAGTCTCTGACAATTTGCGTTTATGTGACAAAAAATTCCCTCAAATTCCCTAAAGATTGTGTGACAAATTTGACCTTCGTCTGTCAAAAACGGGCATATCGTCCATCGTCTATCGTCTATCGTCCATCGTCCATCGTCCATCGTCTATCGTCCAGAATCCAGCGTCTGGGTTTTAGCACATACCGCCTAAAGGGGAACAATGTCGCAAACATAAATGATAATTGATTTTGAATTTGAACCAAGGTTGTGATATATCACGGAAGTATTTACTAGCATTTGAAAATATTAGTTGATTAAAACTTCACAAGCAGGGAACTTCCTCAAAGACCATGAAAAGGACAGGAAAATAAACAAACGTTGTTTTAATGATTGTAGGTATTAAAAGCAAGCCAAGTTATGCATTCGCTGTCTCAATTTAACTTAGTTATCGGTCGCAGACATGACAGAGTTAACATCACAAAAGAATAAGGTGCCACATTATGAGTATATTATCATCAGATAATTGAATAACAGCTTATAATGTAAAGATCCTTTATGAGACTTCGTGATCAGTAAATCAGTTGGATCGGATGAAAATGAAAATAAAAGTAGGAAACTTTATATAATAAAGTGTATACTTCTTCCTCCCCCCCCCAAAAAAAAACAAAAAAAAAAGAAAGAGAAAAAGCTAGTAGACGTATTTTAGCTTGGCTCATTAATAAACAATTCTTTGAGGAAAGTTGCCAAACTTTTTATTTGCGTAATTAGTTATATATCGGAATATATCAAATATATTCGCGTTAAGTAAAATAAGTATACCTTAGAGCTCAATTTACCTGGCCTGAGACGTCGGTGGATAACTGTCCTCATCTCAGCTAATGTCAAAAACGTTCCACGTCTAATCTAAGAATACATATCTTGAAGATAAGGAATTGGTAAGAGCTTTTAGTTTCTCTTAGTTGCTTTTCATTTCCTTTTCAGGATTTTTTAGACTTTGTCAGCTTGCCGCACGTAACCGCATGGAAGCTGGAGCGATTCTTTAGAAAACCCAAGGAATCGGAACGAGCAGCAGACTCGATTTATGTCGCACCAGTCTTCAATTTTGACGGACACATCGTTTTTAATATAATCTTTTTCAAGTAAGTTAGTCCGAAACTGAACAAAAAGCCAAAAATAGAGTTCGCTTTTGGCGAAATACTTGTTCAGAAGGCATTCAACGCCTGGGATCATATGGATTTAATTATGATGCAAAACTGCAGTTACTTCATCACTTCAAATTAACTTGCGTTACTTTTGCTTTCTGAGGGACAGATATGTCGTTTAGAGTGCGAAATAAGATCAGCTATTATTTCAGGAAGCTACAAGGGCTTAGAAATTCGGGGAATAGGAACCTAAATTTTGATGTTGTGACTTAAAATTTTCATCTGAAGACTGAACCGAACAGATCGATGTGATACCTTAAGGTATCAGGGTACCCCAAATGACAACATTGCGTTTTCACCGTTTGAGCGTCAGGCCTTTAACAACGACCCTGACAAACTATATATTTTCTGAAAGCTTAATAATTGAAGATTACGAAAACGTATTTAGATAAAGAAAAAAGACAACTGTGTTGAAAATAGAGACTACGTTTTTAAAAGTACATCGTTCACAAAATCGGTTCCGCTCCAGTCGAGAATGATCTGGAGAGAAAGACGAACATCGCGCCGAATTCTTCACACCTTTGTCTCAAAAACCGTGTCTCCGAATTTTTGTATCTGGCCTAGTTTATTTTCTGCACTCAGTTAAACTTTGAAGTTCGAAGAAACACCTCTCCTCTTTCTTTTACGGCTCATAACTTTTGAATGAAAGCAAAAAATAAAATTCGGAGACACGGTTTTGGTGTCAAATTATGTGGCAACATTGTCGCCAAATTTGAGCTAAAATGGTTGAAAACTCGCTGAACGCAAACTTAAAATGTGCGCCCAATTTCTTGAAAAATTAGTTTCGAGAAAAAAGCCAAAATATGATTTGGAAACTTTTTCCGGTCTGAGGAGATTAAAACACCTAGGTGTCAGATTAATTACCTGCGGTTGACAGAGGGGAGGCTCAACTTACCGCCAACAATAGCACAAACATGCCGACAAGAATGGTGTCAAATTCTGCGTGTTTTTATGTTGGAAAGCGACTTTCGTTGAGTACGAGTGCCGTTCAAAGGGTCTTCAAACGCAATAAACGGAAATTTTAACGTCATAATATCACGTCGGCTGTAAAATGCCGAAGGCATCATCATTTGAGCTGGGTAAGACTACCCAAGCTGCCGGGACCTGAAAGACGAAAGGAAAGGCGAAAGGAAAGCACATTGAAATCTGCGAAGAAGCCGCCACGTGTTCGGCTCACGATCTTAGAGAGAACATCCTACCAGAAATGCCAGCAATTGGGAAAAAATAAACTTTTTTATTACTGGAGACAAATGCCGTACTTTCCTGGACATGCCGTCTTTTGCGCCAAGGTGATTCTTTGATACATCTGGCTTTGTAGAAATGTTATGGAATTTGAATGGATGGATTGTTTTTCGCCGTTCGCGTTACGAAAAGCGAGCTGGCAGTCGAAGCTTATCACACTGACAAGTGAGGAGTCAGGAAGCGCAAGTAATTCCTCAACACTCGATCTTTTCTCTCTCTCTCTCTTTCACAGATATGATCGAAGCCACTTTGTAGACACACTCGAAATAAGCGGGAACTGCTACGCAATCGATCGCGTGTCAAAACATCGGGGCCCTGTTATGTCACATGCTATTTTCAGCGTTGTTGACAGATGACTGTCAACACATGATTGGAGAAAATTAATGCCACAAATCTTTTTTCGTCCATAACTTTGCGTAGAAACAATCTTTTTTTCTGAAACTTTTTGTAAAAGAGAGGCTTGAATAATATCTATCTGAAAATGACAGAAGTGTATTTTTCGAAAACATGGTCAATTTTGGGGTACCATGATACCTTAAATAACGGCCTTTTAAGTATTTTGCTTAGATTTTTTTTCTTTCATTACCCCTGAAAGTTGAACAACACAAGGGGAAGAATGGGCCCAATTTTTCAAGTTGAAATATATTTGCATTGTAGCCATTCCGCATCCAAACACATTTATAGTTTCAGCAAAAGAGTACAGCAATTTCAAGGAAAACTTGTGAACTGTTATTCTGTCTGGTAGTGGCTGTTGATTTTGACATGTCTTTCAGTCTGCACACTGAGCTTTCTTATTGTAAATGAAGTGACAGCAGAGAATGGAAAAGTTGTTTTTCTAATTGTCTTTGTAAAAACCAAGCAGACTTTTAATTTGCTCGTTTAAAAACGGCGACAGGTGAATCGAAAAAGAGTGTTAAGGAAACGTGGGCGATTTTACATCACCATAAAATGGCGCATTTTACATCTGACGCTTGGTCTAACAACTAGTATAGTGTAATAATTACCCTGACCCCCGGGGGCGGCGAATGTACATGCGCTCAGATATGTTAGTGACGGGGTACGAATGAGGGCCATATTTTACACCCAAAGTTCCATTAGGCTAAAAATGGACACCAAAAAGTCCACCAACATGGTGTTTAACAAACTTACGTAAATGATGGAACATGACCTCTCTTAAATAAACCGCTAAAACATGACAGGCCCGAAAACAGGAAGTCTCTTTGACAATTCAGAAATATTTCTACCCAAATAACTCCACCAGAAAACCCAAATCGCTAATTTCCAACCCGGAATGACCGCTCCAAAGGTATATTTGCCTTAATTTACCTCCATTATTTCTTTTTTATTAATCCTTTTTTTCGTCAGATTGAGGGGTTGGGCAGGGGGGAAGGGGAAGGGGGGAATCCATGCATGCGTACCCGAAAATTACGGGACGCATCGAGCACCACCCAGAGTAGGGTGCCGTTATAGGCGTTCTGGCAACAGGACTAATGCTTCCTATGAAAAATAATCGCAATACTGATATACTTCAACATCTGTTTCATCGTTTGTCCTTTCTCCGTGAGGTTTGCAAGCGGCTCCTTTTTATAAGATTAATTTGCACTTTGATGGTGGGAGGAAAGGCGCGAATACGAAGACTTTTCACTGACAAACCAATGCTCATATCAAGTGCGACCGAAACTGAACAAAAAGTCAAAAATTGAGTTCGCTTTTGGCGAAATATTTGTTCGGAAGGCATTCAACCCCTGGGATCATATGGATTTAATTATGATGCAAAACTGCAGTTACTTCATCACTTCAAACTTGCGTAACTTTTGCTTTCTGAGAGACAGATATTATGTCGTTTAGAGTGCGAAATAAGATCAGCTATTATTTCAGAAAGCTACAAGGGCTTAGAAATTCGGGAAATGGGAACCTAAATTTTTAGGGGTTGACTTAAACTTTTCATCTGAAGACTGAACCGAACAGATCGATGTGGTAGCTTAAACAACGGCCTTTTAAGTATTTTGCTTAGATTATTTTTCTTTCATTACCCCTGAAAGTTGTCGAACACAAAGGGAAGAATGGGCCCAATTTTTCAAGTTCAAATATATTTGCATTGTAGCCATTCCGCATCCAAACACATTTATAGTTTCAGCAATTTTCAAGGAAAACTTATGAACTGTTATTCTGTCTGGTGGTCGCTGTTGATTTTGACATGTCTTTCAGTCTGTACCAGCTTTCTTATTGTAAATGAAGTGACAGCAGAGAATAGAAAAGTTGTTTTTCTAATTGTCTTTGTAAAAACCAAGCAGACTTTTTAAATTTGCTCGTTTAAAAACAGCGACAGGTGAATCGACTAAGAGTATTAAGGAGAAATGGGCGATTTTATATCACCATAAAATGGCGATAAGAAGCCCACACTTTTGATGACAAAACATCATTTTATTTATTCCCATCCTTGATACAAGTAACCACATGTCCTGAACGGCAATATTTTTGCAAGGAAGTTGTACCAAATTGACTAAGATAATGGTTCGCTTTCTAAAATATTTGGTACTTTTTAATCAGCAAACCTTCCAAAGTTGTTATGTCTTGAAATTTTTATGTTATTCCAAACATCGGATTATATGTTAGTCAGACCTTATCAGTTAATATTCACATGCAGAATCGTTTGACCGAAGTAGCTGGAAAAAAACTAATGGCTCTTTCTGATAATTTTGCAAACTTAAAATAATGTAATAATCTCAGCAGGATATTACATTTCCATTAGCGGACTGTTGAATTAAAATCATAAAAGGAGTATGTGCCAATTTTGAGGACATTGTCACCATATAAGCGTATGAATTTGTGTAAAAGACAGCTACTTTATGAAAATAACACTACTTTGTGATAAACTGTGAAAATAAAATGATTAAAAGTCGTTTATAAACGAGATTTCCTCTTCTCCATAAAGAGAGAAAGGAATGGATGTTATTTCTTTTCAGTGGGGACTGCAAACCATTTTAATTGCATGTGCAAAGAAACTACAACACGTGAATTTTTGTGGTTTTGTAACTAGATATAACTCATTCTTTAATAGAAAACAATTACAAAAATGCTTCCAAATTGCGAGAAGTTGTAGATTAGTTTTGACGATTTTGGGTTCACAAAAGCATTTTTTAGAAAAGCTTAAAATATTAAACAAGTTAGAGACTTTCTCTTAATTAGAGTAATGACGATAGTCATTATTATAATATTACAGATACCATAAGGAGGGACGTCACGGGGAGTTTTATGTTTGGGGGTCAATATTGTCCTAGTCAGTAGGCGGATCCTTGTTTATGTCGATAGTCTTTGATCTTAGCATTATCATTTATTATCGAAAATTTTATAGTTAGCTTGGCAACTGAAAACACACAAAAAAATTGAAAGACACTGGCACAATTAGTAAAAATAACAAATATGAGAGGAAAATGTTGAAAATTGAAGGAGATATTCCTTATTTGTGTTCACGAAATTCATATGCAGCAAACGCAGCACGCAAGGCCTTTTGGGTTAAAAATAATACCAAAACTAAAAGAGTTGACGCAGCCTCTTTATATATGGCAAAAGGGAGACTTTAAAAAAGAATTTGGATCTCATGTTTTGTAAAGCTCTACACGTTTATATTTCAGATTTAAAACACTGTGTGATCAGTGTCCACAGAAATAACGACTTCCCTTTACAACTAAAACAGCTAGTAGATATACTTCAGTTTTACCCATTAATAAAAATGCGTTCCCAAACAATTAATTTGCGAAGCCCCTTATGGAAACATAAACAAGACATTTGCGTCGAGTAGAAAAAATTAATCCAGTTATGTGTTAACTGGGCTGGGATAGTGGTAAAGAGCCCCCTTTCAGCTAATGACAAACCCGTTGCACGCCCGATTCAAGAATACGTATCTAGAGAAGATATCTCAAGGGGTTGGTAAGAGGACTTTCATTTTTCGAACTTTCTTTTTACAATTTGTGTTTCCTGGTTGAATTCCCAGTTTTAAACTGACGAAATTCATTTCAGTGCTTCATAATGCAGCTACAAATAACATGATCGTTTTTCTGTGTGGAAACGTGCACGTTTTACTTCAATTCGTCTTTCGGAAACTGGTTTAGTATTTTTACCGAAATGAAAATCAGTTGACAATATACATTTGTGGCCTTTCTCACAAGGACTTTAGCTAGTGTAAATCACTTATATTTTTTTTTTCTCGACATCGTTAAAGTTTCACTTCCCAGATTTTGCAGGCGACCTGCCTTAATATACAAATGGCGAAAATTGCAATTGTACCGGCCAACTTCACACAATTTTGGCAAATTCTAAAGCCTATATTGCAAAATAAAAGGCCTTGAGACTGAATTCTCGATATTTTTTCATCATCTGATTGTCATAAGGGTTTCTTTCAAAAATTTAGGAAATCATTTACGATGTAGTTCTTCCGTCAATTTGAAAAATATTCGAATGCATTGAGCAAGATGCGGCTAAAGATCAAGTGCCTTCAGTTAACTGTTTTCAGCTGCGTTTACTTAGTCTACTATGATTTTATTTTTGCCTTTCCGAAAACAATTTCTCAGTTATATGACAAGCCAAAAGCAATCTCCAACGACCGTATTTGTCTTGGGAAGAAAAATATTCGCATTATAATTATCGCCCTCCAGAGACATGAGGACTTACTCCTTGCCGAATATCGGCCAGCTTTCACTGGGGTTAAAAACTGTTTTACGTAAGAAAAAATGTCACCGCATAGGTTTTGTTAGTGCGACCTATTGTAAAACTTTTCAGAAATTAGTGGAACTGATAAGCTGTCAACTAAAACGAGAAGGCAAACAACATCCTGTTTGCTTGTGAAACCATCGAAAAAGCCTCACGCAGTTAACTTATTCGAGCACACCGCCAAAGATCGATGGTCCAATTTAACCTGCCTTTTCACAATTTTGCCATTGTCGGCTTGCCGCACATTGCGGAGAACGGAAGCTGGAGCGATTCTTGAGAAAACCCAAGGAATTGGAAAGAGCAGCAGATTTGTGTCGCACCAGTCTTTAGTCTACGGACACATCGTTTTTAAATTAAATATTAATAATATTTTTCAAGTGCGACCGAAACTGAACAAAAAGTCAAAAAAAGAGTTCGCTTTGGCGAAATGCTTGTTCGGAAGGCATTCAACGCCTGAGATCATATGGATTTAATTATGATGAAAAACTGCCGTTACTCCATCACTTCAAACTTGCGTAACTTTTGCTTTTCTGAGGGACAGATATGACGTTTAGAGTTCGAAATAAGATCAGCTATTGTTTCAGGAAGCTCCAAATCTTAGAAATTCCGGTAATAAGAACCTAAATTTTTAGGTTGCGACTTAAAATTTTCATCTAAAGACTGAAACGAACAGATCGATGTGGTAGCTTAAACAACGGCCTTTTAAGTATTTTGCTTAGCGTTTTTTTCTTTCATTATCCCCGAAAGTTGTCGAACACAAAGTAGTTTGTTTTCCTTTTGAAAGGAAAACTCCTTTGTTTCATTGAGGTAACTAACGCGGCAGTTTAGTTATTGGCAAAAATGTTTTTCGTCCGGTGCAAGAGAGACATTAACAACTATTGGCCATATGTATAATTGTCGACAACTAATTGGTAGTCTATTACAAATTGTAATGGCTGCATCGAACACTAACAGTTATCGGCTGTTAGTGTATACCACACTATTGGCTACTAAAACTCGTGATAGCTTGCTATTCACCTCCGAGCAAGGCAGCGATCGCTTCGCACGGCACTTTGCCCGGGTGTTTCACATTTGTTTGGGGGCTGGGTATTCACTTGCGTGGTATATGCTAAAACAATTATTCACCTCAGTGTCGGTGAATAATAATGAACTCAAGAAAATTAAGGCATGGGTGCTCTTTTATTTTACCAAAAAGTTAGGGGGTGGTCCATCTTTTGAAGATTAAGACATAAAACGGTAAAACGTTGCCAGATTGATACGTTTGCTAATGTTAACATAATGAATGACAAGACGTATGCAAATAAGGTCACGTGACTTTTTACGGCCACATCATCGAAAAAATCTATGGAGAAAGATGGCACCACTTTATGCCAACAGTCATTCAACTTTGTCGGTACTAAATAAATCATCACGTCAGTGACGAAACATCTGTGCCCGGACTTTGTGAAATATTTCATTACTTTTGAAAATAAACGCTGTTTTGTACTAGTTCCCAGTCCCCTCGTAAAATTGTTTTCTTATTTCAGGATTTTATGTTAAATTTTCTTCAAAGGCCCGGGCACAGAATTGATGTTACTAGTAGCCTTAACATTATTTAGATGATTGCAGACTCCAGAAAATTATGAAAAGTGGTGCCATTTTGCCAAAAAGGTTTTTGAGCTAAAAATAGCCTTAATTGGTCACGTGACAATATATGACCCCAAAAAACATTTAAGGTTCTTCAACTTTTAGCTTGTAAGTGTATCCTCAGCTTACTCTGCTTTATGTTAAATTCATCAAAAGATAGACCACCCCCTTACTTTTTTGTGAAATCACTGGAGGACCCATGTCTCTAGAATATTCACCTCTACTTTGATTCGGTGATTAACTTTCAACTACTCCGTTCTTCGGTCACATTAAACAACAAAAACTATTTCTTTCGTGGTCTGTGCGGGTCCAAAAAAGAGTAAGCTTCCACAAATTTTTGCGAACTTTGACAGATTTATTTTCCCCCTAATTATGTAAAAGAGGGCTTGGCAGTTTCTGAACGTTGGTCTTGACAGAGTCGAAATACCAAAAGTTAGAAAAACCAAGCCACGAGTTGGTTTATATATAATGTTTTGGTCATAAATAAGCAATTCTGCCCGTATTCCTGTAGGTTTACCTCAGGCTTGCATTTGCACCTGTCCACTGCTCCACGCATGGGCTCCGCCAAATGTTTGAGGCAACACATCCTGTGCTTTCCGTGAAATGGTGCAAGAAGCCAAGAAAATAGGGGTTGCACTGACACAACGTTGAGAAATTGTAGACAATTTATTTTGGGAAAGGACGAAACGTTGTTGAGAAGCGGGAGATAATTTTGACCTTGATTCTGAATCAACACCAGCGACTTAATGCTATATTATCGGAAAAAAATTTAAAGAGAGCACAAAACTATTTTGGATTTTACTGTGTAGTTTTTATGAGGAGATGTAATTTATAATTATTAGGAAATGGAACCGTTATTTACGACTAAAGAGAAGGTGATATACCACCAAAGGTCGTCCGCTTGTTCCGGTAAATTATTTACAGTAATTGTGTGTTCCCTTTGCATTTCAACTAGCTGAACTGGAAGTTTTGGTTAAATGGGTTTCTGTTTTCAATTTTTCAGATCTCTTTGTGTTCTAACCGTAAAAATCAGTCAGCCTATCACGTGCACAATGGCCCTCTACATTGCAGTTCTGTTTTCGCTGAGTCAGCTACTCCATCGTGCAGTCAGTAGTCAGAAGAGCCCTGCCAGTGGAATCGAGAAATCCATCTTTGGCTGGAAATTACGGGATCACACCTACGGGACGATGATGGCAGAACTTGGTTCCGAGTGCGTGATCGCCTGCCGACGTGACCAGAGATGTCAAAGTTTTAATTTTGTCATATCTGTCGGCAAGTGTGAGTTCAATGATAGAACTAAGGAAGCCAGGCCTGAGGATTTTGTTCCTGATCAGGATCGATTTTATTACAGACGGGCCATAAAACGAGGTACACTGTTGCAGTCCAAAGTTTTTATGGCAAATGTTTGAATGACCATTTAACGTAATTTCCCAGGAGTGACACAATACTTGATTTTGATATTATTTTCGCTGAGCTACCACAATCCCTCGGTTTTTGTCTTAAATGCTAATTAGGGTTAATTGGGCTTAAGAACGCAGCTGAGATTGCAAAATGAAAATAAAAGATAAAAAACGAACATGTTGTGTTGTTTTGTGCCGTGTTGTGTTGTGTTGTGTTGTGTTGTGTTGAATTGTGTTGTGTTGAATTGTGTTGTGTTGTTGTGTTAAGTTGTGTTGTGTTGTGTAGCGTTAGTTTGTGCTGTGTCATGTCTTGTTGTGTTGTGCTGTCTCGTGTTGTTGTGTTGAGTTGTTTTGTGTCGTGTCGTGTCGTTGTCGTGTTTTGTTGTGTTGTGTTGAGTTGTGTTGTGTTGTGTTGTGTTGCGTCGTGTCATTGTTGTGTTGTGTTGTCTTTAATGTTGTGTTCGGAGTTGTGTCGTGTCGTTTCGTGTCGTGTCCTATCGTGTCGTGTCGTTGCTGTGTTGTGTTGTGTTGTACTGAGTTGTCTTGTTGACCATTAAACATAACCTAGCTTGCCACGAGTAGTAGCACGATCATACAATGGTTAGTGCATTTAATCAGTGCCACCTGGAAGGTTATGGTTTCGCCTCCCATCGGAACTCAACTCAAATTTGTCTTTATCCGTCGTTCTTGACATGCTGAAAGGTAGTCTCTTCTTAACAATTGATTCTCCCCTCCAGTTCCACTCGGCTCTATTCCTGAGCTGCCAGCTGAGTCCTGTAAAGAGATTAAGGCGAGTGAAGGACAAGCGGTCAGCGGTAAATACTGGATCTCTTCTATTAAGCCCGACATTCCTGTACTTGCTCACTGCGATATGGAAACAGACGGTGAGTTTAGTTATTAAAGATAAGAGAGAAGCCGTTCGCACTAGGCAATGTTGTATTTACTATTTCATATTTTTTGTCATCAACTGCATGTTGCATATGTTTGAGTATTTTGTTTGTCGTTTTTGTTGTTGTTTGCTCAGACGTTGACGAGTGCACTGCTTCTTCTCCTGTTTGTGATGCAAATGCATTGTGTCAGAATACTCGTGGATCTTTTCGCTGCACTTGCAAGATTGGTTACTATGGTGACGGCAAAACTTGCAAAGGTTGGTAGGGCTCCAATTTGCGCAGCGCAGGTCCAGGCTTCAGCTTTCGGCTGCGTAATCATTTTTTTTACGCTGAGTTCAAGATGACAGCCGATGAACATTTTTGCGCAAAAGAAGAAAACTCCTGTTTAAGGCGGCTTGCCTGGATTTTTTTGAGGCCGCATCACGTAATATTTGAACGGCTGATACTTCGCTGCAAGAACTCTGTTCGACTGGCAACATCACATTTACTAAACATTGAATGAACTTTTATTTAGCATGACGTCATGTATTTTTCATATTTTCTATTTTCTCGACATCTAGACCTAAACTTTCGAAACGACCTTATGTCTCTTTTAGGCTACATGCAGGTCTTTCCGACTGGAAAGTTTTGTGATTAAAAAAACCAGGCTCAATATTTTCCTTGAAAAAGTCAATCATTCAACTCCTGTTTAAAGTGGCTCGCCTTGATTTTGTACTGAAGACAACACCACGCAACATTTTAACGGCTGATAGTTTGCTGTTAGAGCTCGGTAGGACTGGGAACTTCAAATTTACTTTATAGTGAAAGAAACTGGCAGAAACATAGGTTTAATTGACATCAGTGTACAAACACAGAGATGTCGTGATACAATTTAGATATTTCCAATCTTCTCGAATCTAGACCTAACCTTTTAAAACGACCATATGTCTCTTTTAGGCCACATGCAAGTCTTTCCGACTGGAAACGTTTTAAAAATTCTATGAGAACGCTTTCCAAAAAAGTTAGGTGCAAAATATTCCTTGGAAAAATTAAGATTCATCATTCCTTTCGTTGATTTGTCAAGATCCATGTTTTCTGTATACGGAATGAAAGGACGTTTTCGCTGTATATTCATGTTGTAGTATTAGACTAGTTTCCACGATAGTTTCACATGATTTACTTCCTTCGATTTTATTTGATGTTATAATAGGTTATATTTAAAATATGCCAATGTTATAATTTTAAGTGGTGACACCTTTGTTACGAGCTGTAATTCTCAGGATCAGTGAACTGACTCCTGTGGCCGACCCAGATCTTCGTATGAGGTGGAACCCAGAGTAAGAAAATTGGAGAAGGGGGAGGGGAGTGAAATTGTGTTCTGTGACAGAATAACTACCTCTCCATCAGGTTTATTGTGATATGACATCTTCTGGTCAAGGCTGGACTCTCATTGCTCGCTTTTCAAACAACGATGCTAAAAACTGGATGAATGACACTGGGTCTTGGTGGTATGATAGGAATGTTGCATTTGGAAGTACAACCCATCCATCAAGCAATACTGACATGATCTCTCCAGCATTCTGGCTGGTCAGCGGTAACGAATTCAAGATCACGCGCAGTGATGACCCTCAGCGCACTGCACTGTTGCAGACCACCAGTGACTGTCTGGGTGGCCAGACTTTTAGGTCGAAAATCACGAGCTATGGGGACTTCAGGAACGGCGCCGTTTGGGCCAGTAACGAGTGTCAGGGAAATTGCACGATTCAATATGGAGGCCAGTACCAGACAACTGGAGGCTTCGTACAAGCCTTGTGCAGTGGAGAAATCCAAAGCGCCAACGGTATTGGGTTCTGGTGTGACTGGAGTAGTGGAGATGGATCAGTGATGATGATTGGTGGAGGAGGCAGAAATTGTAAACGTGCTGGTCACGGGATTGGAGTAACAGAGGCTAACGAGGCTTCCTTTTTTTATGCCTCAAGATTAGAACGTGATTTTGGTAATGACGGTTACAATGTCCAAAGCAATAGCTACTCTTTAAACCTCTGGATACGTTAATTGCTAAAAAAACCTTCTCTTTTGCCAAGAATCACACACGCTAACTAGACTTAGCACATTAAACACAAATATGGGTGGATCATTTCAGGCATTGTAGAGGGCTTTTCCTTTGTGTCAGTTTCAAACGAGATCTCTAAGGATCACTGAAACTTTCAGGGCCGGATATTTAACCAAAGCGTACGGACGCGGTTTATGAAAACCGCGGTCTAACTCGATTTCAATCTGAGTGGACAACCCAAATTATTAAGTGTTATCTATCTTAATCTATTACCCTTGCACCAAGAGCCTGGTGAACCTGGTCCAAGCCTGGTTAAAAAACCAGGGTACCCTGGTTCTTAAACCAGGCTTACCAGACTCAAACCCTATGTGCAAAAAAAGTCTGGTAACCCTGGTTACCCTGGTTATTTAATAAACCAGGGTTACCAGACGTACCAGGGTAACGAGGGTTTAACCAGACTCTGAGAAGTCTGGGCTAACCTAGGTTACCCTGGTTACCCTGGTAAGTCTGGTGACCCTGGTTTTCTAAATTACCAGGGTTACCCGGGTTTAACCAGGCTCTTAAGGTCTGGGTTGACCAGGGTAACCCTGGTAAACCTGGTTAGCACATTTTACTGAAAACCAGGCTTGCCAGACTCGGACCCTACGTGCAAAAAAGCCTGGTTAACCCCGGTTTCCCTGGTAAGCCCGGTAACCGTGGTTGTCTGAATAACCAGGGTTACCCAGGTACATTATTTTTTACTATAACATCTGGGTCAACCCCGGTAACCGTGGTTTTTCTAAGAAGCCTGGTGATGCTGGGAAATTTCAAGAAAGCATTGGAAACCAGTGAGCTGAGGTTTGTAGCCAATGTTCAAAAAGACTAAAAAGCACAGTATCCTTAACTATAGATAACATGGATATAGCCCTGGGCCCAGTTGCATAAAGCAACTTGAGATTAAAAGGGTTGTTTTGCAACCATTCCCTTTGTTCTCATCGCCCAGAATGCTATTGTCTTTTGCAACAAGTACTTACAGCGTGCGATTTCAGGACGCGCGGCATAATAATTTGCATGTTCAGAACTAGTCGGCTGTGATTGGTCAGAAGACCTTGCCTTTGGGAATACCTCGGGTCTCTTCGTGATTCCAAAGCTGTCAATCGAACGGTTGGAAGTGTGAAGCAATTTTTAAGGTGCGATAAAGTGAACAATTGGCCCTAATTACGCCGCGCTCTCTATTCAAAAAGAGAGATTCGTCAAAGAGTTCGCGAGCAAATTTTTATCATGGACTGTCTAAACGTTATCTGAAATAGTTTATGCAAACCAAGCGGTTTTAAAGCGGTTGAGACGAGCGCAAAGCATTACCTGCCCGCCACGAGAGAAGCGCCAAAAATGATTTCTCGCGCTTTGCAGGCATGGTATTCGCAAAAAAAGAAACTGGGCTGTTGGTATGTGTGTTGACTAGCGAGCTTGAAGCGCAAAAGTTTAGTCACGCGCGACTTAAAAGGGCCAAAAATTTGATTCGCGCTTTGCAAAAATAAATTTGCCCTGTTTGTCTACAGGACTGTTTGTGTCTAGCGAGTTTCACTGCACATCATGAATCACTTCAGCGAATCACTTCAGCGCGAAGACATTTCAAAAACGTAGGTCCAAGCAGTAGATACACTATACGTTTGCTGTTGTCGAAAGTAACTCAAGCAAAGCGGTAATGCCTTATAGTACCCTGTGTCAACAGGTGTCTATTAAAATAATGCTTTTGCGTGAACAAAGCATTTAAAAGGTTTTCATTTACGTCAATAATCATCTGGTTCATACTAGAAAGGGGAATATGCTTCTATGCGTGGTCAATATGTGCGACGTGTTCGTTAAGCTGTTTATGATCGCAGTTATCGTGGAGACGTAACATCTGCGTAACATACAGCTATCGCGAAAACACGTGTGTTTTTTGGAATTTTTTTTTTGCGGAATTCTGGTGTTATCAGTTTGTCACACTTTACTGACTCACACCGTAACACAATGCTTAATTACCATGGCTTGCGCTCTATTGTTAATGGAGGCGAAGTTATGAATTCACTAAAACACTCGCGGGAAGTTTAAAAGCGGTCAAATCAACTCCCGTGGGGGCCTCTATGGGACGTGTTCAGTTTTGCGGGAGTTGGTTTCAGAAAAGCTGAAATCGATAATACTTCTAACCGTCAGATTTGCGCGAAAACTCGGCAAATGATTCTTTAAATGTCAAGCATAAATAGCCATATGAATGCTAACTTGCTTACATCTTATTTCCCGAGTTTTTCAATCTAAAAGTATCGGTCCCATACAGACGGAGCGAAAAAATAGCTACATTTGAGGTCGAAAACAATAATGCTTCCCAAACAGCTACAGACGTAAAAATATTCGCTTTTGCTTTATTAACATCCCTTCTACAAAAGCCATTGAATGGTAACTAGTAAACCTAACCGTTTTCCCGTAAAATTAGAACTTCCGAGTGGTGCTGACCGGTTTTGCCCAACTTTCTTTGTTATTTTGTGTACTTTCACTAATGAGCTTTCAAATGTTTGCGCGAGAAAGGGCGTAAAAGTCCCGGATGTGCCGCGGCATTCTGGGCGATGTGGAGGATTTCTTCGTGTTCTCTTTGTGTTTCCTAAAGTGCTCTATTTTATACTCACTAATCTGTCTTCGGCCGAGTTATCCGTGATACTGTGCCAAAAAGTCCTCCAGAACAAAGGAAATGGTTGCAGAAAATTCGCACTTAATCTTAAGCTGCTTTATGGAGCTGGGCCCTTGTGAACTAAACGCAAATACTAGGAGTTACACAGTACATGTATCATGAAAGGCCCACATGTACATGTGCACACACAATTACTTAAAGAGCCAGTGTCACCCAAAGTGCTTTACGCGCCGAGGTACATTTTTCAGATATGAAAAATACACCATTTTCTTGATTGTCGTGAAGTCTGATTTGTATCTTCTTCCATCACTGCCGTTAGCGATCCGAAAGCACTAGTGTGAATTTTGACTTGACATTTAAGTGTCGCCGTATCGATTTCGTTGTATATTTCCGAATTCTGAAGTGTTTTCGCGGTGGAGAAGGAGATATTTAAATTGGATGCCTCGTAAAGTTCAGGAAAGTTGAGGCGAAGACCGAGTCTTCCGGGCTCTGCCAAAGTTGTACGGCTGAAGGAGTCCGTGTATCAGCAGCGGAGGGAAAGAAAAACATCTACGGGTTTCAGCGATACTACTGACAGTGCGTTTGCCGAAATAGTGCTACATTCGTTGCCAAATGAAAACAGAAGGAACGTTAATTTACCATGTAAAATAATAGTAGCTACGGGCTTGCTCCAAAATAATGCTCATGGTCATGAGCTTGTGCTGTTTTGCTTAATTATTCCTTGTGTTCACTGTCTGTTTATGTTTTATTTTTACAAAAAGCGTAAGTTGCTATTCTGGTTTTGCGTCCATCGACATCAGTCGATGCGATCGATCGCGCAATCAATCGATCGGACTGTAATAGATCCACGTATATGCATTGAATGCAAACTCAGATCTTGAGTAGTTTTCTCCAGTGACATCTAGCGACGAAGACGTCAATATTCTTACTACTTGTTTTTGTCTTATTATTCTTATATCGAGTGGAAGTGGCTACTCTGGTTTTACGTCCATCGAGATCGATCGATCAATCGATCGATCAATCAATCGGTTGTTATAAAAGCTCCATACGCATTGACTACAAAGTCAGATCTAGAGTTGTTTTCTCCGGTAACATCTAGCGAGGAAGATATTATGATTTTCAGGGGCTACTACTGTGAATATCAGCTTGCTGAAAGGCCAGTGCAGCAGGGTGTAATTTGCGAAACATCCGGCAAATGCGCCAGCCAAACTTCAAAACAAAAGCACAACCGGGCAAAGGACTTTGAGTGACACTGGCTCTTTAAACTATACTGCACCAGCATACTACCTAATTAATTAAATCTTCAAGTACAAGGTATACATTGTAGGTTGTTACTAATGAGAAATGATAAAATATAAAAAAGTAATATTTGTCCAGGCTTATCCTGCATTCAAGACTACTACAGCAAACCCCAAGCCCAGTGTACATTAAATGTACATGTACACTGTATGACGCTTTGTATTCTATGCCAGTCACTTTGTGGCCACATTCAGTTTACCTCAGAATGTCTATTTTTTAACAAATCTCCAATATCAGTTAAAATATTTACAGTGTATCTGTGCATATGAGGCAAAACCAAATGAAAAGAATCATTGAGTAACAGGGAGTATACACATTCACTGATTTTACATTTACGGTCTTATCTGTTTTGGCTCCCTTCATTTCACTTGTGGTTAACAATCTTCTGAGTTCAGTCCTCTTATGGCCTTATACATGTAGACGTGGTCCTAGAACAAAATATTGAGATGAAATTAAAAAAAAGTTCTAGGCCTGTCATACACTCAACATTATTAGGTTGTAATGTTAATTTTCAATAACATATATAAAGGTTCATGTAAATTTACAATAATATTATGAATACAGTTCAAGCAGTGAACAAAATTAGTAAAAGGTGTAAATATTAATTTAATGACTTTTAGTCAAGTATTGGGTTCCAAAGCTGTAAAGTGGCAAAATAAGAATGTAATGAACGCTCAATGATTTATTGTAGTCCCATCACATAATTACGTATTTCCGTTCTAATCAAGCAACAATTAGGCCTTATTGTCTCTGTCAAAAGGAACACGTAGATATTTAGATTGTCATTAGTTCCCGCGCTTTCGTCCTGAGCACAAGTCAAGCCTTTACAAGTTTAAGTAACAGTCTCCTTTAGAGGCAAACGAAGGACTGATATGTAAGTGTTTACTCTTTCTTTGTAATTGCTAGTTTTTCAATTCGTTAGTTTTCTTATTGATCTCGCTTAATAGTTATTGCGGCTGTTCCGTATAAAGAATTATTGTTTTCAATAGCTTTGTAATTGTAGGTGCAGGTCAAGGATTTATTTCTATTATTAGCTCTAGTCTATAGCTTTTTAGGCTGCCGAAATTAGCTTAAAATCACAAGAAGCTTGTTTGCAAGTTTCATATAAGTTTTGTACAAGTCGTAGTACACAATCGTCTCGTGGAGCTAAGTGCTCACAACCACAGTGTTTCTTAAGTAGCTTATACTTTATATTTTAATCAAATTTCAGTTTACGGCTTTTAACAAGATTACTGCAATTGGTGAGAAGAGAATAAATCAAGTCAATTATTCTACGCCAGCGTGCGTTAATGCGTCAGCCCGTAAAATAGTCCTAGAGTTATCGTCTTTACCGGCTCACGACACCTCACGATAATTCTTGAGAGTCGCTTGCCACTACAGTAAAATATCATCGTTGCCTCTGAAGAAGTATTGGATCGTTAATGAACTATTAAAGTGTCGTTCGCAATGAGTACGAAATCAAAGAAAGAAGAAGTTGATGCAAATAAAGATGAAATTGTCGAAGGAGAAACAAGCTCGAAAAAATGCCAGGAATTCAAGGGCGCGGCGTCCGGCGAAGAAATTGATGCAAACAAAGATGGACTTGTCGAAAAGGATGCGAATTCGAAAAAATGTCAGGAATTCGAAGACACGGCTTCCGGCGAGATTAAGGAATCACGCGAAAGAAAATCAACCGAGAAAGGGCGAGAATATAAAAGGGAATTGCTAGATACGAAACGAAATAAGTGCAGCTCCAAATTGCGAAAGCAACTTGATAAAATAAAGGAACTTTTAGATTGCGATCAACCTGCGTGGGTTTCCCTGCAGCTCGCACGCAATAATCTTGACAAAATAAAGGAAGAATTCATGACACTCACCGCGAGTTTCACGAATTTCTCGACTCAGAGGAAGAAAGGGAATCGTCCTATCGCTGGTTCGACCTTCAAGACAGAGAATCTATGGACACGAGAATTAAACTTGTCGATAAAATTTATTCAGAGGAGAGGAAAGTTGAGAAGTCGAAACCTAAATCTGCCTTATCTGATGAATCCAGAACCACAAAGCGCTCAAAGCAATCTAACACATCCAGGGCCTCGGCTCGGTCACGTAGGATCGAAGCAGCGGCAAGAAAGGCGAAGCTTGAAGTTGAAAAACAGTTCCTAGAACAAGAACATGAAATGAGAAAGTTGCAATTGTTAAAAGAAATTTCTGTGGCCGAGGCAGAAGAAAATGCGATGAAAAGGATTTTAAACGAAGACAATGATGACCACAAAACCGACGGTCACGCCAACCGGGAACCGCCAATTGACACTGTTAAAGAGGATGACCGCAAAGATAATTTGAGTGGTGACAAATTCACTTATCAAGAAAAAGGAAAACAACCCATCAAGATGAATCCCTATTCTCCGCCATTTCTTACGAAATTAGACCCTTCACAAGTGGAGCCCTCGACCTCAGCGGACCTTAAACCAAACATAAAGATCGGACAGAGCCAAGAGACAAATAGTCTAAACGAAAGCGCGATTAAAGAACTGATTAAATTACAAGAAAGACAAACGGAAATTTGCGCCGCGATTGCAAATCAGCAAAGAATTAATTCGTTGCCTGTACAGGAACCGCCTATTTTAAGCGGGAACTTTATGGAGTATCCTACCTTCATACAAACGTTCGAAACCATCATTGAAAGTAAGTTAGAAGCAAGTAGAGACAGGTTATTCTTCCTTAACAAGTACACGACCGGAAAGGCAAATGACGTGGTCAAGGGTTTCGTAGCGATGAATGCAGGCGATGGTTATACGCAAGCAAAGAAGTTGTTAGCTCAAAGATTTGGAGATCCTTATCACGTCGCTGAAAGCTTCAAGTCTCGATTGCGCGAGTGGCCAAGAATTCGCGATGGAGACAGCTCGGGAATTCAAGAACTCTCTGACTTCTTGATCCGTTGCAAAGAAGCTATGAAGTCTATGAAGTTTATGAGCGAGCTAAACTCAACAGAAACACTCGTCCAAGTTAGCGCAAAACTTCCGTCTTATTCTGGCGTTAAATGGTGCCGCTACGCGCGTGATCGGAGGGAAAGAACGGAGGACGTCGTCTCTTTCAGTGACCTGTAGACTTTGTAAAATTGGAGGCTGAATTGGCAACTGATCCTGTCTTCTCTCCCAATGCATTAAAACGAGAACGAAATAGAGAATCAAACCGTGACAGTAATTCCCCAGCTAGTACTTACAGAGGTCGCAACGCAAGACGTTCTCCCTCAGCGAACAGTTTATCAACCTCAACAAAGCCCGAGGCGAATCAGCATAAATTAAGACGATCGCAGACACGCTGTCCTTCATGCCAAGGAAACCACTCCCTAGAAGATTGCACAGAGTATAAGAAGCGAAGTCTTCAAGCACGCATAGCCTTTGTAAGAGAGAGCGGCCTGTGCTTTGGTTGCCTTAAAGGTGGGCACCTCTCGAGAGCTTGTACGACAAGATTGAAGTGTGGAACATGCGCGAAGCAACATCCTACGTCTTTGCAAGATGATTCGAAGAATAAAGAAGAATCTCCGAGAGAAGGATGCAGTTCCAATGAGTCCACAACCCCAGAAGCTGTTAGCAACTGTGCCAATGCCCCAGACAGCAACGTGATTAACTCCATGATTATCCCTGTGTGGCTTCATCACAAGGACCGCCCACAATCCGAGGTGTTGGTGTACGCGCTCCTGGACAACGCCAGCGATACTACCTTCGTTAAATCCTCCGTATTAAAGAAGCTCGGTGTCGAAGGTCCAGAGGTCAACCTGAAGCTTTACGCAATGCACGGAAGGACGGAGATACCAGTCCAGAAAGTGGATGGCTTAATGGTTGAGAGATTCGATAAACGAGTACAAATAGAGCTGCCCAAGGTATACTCGCGTGATGCTATTCCCTCTAGGAGAAATCAAATTCCTCGGCCCGAGACAGCAAGTAAATGGCCACACCTGCAAAGAATTCAAGACAAGATTCCTCCTTATCAAGAAAGGTTAGAAGTGGGCCTTCTTATTGGGTGCAACTGCCTTCGAGCACTCAAGCCGCGGGAGGTTATAACAGGAAGGGCGGATGATCCATACGCCATAAGAACCCTACTGGGATGGGGAATTATCGGACCGATTACACCAGTTAGGGACACCCTGGATGAATTTGAAGAGAATGAATCCACCTGTAACAGGATCATCACTCAAGAAGTAGGAGATCCCAAACGTCTTCACAGCAAGTTTGTGATTAACGCTCAAGCGAAGGAGATCCTGAACCCTTTCCAAGTAAGAGAGATGCTTGAATTACACTTCTCTGAAAGAAATGAGCCAGAACAAGCGCTTTTCCAAGACGACAGACGATTTCTAAAGATCCTTACTGAAGGCATACATCGTCGAGAAGATGGGCATTATGAAATGCCCCTACCTCTAAAGGATCCGCCATTGCCATTGCCTTCATGTGTGATGTCGAAGGGATGTTCCATCAATTGAAAGTCAACGAAGAATGCAGAAACTTGTTCCGCTTTCTCTGGTGGGAAAACGGCGACACCTCGAAAGAGCCCAAAGAGTATCGGATGACCGTACATCTGTTCGGAGCCACATCCTCACCAGGCTGCTCAAATTTCGCCTTAAAATCTACTGCCAACGACAATGAGAAGGAAATTGGTTCCGTAGCAGCTGACTTTGTCCGTGATGACTTTTATGTCGACGATGGTCTCAAGTCCGTACCGTCAGCAAGTGAGGCTGTGAAGCTTATCAAAGACGTGAAGGAGATGTGCAGGAGGGGAGGCTTCAATTTACACAAGTTCGTTTCCAATAGTAAAGAAGTTATTCACAGCATACCAACTGAAGATAGAGCCGATGATATAAGAAATCTTGACCTGGATCAAGATTTCCTGCCAGTACAGCGCGCGCTCGGAGTCCAGTGGTGCATCGAAAACGACTCCTTTAACTTTCGGATAACGCTGAAAGACAAGCCATTTGCCAAAAGAGGGATACTATCCACAGTCAGCTCGATTTTTGACCCGCTAGGTTTCGTCGCTCCTATCCTGTTAGAAGGCAAGAAGATTTTGCAAGAACTGTGCAAGGAAAACACTGGCTGGGATGATCCTGTGCCAGACGCTGTGAAAGCAAGATGGGAAAAATGGAGATCAGACCTCCACTGCATACAAACTTTTACGATCCCTAGATGCTACAAATCCAAAGAAACTGGTCACGTTGTGAAAACGGAACTCCACCACTTTGCCGATGCAAGCAACAAGGGGTATGGACAGTGTTCATACCTAAGACTCACCGATGAACAAGGCAAGATCCACTGCCCGTTTGTGGTTGGAAAGTCGAGAGTTACACCACTCAAGCCAGTCACTATCCCAAGGCTCGAGTTAACCGCAGCCGTGGTCTCCGTGAGGGTAGCCACCCAACTAGGAAAGGAACTTCGCCTAGAAAATGTGGAACAAATCTTCTGGACCGACAGTAAAGTGATACTTGGTTATATCTCAAACGAGTCCCGAAGGTTCCACGTGTACGTGGCCAATTGCGTTCAAGAAATTCAAGACAAGACCTCTCCCAAACAATGGAAGTATGTGGAAACCAAGTCAAATCCAGCCGATGAGGGATCGCGTGGTATAAGTGCTCGAGAGATAACGAATTCAAAGTGGATCTCTGGCCCAGAATTTCTATGGAAGAACGAAGACCAGTGGCCTCAGACTATGAAAACTCAAGAAGAAGTTGGCATTGAACCAAGTAAACAAGATCCTGAGGTCAAAAGGTCCGTTACCATGGCAACAGTAGCTGCTCCTGAAGTGCCCTTTGCAGACCGCATGGAGTATTTCTCAGACTGGTTCCGTGCGAAGAAATCTGTCGCGCTATGCCTGCGTTACCTAAGAAAACTGAAGAAGCGCTCACATGAAGAAAAGAGATTGTCAGACAACGAAAGTCTACTATCCCACCGCAAGGAAGCTAACGGCGCGAGTTACGCCCCTATCACAGTTGAGGAGTTACGGTCCGCGGAAGTCGTCATCCTAAGGGCCGCCCAAGCCGCTAGTTTTAAGGAAGAAATCGATTACCTGTCAAAGAAACAAAGGCTACCAGATGACAAGTATAAAGCCACCCCAGAGAGTAAATATACATCAAACCTTAAGAAGCTTGATCCATTCATAGACGAGCACGGCATTATGCGAGTTGGTGGTCGCATAAGACGGGCAAAATTAACAGATGACGTAAAATTTCCAGCTCTACTACCGAAAAACGGCCACATTGCCAAGCTGGTAATCAACTACTTCCATGAAAGGTGCTCGCATCAAGGAAGGACCACCACCCTCAACGAGTTAAGATCCAACGGGTACTGGATAATCGGTGGCAGTTCGTCAGTGTCTCGTTGTATCCTCAACTGCATCACATGCCGCAAGATTCGTTGGTCTCTTCATTCCCAGAAAATGTCAGATCTGCCCGAAGATAGGCTCGAGCCCGCACCACCTTTCACTTATTGTGCCGTGGACTATTTTGGTCCGTGGATCGTGAAGGAAAGAAGAAACGAAATAAAGAGATATGGTGTCCTCTTCACCTGCATGGCGTCAAGAGCCATACACATTGAAGTCGCTCACAACCTCGACACAGATTCCTTTATTAACGCGCTGCGTCGTTTCATCTGTCGTCGAGGACCTATCCGTCAATTGAGAAGCGACCAGGGCACTAACTTCGTGGGCGCCCGTAAGGAACTCAAAGAAGCCCTCAATGAGCTAGACCACACCAAGATCAGCACGGAGTTGTTACGACATAACTGCGACTGGTTTAGCTTCAAGATGAATGTCCCATCTGCTAGCCATATGGGTGGTGTATGGGAACGCCAAATCAGAAGTGTTCGCAACGTACTTGCAGCGCTACTGAGTAACAACGCGAAATAGCTTGACGATGAATCTCTACTCACTTTCATGTGTGAGGCAGAATCGATTGTCAATAGCAGACCGCTTTCAGTGGAGAGCCTACAGGACCAGGACGCTCCCAGGCCCCTCACTCCAAATCATCTTCTCACAATGAAGTCGAAGGTGGTGCTCCCTCCGCCTGGAAACTTTCAAGACGCCGACAAGTATTCAAGAAAGCGTTGGCAACGCGTTCAACATTTGTCTAATGAGTTCTGGTCCCGATGGCGTAAGGAATTCTTACAGTCCTTACAGCTGCGTCAAAAATGGTTGAAACCACAGCGAGATCTCAACGTCGACGATATTGTGCTGATCAAGGATGATTCCCTCGCGCGAAATCATTGGCAGCTTGGCCGGGTTACAAGAACTTATCCAGACGAAGATGGTCGTGTGCGCAAAGTGCAGCTGACCCTTGCTGACCCGTCTATCGACGCTAAGGGGGTGCGTGTTCAGCCACCCCGCTTCCTAGAGAGGTCCATACACAAGCTGGTATTCCTGATGAGCTGGAGAGAAGCTGTAAAAGAGAGACTGGGCGAATTCCCCACCGAGAAGCCCTGAACTTTAATTTAGATAAGCTTGGCTAGATGTATTTAGTTTTTATTTTGTTTTTAATCAAGGAAGTGAAATTTTTAAATGAACAAATTTCAGGGGAGCCATGTAATGAACCCTCAATGATTTATTGTAGTCCCATCACATAATTACGTATTTCCGTTCTAATCAAGCAACAATTAGGCCTTATTGTCTCTGTCAAAAGGAACACGTAGATATTTAGATTGTCATTAGTTCCCGCGCTTTCGTCCTGAGCACAAGTCAAGCCTTTACAAGTTTAAGTAACAGTCTCCTTTAGAGGCAAGCGAAGGACTGATATGTAAGTGTTTACTCTTTCTTTGTAATTGCTAGTTTTTCAATTCGTTAGTTTTCTTATTGATCTCGCTTAATAGTTATTGCGGTTATTCCGTATAAAGAATTATTGTTTTCAATAGCTTTGTAATTGTAGGTGCAGGTCAAGGATTTATTTCTATTATTAGCTCTAGTCTATAGCTTTTTAGGCTGCCGAAAATAGCTTAAAATCACAAGAAGCTTGTTTGCAAGTTTCATATAAGTTTTGTACAAGTCGTAGTACACAATCGTCTCGTGGAGCTAAGTGCTCACAACCACAGTTGTTTCTTAAGTAGCTTATACTTTATATTTTAATCAAATTTCAGTTTACGGCTTTTAACAAGATTACTGCAATTGGTGAGAAGAGAATAAATCAAGTCAATTATTCTACGCCAGCGTGCTTTAATGCATCAGCCCGTAAAATAGTCCTAGAGTTATCGTCTTTACCGGCTTACGACACCTCTCGATAATTCTTGAGAGTTGCTTGCCGCTACAAAGAAAGATTTCTTAAAATAAACTGTCACTTTAGTGACATCGACAAACATCGTAAGCGTTACAGTGATAGTCCATTTCAAAACCTTAATAGCCCTGATCAGAATACAATTTTGTAGTACACCATAACAGAACACATCCTGTTTGTACTCAGTGAATACACGATGATCCGGTTTTCACATGTTCATGTACGAGGTTCCAACAAATCTCGAAAAATGATGTGCCTATTGACTGAGTGACAGCACTAGACAGGAAAATATTTGGCTTAAGGTCATGGTGTACAGACTGAGCACAGCGAGGTCTGTGTGCCATGACCAGCTTGTCCTAACTCTGTCAATACACATTTATCATACCACCACTTTCATGCTACATGTAAATACATGCATTTTTGGAAAATTTCAAAACTATACTTAAAAAGACTCAAAGCATGTTAAAGTGCACGCGTGTTGAATGAACCAATGATGTGTGCAAGACTGGACGGCTTTTTCCAGACTGGCTTGCATCAACCCACCTGGCCCTACACACATCAACTCGGAAAACATCTGTACCGTATATAATACACTAAGAGAGAACTGTTGTCCACCCATCATGGAAAAACGGCTTAGTTACTATACAAAAAGCCAAACCCACACCACTTCTATACTTTCCTGGCAGGGATGTGCACCACTGTGCCATGGCTGTAGATGTGTCACTACTTTCAACTGCTTATGCAAATTGATGTCAGTTTTCAAGATATCATGTTTTTGAGTGGTGAATTGTTCATGGGTACCAGCTAGTTTTTTTATAATATTGTGTTGGTGGGGATGTACGGTGGTATCAGAAGTTGAGTTCTCAAGTGACTGAAAAATGAAAATGGTGGACATGAAATTCACAGCCCAGATGCAAGGAAATACAATGTATGCTACTATTGTAATTTTAACCCTGTTATCCCAAGCAGTTAGCCTCTAGTGGTCTAACGTGGTTGTAACTGGGTGTAGATGTTATGTATTGAAATGAAATGAGACCCCAAGAGAAGCTGAACCTGAGGTGTTCCCTATACCAGCCAGGAGTTCTAACCACTACATGTACAGTGACCTACATTGTACAGAATGTAGATTACATAGGAGTCTAGACGTGAGCTACAGGTGTACAGCTGTATTGTAGGGCATTACTTACAGTACAAGGTCACCATACAGTCAGATGCCTTCAACACTGCCCTTTCTAGCACTATGCAGGACATGATACAGCATGAACCTAGTAAGATGACCTACTTCACTGACAGTTTTCTTGTAGATTAGTACAATCATGTAGCTGGAGTGCAGAAGGTCATGGGTATGACTTCAGTCAGGGATTTAACTTGGTGTCCTAATCCCACAATTGCTTCATGTTGAGCACATGTATCATCATTCTTTTGGTTCATAAATGACCAATCTTAGTAATTATTTACAACATCAGTAATTATTTTACAATATTAATAACCATGGCTCTATATCAGCAGGGCTTTTGTTTCAGTGTACTGTTCGGGATTGTGGTTTGTCCACAATAATCTAGTATCCATGTCTTAAAAATTCAAGCATTCAATGATCACCAAGGAGATAATGTCTTCATATGACATGAATCCATATGCCATTCTGTCAAAATCTTTAAAAGGAATGCCTGCAACCAACGCCCAATACACTGTACATGTACACGTCCTTTGTTTAAAGAAAACAGATCTACATGTAAGCAACACAAAATTGAAGTGTAACATGAGGATTCTAATGTATACAGCTAAAACGTTGTCTGATTTTACAGCCTTGAGCTTACACGAGGAAACCGAAAGGTAGTATGGGTAGCTGAAAATGGTTTGTGATTCGGCTGTAATTTCGCAGTTGTCGCTACCGTAGGAGGGGTGAGAGTACGATAAACACTTGCCTGTATGATTTAATTTGTGTAGGGGTGAGCCACAGCTAAGTTTGGTAAATTTATTAATAGATTACCCATAGCACCTTGTGGTCTTATTGCGTAGGTTTTCCGACAACGTTAATTGTAGCTGTATGTTTGAGTAACTTACCTGACCATGTGTGATGCATTCCTTTGCTATGTACATGCATCAAGAAACTGTTTTGCTGTAGAACTTGGAGTCATACTGATACAATGTGTACAAATGTAGAAACCTGATGAAAAATTTTGAGAGTAAAATTAATAAATGGATCATAAAAAATAAACTTACTACTCACATACATGTACATGTAGCTACATGTATAAAGGTGAATGTAAATCATACTTTAATTTCATCTATACCACAGTACATGCACTACTTTACAGATCCCAGGAGATTGTTGAAGGAGCAGTGTACATGTAGATGTATGAGGTTCAGGTTTGAACTGAAATTTAACTTCTATATAAGATGTAACTAAACAGCGCCAGTCATCTAGCCCAGTTGATTGTGTTATTGACCTTTCAACAATTTTGCAAACAAATCAAGAATAAAAAAAATAGTGTGATAAAATACATGTACAGTACATGTGTAAGTTCATATTTGGTTCCTGGCAAAAGTGCAAAAAACTCACTGGAGACAGTTTGACACACTGAACACCATCCCCTTACAGCCACATAATGTTTTCCTTCAGCTCCTGCTTTAGGTCAGTAAGTACATAATTTTTTGAATTAGGAAATAAGCCAAAAATTGAAAAGTTGCCATTTTGAAGGCTGTTTTCCCATAACATGATTGAGCAGTTTTGATGATTTTCAAAAAAAGTTAACATTCATGAGACGCTCAAATGCCCTCCTGGATTTATAAAGTTCTTTCATCTACATGTAGACTACTCCGAACAAGTAGGTACATTGTTTTCATAATGTTTTCTGCACACTACAGGTGTAATTTGTATATCACCTGCCATTCACCTCCGAGCACAACAGTGGTCACCTCCACAGTTTTTTTGTCCATATCTGATAACAAGTTACCTGTACCAGTCCCGGGTGAAAAACCTCACAGGATCTTCAAGGATCTTTAAGGATTGTCAAAGACCTGCCAAAGATCCTTAAAGACAAGGATCTTTGAAGGATCCTTAAAGGATCTTTGAAAGATCTTCAAAGATCTTTATATGCAAAATCATTTGTTAAGATCCTCAAGGAGTTGACAAAGATCTTCCAAGGATCCTACAAAGATCCTAATAAAGATCCTAGCAAAGATCTTTGCAAGGATCCTTCAAGATCCTCAAGGACTAAACAAGGATCTTTCAAAGATCTTAAAAGGATCCTTTCAAGGATCTTGTTAAGATCTTAGCCAGGATCCTCAAGGATTTGGTCAGGATCTTACAAGGATCCTTGTCAAGATCTTTGCAAGATCTGTGGAAGGATCCTTCGAGATCCTCAAGGATTTAATGAGGATCTTTCAAAGATCTTAAAAAGATTAAGGATCTTGTTAAGATCTTTGCTAGGATCCTTAAGGATTTGGTCAGGATCTCCCAAGGATCCTTGTTAAGATCTTTACAAGATTTGTGCAAGGTTCCTTCAAGATCCTCAAGGATTTAATGAAGTTCCTTCGAAGACCTAAAAAGATGCATTTAAGGATCCTATAAAGATCTTAGAAAGGATTTGTAAGGATTTGATCAGGATCTTGCAAGGAATCTGTAATTTTATGCCAATAATTACTGACATCTTTACAAGATCTTTGCAAGGATCCTGCAAGATCCTCAAGGATTTCAAAGATCTTGAAAACATTCCGTTAAAGTTTTTGCTTTGATCTGGGTACCATACAAGGTTCCTTCACAAGATCTTACAAAATCCTTGAAAAATTTGACACAGTGGACAGAATCTTCAAAGATTTGATGAGGATCCTTACAAACATCATTGCAAGGATTTTCCTAAGATCTTTGCTGGGTTCCTTCAATATCCTCGTTGAAAGGACTAAAATAATGAGGATCTTGCAAGGTGTGAGTATTATTCTAATGTCTGATCTGCTGGTGATCAAAAAACAAAACTGCTATCACTACAAAGTACATGTATCCAACACAATTTTCAGACTTGATAAGCAATAAGTCTCAATTTCTGCTTGGAATGTTATGCTTAGTCTGTGCAAGAATTAACCGTAAAACAGAAAAATTCATTTGTCAAAAAATAATTAGTTTTACTTTACCTTGTTAATTTACATGATCATATTTGAATTGTTCAGCATTAGTTGCTTATATTTTGTCTTAACATTCAGGCAGTCAGTCTCAGCAATTTACCAATGAAAATCCTTAGTTTTTGAACTTCTGCAGGAGTGAATTTGTTCTGAGTCTCCATAGGTCCCAAAAAACGATTCAGGAGTGAATTCTTAGCAGAATGCAATCCTTTAAAAGAGCAAGAAAAACAGAGCCAGGAGCAGCCGCCATTTTGGATTCTCGGAGAGACTGGTAATGAATGAGCCGCTTTTGGTCAGTAGCCTTATCATTGCGGACTCAGAGAAAACGGTTGAATTCATCAATTTCGAGTTCGTTTCAAAGGGTCAACACATGCTTCCTTGGATTTCCTATTATTTCAAGCTTAAATGATGCCTCAAGGCAGCAAAATTTGGATATCTACTCCTAAGAAGGAGGTAAGTTCAAAAGAAAATGATTTGTAATGAAAGATTGGCTTCAAAATAAACGATTCTAAGAAGATCATGTTCTTTCCTGTCGTCTTCAACCTGCTTCCATTCGAACCTATATAATTGTAAGCTACGAGCTTATATTAATTTACGTGTAACTAGTTACAATTGAGGCAGGCTGAATTGCGAGTTTATTTAACTAAAGAAGCAGTTATGGCATAATTGTGCAGTTTATAGAAAAGTTAAAATGAAACATCCAATACAGTGTTCTCCAGTGCTTTTCCACTGTAGAGTGTTTCCATCACTGGAGTTAAAAGGACATGCACTAGCACAAGACAACTGATCTGTCTTGAGTTTACAATGTCTTGATTTAAAAGCAATAATAGAGATCATCTTCTAGAGAATTGTACGAATAGAACTGTTCACTGAATACAAAACAATTCAGAAATGATTTTAACCACAAAATGACCAATTTGTACTGTTTTGTTCTACTAGGAATACATTCAATTCATGATCAGCTGCTGTTAAAACAGATGTAACACTTATGGCCAGAGCACTGCAGTGTCCGAGTCAGGAGTAGCCCCGGCTATGTGCTCAGTATTAAAGCTAAGTCACTTTTGATGAACATAGCAGTCAATTTTACTGATTTCCCTTTCTCTGAATCATAACTACTCAATCTACCAGGACACAATGTAATTGTAAATGTATTAAAAGTTATCTCTATAAATCCACTCTAAACGAACACAGCAAAATATTTTGAGAAAAAAGACAATCAAGACAATGTTGTCTAATTCACTCTGTGTATACTGATGAAGCTTTGTGTAAAGTAGTTCTAGGTGTAGCAATTCAGAATAATAATAATATTATTGTAATTTTCCCAATGTTGAATTAACTTTTATGTATTCAGTGATGTGAAATTCAGAGGACAATACATAGGTCATGTACATAGGTCCGAAAAATACATAATTTTATGAAAACTCTTGTGAACTTCATGGAGATGTTATTTTAATCACAGCTGCACTGTGGGGAGAGTTGAAAACACTGACCCCCGGTCCGCGGACTACCCACTGACCCCGACTCCGGGGACTACCCTATGGACTACTCCGCGGACTACCCCTACGGACTACCCCTACGGACCACCCTCAATAATCAACCAAATTTACTTGTACGTACCTGCACTACCTACACGATCGTAAACAGCCACCATCTTGCTTTTGCCCGTTTCCTCAACCCAGTCCTTCTTATTGCAACCTAACTTCGCGACCAGTACTTCTCAGGAGACTTTTAGGTGAGTTGTATTAAAAAATGGCGACTTCCAAAATTGGCTCCGTCTCCTGCTTGGGTGTTGGGTTATAAACTTTTAAGGTGGACATCAATTGACTGATTTTATGAAATATGAGCTGTCATCGGCTGGCACGTATTTCATGAGGGACTGATGATATCGCTGATGTCATCTATCATGCAGGTGAGAACTATATGCAAGCGCAAGACCCACGGGTCATTCTTAAACACTCTTTTATTATTGTTTTTGTTTTTTTTAAAAGGCATTTAATGTGGAATGAAACTTACAGTGCAAGATGTTGCTTATAGCCTCGAACTGTTATCTGGTATACATGCAAGCTAACACTTACTCGCGTTATCAGTAAGGAAGGTTTAAAAAAGCTGCTTTTCAGCAAATGTTAATGTCGATGGCAAACATTTGAAAAATATTAAAACGATTAATATTCACCTAACACTTACCGAACATCCACCGGCGTATTGAAGAATGGGCCGAGACTGAAAAAAGACTGGGATGAGGAAAAGGGTGAATAGCAAGATGGCGGCTGTTTATGACCGCGTAGGTAGCGCAGGTAGGTTTGTCTCTTTCCCCCGTAAAAGTAAATTTGGTTGATTATTTACGGCAGTCCGTAGGGTAGTCCGCGGAGTAGTCCGTAGGGTAGTCTGCGGAGTAGTCCATAGGGTAGTCCGCGGAGTCGGGGTGAGTGGGTAGTCCGCGGACTGGGGCTCAGTGTTTTCAACTCTCCCTACCATGACGAGACGCTACGGGGTCTAACTGGAAGTACATTAAGGAATGCGGGGTTGTGGACCCCGCATTCCTTTCATATTTGAATTTTGATCAAGGCGCCGCGAAAGCAACAGGTGTTAAAATCCGCCGCTTTCGCTGTCAACAAAGCTTTTCTGTTACCGGAAACACACTGTTGTTGAATTAATATCACAGACCTTTTTGCAAGTTGATCGCAACGGCAAATTTATTTTTGTGGCTGTTAACAAACAATAATATAATAGGCTATGAATAGCCTCTTATTTCTCTAGAGGATCGTAGCGCTCGCGGGCGGTTTTACCGCCTCTCCTTTCTCCGGAGAGGTCATTTGTTGGTATGTGATCGGACGTTCTGAGAGAAATACTTGAAGAGAATCTATAAATACAACATGGTCTTTCTCCCGTTTTTAACAAAATCGCGAATATATCGAGAATTATTCACAGAAACTCGATAAGCTTTCTCTACGAAAGAAAGAAACAGTAACAGTAACAAAAAAGATAAAACTTTCGTTCACATAATCTGTTAGACTGCGAGTAGTCTCAAATCGTGCTCGCTCGCGCTCGCTATTTGCGCTTCGTTCTGCACGGATTTTAGAGCAAAAGAGAGACTGCTCGCTGTCTAATAATCTGTCCTCTGAACAGGCCATTTGCTTTGCCGTCTGAATTTGCACTAAGACTGAGCAAACTATTGCTTCCTACGCTTGCGGTCGTTTAGTCTCACAGACGTCTGCGCGCAGGCTAGCGGTCGTTTCGCCTACGAGTCTTTCCGCCCAAGGCCAGTTGGTTAACCTTTGACGCTCTTAGAGAACGAGAAATTAAATATATTGCTTTTTCTTTTCCGAAAAATAGTATATAATTCATTTACTTTCGGCATTTAAGACGTTAGCAGACAAAAACAAAAACAAAATATATCGTAGGCGAAACGGTTTCCCCTTGCTGACATCGTGATTTCATCCTCAGCGTTCTAATTGTTGGCCATGCTACTGGTTGCAAGTTTCACTTCAGAGCACTTAATTCGATTGCCCAAGAAAAGCAGTGGTTTCCAGGCGCTTAACAGGAACATCTAAAAGTCGCCTAAGAATAACGTCCCAACGAAGAAATGTCACTTTACGGGCTTGCCTTTGGCATTTGTCCAATTCGGGAGTTTGACGGTTCCGAGTTTCCTTCACCATCTCTCTGGCCTCGTGCATGATGCCGAAGTCACAGTATTAAAACTGGTATTAAATCTGCAGCATTTCAACCTTGTTCTACCACAATGTTGAACTCAAATATTATAGTATATGGCAATTTAATATTGTACCGAATGGACTAAACTGCAGTTTAACGAAACTGTTATTGTTATCACTGTTATGGAAAAACATCCAGGGACTTCTAATAATTGTGACACATGGGAAAGTGACGTGCCCCCCCCCCACCAACCCCCCCCCCGGCAAAAAAAATAATAAAACAAAATATAACATAACATAACAAAAATGCAGACCTTAAAATACCTGCTACAGCTAGCCGAACAATTTATTTTTAATCTTTCCTCATTCAACTGTACATATCATTGTTTGCCCCAATTCTCTAGACCTACACTAGCATAAGTACCGAATGGACTAAACTGCAGTTTAACAAAACTGTTATTGTTATCACTGTTATGGAAAAACATCCAGGGACTTCTAATAATCGTGACACATGGGAAAGTGACGTGCCCCCCCACCAACCCCCCCCCCCCCCGCAAAAAAATAATAATAATAAAACAAAATATAACATAACATAACAAAAATGCAGACCTTAAAATACCTGCTACAGCTAGTAACAATTTATTTTTAATCTTTCCTCATTCAACTGTACATATCATTGTTTGCCCCAATTCTCTAGACCTACACTAGCATAAGTACAGATCCAGGAATAGGATTTATAGAAACAGGTCATGAAATAACATCATTGTGACACCATCAAAGGCTTTTTTAACTAGCATGTTCTTTGTAAATAGTGATCTAAGGAATGCTAAACCTAAAAACTATGTTTAGAACAAATAAACTTTATTATCATTTGCCAATAAATTATTAACATGCTGTGTGCAAATATGAACCGAGAGTTAATTCCAATCAAAATCAATATTAATCAATGATAGTCAATAACAATCAATAGTCACTCAACTTTTAAGCTTTGAATTGTATTGATTTCCATAACCAGTCAATTCATTGGAATTGATTATTATTGATTATATTGACTATTTGTTTTCATTGTTTGATACTGCCAGGCAGAAGGCAACAGCCACACACTGTGATGACAGATTTGAATGCTACTGCTCCCCTCATTAGTAGCTAACTTTTAATTGAAAGGGATTGTTAAAGGTAACAGTCACACACACCGACGATACATCTGAATGTTACTGTTCCCCTCATTAGTAACTGAGACTTAAAATAGAAAGGAATTGTTAAAGGTAACAGCTGCACACTCCGACGATACATCTGGATGCTATTGTTCCCCTCATTAGTACCTGAGACTTAAAATAGAAAGGGATTGTTAAAGGTAACAGCCGCACACTCCGACGATAGATCTGGATGCTACTGTTCCCCTCATTAGTAACTGAGACTTAAAATAGAAAGGAATTGTTAAAGGCAACAGTCACACACTCCGACGATACATCTGGATGCCACTGTTCCCCTCATTAGTAAATAAGACTTCAAATAGAAAGGGATTGTTAAAGGCAACAGTCGCACACTCCGACGATACATCTGGTTGCTACTGCTCCCCTCATTTGCTAATTTTCATTTTTATCTTTTGTGATCACTCCCTTAATTCTTATGATCTGTATGTGTTACAATGCATTGATATGTTGGGGAGAACGGTATTGGGATTAAAAGGGTCAATAAGGATTTCGGCAACCTAAGGTGAATCAGTTTTCCGCGTTGCTGATGGCAAGTAAAAGAAGTTAATGTCCGTAATGAAGAAATGTTGTTCTTTTTTTGTTTGTTTGGTTTCAAATGTATGAACGAACAAGAAAGTTGCATCAAAGGTTTTATTATTATGGCTACTTTAAAAATTTTTCGACAACGTAGCCATACACCCATGAAAATCGGCAAAAGCATGCGCCACAAATTAAGACCAAGGTTGATTGAATCATTAATTTTTCATGCCACTTTGGCAAGATTTCCACGATACACGAACTGACTACGCCAAACACTGGGAAATAGTTTCCTTTTGAACATTTTTTAAAGCCTAAATCATTGTCACCAGTGGAATTGGCTCGTAAGCGGTCTAACTCAGGCCTGTTTCAAACGTAGAACTTTTTCAAGGGCCGAATTCGGGAAACAAATGCAAATTAGCAAAAACAACAGCTTTTGCTCTTTAGGTCGCCACGCAACGACTAAATAACGCCTGTGTAGGAGACTACACTAGGCTCGGCACATGAAAAATTCGACGTTTGAAACAAAATTCGGAACTCTGCGAGAACTAGTCAAATGCATCATAGTTTGGCGAAAGTACGTAATAGTTATCTTTACGTCTTCTTGTGTCCTTAACATATTGCGTAACGTGAAAGTAGGTAAGCATTGAATGACGTCACCAAAGGAATTTATTTCTAACGCAATTTGAGCTTCAATTGCTGATTCATTGCTTACTAGCTTAAACTGAATTAGATAGTAAGACCTTTTACTAATGCGCATCAGATCTTAAGTTCTTTGGAAATGGAAAAAGACATGAATTAAAATTCTTCGCAGCTTACAAGATTCTGCAGTTGTGGCATATTGAAAAGTGGCTATGGTGGTAATAAGATATCAATTATGGCCAACAATGCATTTGCATTCTGATATTGCAAACCGCTTTTTCACCTGTCCTTTTGGTAAATAATGGCTTCATATTAATTTCAACAACCTGCAGAACTTGTTAAAAGTGTTCCGTGTTAGCTAGTGTGGCAGTTTGTCTGTGGAAAGACAAATTGAGCATCCGGACCAGCTGAGAAGGTAAGAGAAAGAACTCAATTTATTTGTACCGTTAAGTAGCTTGAAATATCGTGCAATTTAGTCGTAATAAATCTAACTGAAAGTATTGAGATGTTAAAAAAGACCCAAGAATATTGCTTTAAAAAGTTAAGAGCCAGATTTTCTGCAAATTAGTTCAGTTCGTTATTTAAAAAGACAAGCCTTTCCACCCCGCGCAGGTGTTTTCTCATGTGGGTCTTTAAATCCAGATCTAACTGGAAATTGAATAACTGCTCTCTGTAATTTGGTGAAAAAATCCGTAGAACCTTGAACAAATTCTCGGAGCAAGGCGACTTAAAATAGAAAGGAATTGTTAAAGGTAACAGCTGCACACTCCGACGATACATCTGGATGCTATTGTTCCCCTCATTAGTACCTGAGACTTAAAATAGAAAGGGATTGTTAAAGGTAACAGCCGCACACTCCGACGATAGATCTGGATGCTACTGTTCCCCTCATTAGTAACTGAGACTTAAAATAGAAAGGAATTGTTAAAGGCAACAGTCGCACACTCCGACGATACATCTGGATGCCACTGTTCCCCTCATTGGTAAATAAGACTTCAAATAGAAAGGGATTGTTAAAGGCAACAGTCGCACACTCCGACGATACATCTGGTTGCTACTGCTCCCCTCATTTGCTAATTTTCATTTTTATCTTTTGTGATCACTCCCTTAATTCTTATGATCTGTATGTGTTACAATGCATTGATATGTTGGGGAGAACGGTATTGGGATTAAAAGGGTCAATAAGGATTTCGGCAACCTAAGGTGAATCAGTTTTCCGCGTTGCTGATGGCAAGTAAAAGAAGTTAATGTCCGTAATGAAGAAATGTTGCTCTTTTTTTGTTTGTTTGGTTTCAAATGTATGGTTTCAAATGTATGAACGAACAAGAAAGTTGCATCAAAGGTTTTATTATTATGGCTACTTTAAAAATTTTTCGACAACGTAGCCATACACCCATGAAAATCGGCAAAAGCATGCGCCACAAATTAAGACCAAGGTTGATTGAATCATTAATTTTTCATACCACTTTGGCAAGATTTCCACGATACACGAACTGACTACGCCAAACACTGGGAAATAGTTTCCTTTTGAACATTTTTTAAAGCCTAAATCATTGTCACCAGTGGAATTGGCTCGTAAGCGGTCTAACTCAGGCCTGTTTCAAACGTAGAACTTTTTCAAGGGCCGAATTCGGGAAACAAATGCAAATTAGCAAAAACAACAGCTTTTGCTCTTTAGGCCGTCACGCAACGACTAAATAACGCCTGTGTAGGAGACTACACTAGGCTCGGCACATGAAAAATTCGACGTTTGAAACAAAATTCGGAACTCTGCGAGAACTAGTCAAATGCATCATAGTTTGGCGAAAGTACGTAATAGTTATCTTTACGTCTTCTTGTGTCCTTAACATATTGCGTAACTTGAAAGTAGGTAAGCATTGAATGACGTCACCAAAGGAATTTATTTCTAACGCAATTTGAGCTTCAATTGCTGATTCATTGCTTACTAGCTTAAACTGAATTAGATAGTAAGACCTTTTACTAATGCGCATCAGATCTTAAGTTCTTTGGAAATGGAAAAAGACATGAATTAAAATTCTTCGCAGCTTACAAGATTCTGCAGTTGTGGCATATTGAAAAGTGGCTATGGTGGTAATAAGATATCAATTATGGCCAACAATGCATTTGCATTCTGATATTGCAAACCGCTTTTTCACCTGTCCTTTTGGTAAATAATGGCTTCATATTAATTTCAACAACCTGCAGAACTTGTTAAAAGTGTTCCGTGTTAGCTAGTGTGGCAGTTTGTCTGTGGAAAGACAAATTGAGCATCCGGACCAGCTGAGAAGGTAAGAGAAAGAACTCAATTTATTTGTACCGTTAAGTAGCTTGAAATATCGTGCAATTTAGTCGTAATAAATCTAACTGAAAGTATTGAGATGTTAAAAAAGACCCAAGAATATTGCTTTAAAAAGTTAAGAGCCAGATTTTCTGCAAATTAGTTCAGTTCGTTATTTAAAAAGACAAGCCTTTCCACCCCGCGCAGGTGTTTTCTCATGTGGGTCTTTAAATCCAGATCTAACTGGAAATTGAATAACTGCTCTCTGTAATTTGGTGAAAAAATCCGTAGAACCTTGAACAAATTCTCGGAGCAAGGCGACTTAAAATAGAAAGGAATTGTTAAAGGTAACAGCTGCACACTCCGACGATACATCTGGATGCTATTGTTCCCCTCATTAGTACCTGAGACTTAAAATAGAAAGGGATTGTTAAAGGTAACAGCCGCACACTCCGACGATAGATCTGGATGCTACTGTTCCCCTCATTAGTAACTGAGACTTAAAATAGAAAGGAATTGTTAAAGGCAACAGTCGCACACTCCGACGATACATCTGGATGCCACTGTTCCCCTCATTGGTAAATAAGACTTCAAATAGAAAGGGATTGTTAAAGGCAACAGTCGCACACTCCGACGATACATCTGGTTGCTACTGCTCCCCTCATTTGCTAATTTTCATTTTTATCTTTTGTGATCACTCCCTTAATTCTTATGATCTGTATGTGTTACAATGCATTGATATGTTGGGGAGAACGGTATTGGGATTAAAAGGGTCAATAAGGATTTCGGCAACCTAAGGTGAATCAGTTTTCCGCGTTGCTGATGGCAAGTAAAAGAAGTTAATGTCCGTAATGAAGAAATGTTGCTCTTTTTTTGTTTGTTTGGTTTCAAATGTATGGTTTCAAATGTATGAACGAACAAGAAAGTTGCATCAAAGGTTTTATTATTATGGCTACTTTAAAAATTTTTCGACAACGTAGCCATACACCCATGAAAATCGGCAAAAGCATGCGCCACAAATTAAGACCAAGGTTGATTGAATCATTAATTTTTCATACCACTTTGGCAAGATTTCCACGATACACGAACTGACTACGCCAAACACTGGGAAATAGTTTCCTTTTGAACATTTTTTAAAGCCTAAATCATTGTCACCAGTGGAATTGGCTCGTAAGCGGTCTAACTCAGGCCTGTTTCAAACGTAGAACTTTTTCAAGGGCCGAATTCGGGAAACAAATGCAAATTAGCAAAAACAACAGCTTTTGCTCTTTAGGCCGTCACGCAACGACTAAATAACGCCTGTGTAGGAGACTACACTAGGCTCGGCACATGAAAAATTCGACGTTTGAAACAAAATTCGGAACTCTGCGAGAACTAGTCAAATGCATCATAGTTTGGCGAAAGTACGTAATAGTTATCTTTACGTCTTCTTGTGTCCTTAACATATTGCGTAACTTGAAAGTAGGTAAGCATTGAATGACGTCACCAAAGGAATTTATTTCTAACGCAATTTGAGCTTCAATTGCTGATTCATTGCTTACTAGCTTAAACTGAATTAGATAGTAAGACCTTTTACTAATGCGCATCAGATCTTAAGTTCTTTGGAAATGGAAAAAGACATGAATTAAAATTCTTCGCAGCTTACAAGATTCTGCAGTTGTGGCATATTGAAAAGTGGCTATGGTGGTAATAAGATATCAATTATGGCCAACAATGCATTTGCATTCTGATATTGCAAACCGCTTTTTCACCTGTCCTTTTGGTAAATAATGGCTTCATATTAATTTCAACAACCTGCAGAACTTGTTAAAAGTGTTCCGTGTTAGCTAGTGTGGCAGTTTGTCTGTGGAAAGACAAATTGAGCATCCGGACCAGCTGAGAAGGTAAGAGAAAGAACTCAATTTATTTGTACCGTTAAGTAGCTTGAAATATCGTGCAATTTAGTCGTAATAAATCTAACTGAAAGTATTGAGATGTTAAAAAAGACCCAAGAATATTGCTTTAAAAAGTTAAGAGCCAGATTTTCTGCAAATTAGTTCAGTTCGTTATTTAAAAAGACAAGCCTTTCCACCCCGCGCAGGTGTTTTCTCATGTGGGTCTTTAAATCCAGATCTAACTGGAAATTGAATAACTGCTCTCTGTAATTTGGTGAAAAAATCCGTAGAACCTTGAACAAATTCTCGGAGCAAGGCGAGATCTAACAAAAATTATAATTCACATGTGACACCAAGATAATTAGACTTCAATCCTGCAGTGCGGCACCGGGTGAAAGCGAGTTTTCTCAACACTGCACCAAAATTCGGCTCCCCACCTTTTTACTATACAGATCAATTTGTAGAATTTTGTCTCTCGTTCGGTATGGATTTTAGCTATCAATACCCAGTAGTTCAAAGAAGGGTTATGAGCCCCAGCTTAAGCATCGGGTTTTAATTCAGTTTTATAGGCTTAACTACAACAGGATTGGATTCCTGTAATTCTTTTTTGCCCTACACTAATTTTGACTTTGTAGCTGTCAAACTTACTTTACTTAAATTTAGCAGTAGAGACGCTTTTAAACTGAAAAGAAAGAGAAACCTTGGTTAGCTTTAAATCGAGGGTTAACGTAAGCGTTAATCGGCTATCGAAAAACCGGGTCTAAAACTTAAGATAGGGGGTGCAAATCATATATTTTAGTCTGAAACTGAAGGTGGAAATTTTGAGACGCGAGCGGGACACATCGAACTACCAGAAATTCGAAAAGGTATTTGCCTCATGGCATCAAGAGAATGTTAGTTTCTGCCCTTTATATAAGAAAGCATCCTCGTTTATCGCGAATTAAATAAAAATGCTACAGAGTTTGAAACACGACTTGCTCAATAGCATTAGGCAACTTTTGCGTAAATTGTCTAACAAGTTGCAAAAAGCTTCCTTGTGCAGTTTCGAGACGTTTACCAGCGTTCCCTCAATCGTTGGAAACATATGACTCGACTTGGACCTACCTTTTGCAAAGAGGAAAACGACCTCTTTCACTGAAGCAATACTATTGCGGAAGACTTTGCAAAACAGATATTACACCAGTATCCGAACCAAGCTGTAACGTATTGCTTAGTAGACAAACTTCTACGTATTTTCTAAGCGTTTCTTCTCGAATTTTTCTTTTCCAAACGATTTCACAAAGAAATTTTACCATGACGAGACGCTACGGGGTCTAACTGGAAGTACCAACCCCCCCCCCCCCCCCCGCAAAAAAATAATAAAAAAAACAAAATATAACATAACATAACAAAAATGCAGACCTTAAAATACCTGCTACAGCTAGTAACAATTTATTTTTAATCTTTCCTCATTCAACTGTACATATCATTGTTTGCCCCAATTCTCTAGACCTACACTAGCATAAGTACAGATCCAGGAATAGGATTTATAGAAACAGGTCATGAAATAACATCATTGTGACACCATCAAAGGCTTTTTTAACTAGCATGTTCTTTGTAAATAGTGATCTAAGGAATGCTAAACCTAAAAACTATGTTTAGAACAAATAAACTTTATTATCATTTGCCAATAAATTATTAACATGCTGTGTGCAAATATGAACCGAGAGTTAATTCCAATCAAAATCAATATTAATCAATGATAGTCAATAACAATCAATAGTCACTCAACTTTTAAGCTTTGAATTGTATTGATTTCCATAACCAGTCAATTCATTGGAATTGATTATTATTGATTATATTGACTATTTGTTTTCATTGTTTGATACTGCCAGGCAGAAGGCAACAGCCACACACTGTGATGACAGATTTGAATACTACTGCTCCCCTTATTAGTAGCTAACTTTTAATTGAAAGGGATTGTTAAAGGTAACAGTCACACACACCGACGATACATCTGAATGTTACTGTTCCCCTCATTAGTAACTGAGACTTAAAATAGAAAGGAATTGTTAAAGGTAACAGCTGCACACTCCGACGATACATCTGGATGCTATTGTTCCCCTCATTAGTACCTGAGACTTAAAATAGAAAGGGATTGTTAAAGGTAACAGCCGCACACTCCGACGATAGATCTGGATGCTACTGTTCCCCTCATTAGTAACTGAGACTTAAAATAGAAAGGAATTGTTAAAGGCAACAGTCGCACACTCCGATGATACATCTGGATGCCACTGTTCCCCTCATTAGTAAATAAGACTTCAAATAGAAAGGGATTGTTAAAGGCAACAGTCGCACACTCCGACAATACATCTGGTTGCTACTGCTCCCCTCATTAGCAACTGAGACTTCAAATACAAAGGAATACGATACATCTGGATGCTACTGCTCCCCTCATTAGTAACTGAGGCTTCAAATAGAAAAGGATTGTTAAAGGTAACAGTCGCACACTCCGACGATACATCTGGATGCTACTGCTCCCCTCATTAGCAACTGAGACTTCAAATACAAAGGAATTGTTAAAGGTAACATTCGCACACTCCGATGATACATTTGGATGCTACTGTTCCCCTCATTAGTTAACTGAGACTGAAAATAGAAAGGAATTGTTAAAGGTAACAGTTGCACACTCCGACGATACATCTGGATGCTACTGTTCCCTTCGTTAGTAACTGAGACTTAAAATAGAAAAGAATTGTTAAGGTAACAGTTGCACACTCTGACGATACATCTGGATGCTACTGTTCCCCTCATTAGTAACTGAGACTTAAAATAGAAAGGAATTGTTAAAGGTAACAGTCGCACACTCCGACGATACATCTGGATGCTACTGTTCCCCTTATTAGTAACTGAGACTTAAAATAGTATAAGGGATTGTTAAAGGTAACAGTTGTCGACAGGTGACCTATCTCAGGGACACTAATGTTAACTTTGTTACTAACTGTAGTTTTCAAGTTGGAAGGGACTGTTAAAATAAGGCAAAATGCAGTACACTCTGGCATTACATCAACACCACTAAGGCAAAATGTAGTGTGCGAGTCCTATTCTTGGCAGGATTCAAATCTCAGTAGGCATTCTTCATATATTTAATTGGTAGAGCATGTTCCATGGTATCTTTTTAATTTCCTAAGGTCTCTTTCCATGGGACCTGAAAAATGACAGTGCATGCATTAAGCAATGATATATATTAAGTTACTATCAGTGATAAAGTATCACCATAATGGAAGGTATGAATTACATGCAGAACATTTTGACTTGATATTTCTTAATTGGTCTAAAATGGTGACACTGAAAACCACAATTCAGTGATGGGATTTTAGCAAACTTTGTCTATGATGGTAAACTCATTTGGCTGGCAACTTCACCAACAATGTGCCTTAGGCCTTAAATCTACTCTTGCAGGCTTAAGCTTATGTCCCAAAAATGGTACAGACAATAAAACAAATCCTGAAAAGGCAGTGTCATGTTAATTATTTGTAAAAAAAAAGAAAAAAAAACATGATCAGTTTTACACACCTGACATTGAGTTCACACAGATACTGTGTTTTGCATCTGCTGTTTGATGTCCTTCCTTCTTTTGCACAGTTAGGCTGACGCCAAGGTTAACTGGGCCTTAACTTCTCAGTGCATTGTTTGCATCTTGTGGTGAATCAGCTTTGTAGGCAAGCACCACAGTAGAATCCAGAAGTTCTTTGAGTATTTTGCAGTTCCAGTTGACCTAGAGGAAAAAAGTAACATTTTTATTTTAACAGTTCTTAATAAAACTCTCTTACAGCTGTAATCAAACTCTCAGGTGAGGTCTAATATGAACACCAATGTTAACTTTTCAGGGGTTTAGTTCTTTGCTGTTTCTTGTGTTACTATAGCTAGATGTTATGTAAGTCAAATGATCAAGTAGCTATAAACCTAAACAGGAGGAAAATGTTATATTCAGCAGGATAAAAAACATGATAATGAGAAGAAAGAATAAAAATTGCTTGAAAAAAAGTCATGTTCAAGAATCCCATTACGACCAAAAAGACCAATTTTATCTAAAAGAATTCATGACTACAGCAACCAAAACTGCAGATGTAGGTATGCATGTCAACTCTACATGTATCTGGGAGACCCCTCAATCAATCAATCAATCAATCAATAAACTTTATTTACCCTCGAATTTACAGTGTAGCACTCAAGTGCTAATATCTTCGAGCCAACTACATTAATAAATAATTACAATAAAAAGTTAATTCTATATAACAAATAAGATAACTAACTACCTAGACACCCTTGCGAACTGAATTCCCAGAAAAGATGGAATTCCTAGGAATTCTTAAGAATTCCTAGGAATTCCAAACAGTTCCAAGACATGCAAATTAGGAAAAACATAAAAGCTTGGAATTTCTGGGAATATATGGTAATGTGTTAAAACTGTACTTGGAATTATTAGAAATTCCTAGGAATTCCCAATAATACCAAAACTGATAATGAAAGAGCTTGGGAATGTCTGAGAATATATGGGAATGGCTAAATTAAATGGCTTGGGCTAATAAAAATGGTTGGGAATTTATGAGAATAAATAGGAATGACTAAATTAAATATGAGAAATATTGGCAATTTACTTGGAATAGCAAATTTAAGTCCCTGGCCTAAATACTTTACAGACTTCAAGTTGAGGATATTTCAGTAAAATGTCTTTGGAACTTCCAGGAAGTTATGAAAAAGGACATTTAATGTATCACACAGTCAAACAAGTCTTAACTTGTTTTCTAAACATTGCGGTATTCCTGAACCTTTGAGGACAGGTCAGGCAAACAAAATTGAAAGGCACATACATGACTCAAAAATTAATAAATAAATAAATTCCTTGTGTAAATTATGTGTTAGTTCGCTTGTTGAATTGAGGACACCAACTGAATAAAGGATGAATACATACAAGTACCAAAGCAGCAAAAGCATCTTCTTATGCTACTATTTTCTGTTCTCAAAAAAAGCATATCCTTAAAAATTGTCCATGACACAAGTAACTATAAAGTATCTTAAAAAAATTGTTCATGACACAGCTTCAACCACACTCCATTGAAATTAGGCAGTGTACTAGGCGTTGATTTGCAGAGTTCCCTTTGAGAAAGAACACTTTTTTCCACAATGTCCTCTTACTTTGCCAGTTGAAATTTACCTCTGAAAATAAAGAATAAAATAAAAGGAAAAGAGAAGTCATGAAATGATGCCTTCAAATAAATACTATTATCATACCACCGTACGACCTCACTCATGCAATTTTATTGAAAATATACTCAGGAGATGATGTGTGTAGGGGCAGATACATGTAGGTTGGTGTGAGCTGGTCCAGAAGAGCTGTCCAGCTCTGCACACATTGTCACCTGATTACTATAGTGCGCACGCAAGTCTTCGTTCATTTAGTATTTATCAAGACCTTTCCGTAACTTTCCAATCAAATTCAGCCCTAAAATGGTGGTATGATAAAATACTTCTTGACTATGCTGTAAGTTAGGTGAGGCCGGACATCAAAATATTTGGATCTCGGTCATGGCACATGGAACTACTCTGCCTGTATTCCATGCGTTAGAGCCAAATGCTTTCCCATCCAGCCCTCCCACTCAGTCAATAAGTACATATTATTATTAGGAGACAATTACACAACAACGACTTTTAAGAGCGTATCACGCAGTTGACGACAGGACTCGTGATTATTTCACTCTAATGACTTCACTTTCTTGTGGATTTCATGTTAGTAAAGAAAATGAATACAACAGTAGGTAATGTCGAGGAAGGGATTTTAAAGAACCCCCAATCACTTATTTACAAGTGCATCAATGTTTTGAATATGAAGAAAAGAGACCATTCTTATTCAATGACATGCAAATGGGGTCAGATATTCTTAATTTTTCGCTCGTCGACCACAGGGTCAGCTGTACCCAATCTTTTGACTGAGTAACAGTTTGATTAATATTAATGTTTGTGCTGCTGCACTGTATACAAAGCGAGCTGTTGTAAAGATCGTTTCTGAACTGGTTGCAGAACGAGAGTGCTCCTTGATGATTTAAAGCTCTATAAACTTGAGCATACAAATAATTCTTTTATTCAACCTATTCAATGGCAAGAAAAGTCGATATCTCCGAATTATATTCTATATTCCTCTTAAAGTCTAACTCATTATTAAAATTTGAATATGTTTCAAATGAAGCTCCCTTTTTTTCACAGGATGTTTATGTGTGGGCGCCATACTCGGCTTTTCTGTCAACACAAAATGGGCCATTCCGTGTAATGTCTGCAACTCCCCCCCCCCCCCCCCTCCCCACTCCCATTGAGGTACAGGGAAATCCTAAAGGGAAGGGAGGGGGTTTCAAAAGTCATTTATGAAGGAGTAACTATGTCGGTTGCTTTGATCTCTAAAAAACATCTCCCTTTTTAGTGGGGGTGCATACATTAAATGGAATGGCCCACTGGCGTCCAACTACATAAGACATAGTTTAGAATCTGTTCAAGAAATTAAAGATTAATACTGTACCTTTATGTAAGAGAAGGTAGCTCTGCATCGAATACTACAACTCTTCAACCACTGGAATAAAAAACTATCCATGTTTTCCTTTCTGGCGTACATAAACGACACGGCGATAGCCACCAAATACGAACACTCCGACACTCCAGGAAAGAATCACTCGTCACCGGTTACGCGCGCCTGCAATTTTCAAGCGTGCGGTTGTAAATCACATGACCTCTTTAAAGCGGCCCGGTCGCATGCCTGTCTAACCGGCGAGGCGGCCATTTTCAAATTACGTTGAACTGAATTGTGCCAAGGTTGCAAGTTTATCATACGCGAAAATGGTTCATTACACTATTCTTTTGGACTACTTTCGCTTACGATAAGTGAGACTCAACCCAAATTGCTTTAGTGGAAGTTGATAGTAAAGATGGTGGATAATTGTTCGATTCAAGGTGGTTGTAAACAGACTAACCGATTTCAAGGTGAGTAACTTACATTTTGTTTTCTATCGAGGGCTTAAACAAATTAGTTCCCTTCTTTGCGACATTCTGCCAAATGAGTGTAACAAGCCTTAATACAGTGTACAAAGCGTGCAATTCTTCAAGTAACAGAAATCAAAAGGGCCGTTGTTCAGTAAAATTGCCCCCAGGGTGGACAGTGCTAATTCTCACTGGTTAAAAGTAATAACGAATTCAAAACCATGTGTTAGCAGAGTGACTAACGCTTTTCATAATAAGTTTAGTTGAAGGTAATTTCATGTTGCCTACACGCTAAGCAACAATTCAGTTTCTCTCAGATATGTGAGCAAATTAAATTGAATGCATTAAAAGCCTGCATCTGTAAATTGTTCTCCATGACCAGTCAAAGGCGATTGAACTTGAAATGAACATACATTTGCCAATTTAGAAGGAGTGAGTTCTTAAACGTTTTGTGTGATTTAAATATATTATTGATTTTTTAATTCAAAGATACTGATATGTAACAACATGATTTCATAAAATTAGAATGAGACCTAGAATAATAGCAACTTCAGGTCTTTTTCATTTGCATTTGACAATGCTCCAGTGGCTTAAGGTGGAATTTTGTGCATTTCAAAAAGTTTCCTTTTTAAGGGGTTTGCATATGGAAGATTTTCATTGCAATCAACAATTTTAAAGTGCTTACCAGATTCATGGGTTTGTTCCCAGCATTTATGAATGTCCAGTGTGTGCCTAGATACATGTACTGAGCAATAATTTATCATGTGGGCATATAAAACCCCAAGAGGTGAAACTCACATTGTCAAGAGGGTTAAAGACACATGTTTGATTGGAGCAGAGTTCAGCCATCTATTACATGTTGCATAGCTTTAAAAATGTTAAGACTTCAATTTCTTGACGAAAGGGGTCTTTGGATCACACTCCGTGATGCAAAACACAACATCCTGTGACAGAATTAAACACAATATTAAGCCAGACCGGGCATTACAAACATCAGGAAAGAAACTCATCATGTTGCAGATTATAGTAATTTAGATTCTTTAATAATTGTCTGTGACAAATTCAAATACGAGAGGCTGAAAAACCTATTGAGTTCTTAAATGAGGTAAATTCTACGTACCTTATATGTCACCTAACAGACAATCCATCATATAGTGATCTGAGAAAGATTGATGTCACCTCAAGATCAAAGTCTTGGAAATGCGACATTATTTTAGGTTGTAATGCTCAATTCAGTCACCATTTGAAAATCCTCCAAACTAAACCCACTACAAAAATGCAAGAAGCAGCATTGGTCGAAAGACTGAGATACACACATGTATATAAAGTGCAGTGTACAAAGATGTGAAGTAGGAGTCGTGCAGGCCTTCCGACCCCATTTTATAACTGAAAAATTCACATGGTCTTTGGGTAGGGTGTGATGAAGAATTCCTGTTACCAATTTGGCAACTAATTTTCAGGATTTGGTTGACAATGGAGAAAGTTTAGGCACATTGGCAACTGCATTAGGCGCAATTTCGTGCCCTGTGTAAAGTGTGTTGAATTGACTCTAGTTAGCCTGCGAGCAGGCACACTTAGTGTGCTATTCGTGCGAGTATCTTGGCGGCGGAAGTCGGTGAGCAAAGCGAGCCAGCGAGAAGAATGGGGCGAGGAAAAGTGAGCTGCACGAAAGCCGTTGAATTTTGAATTCTGCCCCTGTGAGGTGACAAGTCTTAACTGTCAAGGTATCAATTATCTAACCAATCAGCAAGCGAAGCAAAATTTAAATAAACACCACAGCAGATTTTCACACTCGAGAGGATCGAGATCTTTATGAGTGTGCCAGAATAGTGGAAAAGAAAATTAGAAACACAGTTGACAATTTTTGCCGCATTTAAATTAGACTTGCTACAAGTCAACCTCACAAGTTTCAGAGCACAAAAGCCGTAAAGTGAGTGGAGCAAGCTTTTTAGGCTGCGAAGGGGTGGAGCGACGAAGTTCTGCACCATATAAAATGGGACAAAGGACTTTTTTGAAAGTGTACATTTTTAAAAATGTGTTCTATTCGAAATCAGTATACACTGTAGAAGTTAAAAATATCAAACTCCAGGGATATGAAACTTGCAATAACAAAGAGTATCGAGCTGCTACCTCAGAAGACTAATCACCCTTACATTATGCGTTGCAAACATCTGTAACCAGGAACAAGCGATACCATCTTCCCACAATGACAAATAACCAAACTCAGTGTAACAATGACTGCAAGATAGTGCCCAAATGGTCAAAAAAAGATGTTACATTTCCTGTCATTACAGAGATCCCAAGAAGATAGGCTTGAAAACCACCATGCACTAAAACCAGTGTGGCTGATATTCCAAAAAATTACACAAAACTGCAATCGCTAACCAGACGCAACCAGCTGAGTAACGTTAAGAAATTGAATCGATTGAAAAACTGACAGACTGTGAACAGTTGTCCTATTTTCCTTCTCGCTAAAATTAGAAGAAAAAAGAGACTGCTCGCAGACTAAGAAACCAAGAAAGGTGACAACCAGTAACACCACTTTGCTTGTTATTTGTCACAATAATAAAGTCTGTTATCATGTGTCATTTCAAACCAATCAGAATGCTGCATTCATGGACGAGTGCGGAGAATTCAAAATTCAGTGGCTTTTCTGCAGGCTCACTTTTCCTTGCACCATTCTTCTCGCCGGCCCGCTTTGCTTGCCGACTTCCGCCACCAAGATACTTGCACGAATAGCACACTAAGTGAGCCTGCTCGCAGGCTAGATTCTAGTAAGTTCTTTGCACGACTGGCATGAACCAAATATTAATTAAACTTACTGAACATCTTTTGTATCACACTAATTTTTTTAAGGTCATTGCCCTGTATTGCATTGCGCATCCTTAATGCGCACGATTTGTGGCGTCATTAGCGCACGCTCAAAGCGTGCGCATGTCTAGGGAGTAATGGATTTCCTATGAGGCTAAGCTCACCAGGGAAAAGAAAGGTCATTTACTCTTAAACAAGCATGGGGACCTATCTTTTTTTCCACTTATTTTTGACCTACCATTCACCCTCTTTTTGTTCAAAGAGTTAGAAAAAAAAACACATGTTCAAAAAAAAGGTTATTGCTAACTGTAGAAACGCGTTACTCATGGAGATGAAATCACGACCTCGAGAACACGCACGTGAGGAAGGTTTGAAGTCAATTTCGTCTGATGCTTCGAGCATCTGCCATAAAACATCTAGTAAATTGTTCCTTGTTATCGGTATTTCACATCTAGTAGATTGTTTCAAGATTTGCTTTAATTATGTGGTTCCTGTTCCTATGGAAAGTAGCATAAAATGATCAAATACACATGTGTTTGTCAGGCGAAATTGCATGGAATTATGGGTAACTTGGGACGATGATATCTCGTGAATGGACATGGGGACCTATTCTTTTTATTTTATATTTCAAAACATTGCACGATAGATAACAACTTGTGAAAGCTTGACAAAAATCATATGTTAAATTTTATTTCGGGGGAATGACCTTAATTCTTGTTTTGATTGCAAAATTATTGAAAAGTCTGTAACACAATCAACTGGGCTAGATGGCTGACACTGTTAGTTACATACTAGAACTTAAATTTCAGTTAAAACTGAACCTCTGCATGCATATACATCTACATTGCTCCTTCAACAATCTCCTAGGATCTACAAAGTACTGTACTACATGTACTGTGGTGTACATAGAATTAGAGTATGGTTTACGTTCACCTTAGCTTAATATTAGTGCATGGTAAATAAATTTATTGTTTATGAGCCAAAGTTTTATTAATCAGAATATTTTTCTTCAGGGTCTACATATGTACACATTGTATTTACTCCCAGTTCTACAGCAAGACAGTTTGTTGATGCACATTGTACATGGCAAAGAAATGCATCACACTTGATCAGGTAAGTTACTCGAACATATACATTAGAATCCTCATTGTAACACTTCAATTTGTATTGCTTAGATCTGTTTTCTTTAAACACACCGGTAGTACGTGTAACATGTAATTGGGCTTTGGGTCGCAGGCTGTTCTTCAGGGATTATGACAGAATTACGTAAACAGAGTTTGGAGTTGTTGAACTTTTCCATGGATTCATGTCATATCAAGGCAATATCTTCTTGGTGATAACTGCTTGAATTATTAAGACATGAATACTCCATGTAGATTATAGTGGACTACATGTACATGTACATTGTGACTACAATATTGAACAGTCACTGAAACAAACACCATGTGCTAAATATTGTAAATAACTACAGAGATTGGTCATGCATTATCCAAAAATGATTATATTTTTTAAGATGGTGGAGTAACCAGGATGAAACATATTAAAAATTGTAAAAATGTGCTCAACATGTTGCGTATAGCAAGCAGAACATTTATAGTAAATAATCCCTTGACTTAAATCAAACCCCTGACCTTCTGCACTCCAGCTGAACTACATGATACATTTTACTAAAATAAATTAAGCTGCAAGGAAACTGGCAGTGAGGTAGATAATCTTACTAGGTTCATACTACATCATGTCCTGCATTTTGCTAGAAAGGGCAGTGTTGAGGGCATCCTGACTGTATGGTGACCTTGTAAGCAATGACCTACAATATAGCTCCTTCTAGACTCGTGTAAGCTTCATTCTGTACAATAACAGTGGTTAGAGCTCCTGATTGGTAAATGGGAACACCTCAGATTCAGCTTTTCTGGGGGTCTCATTCCAATTCAACACCTACATCTACACTCATAGGTCCAGGTGGATGGTAAAATACCATGTATTTGGCTCTCAGGCATGGCACACAGACCTCCTGCATTTGGTCGATATGCCAAACATTAAGCGTTAAGCCAAACATTTTCTTGTCTTACCTTCCCACTCATTCAATTAGAACATAATTATTAGTTTGAAAATTTTGAGAACCCATACATGAACATGTGAAAGCCATCACCATGTATTCACTAACTACAGTGTTCTTTTATGGTGTATGAGAAAATTCTTCTCTGGTTAGTGGTTTTAAGGATTTGAAATGGTCTATCACTGTAATGCTAAAGCAATGTGAATGTCACTCAAGTGAGAGCTCAGCTTCAGATATCATTCTTATCGTGCCACTCAGGCCTCCACATCTTTGGAACACACTACTTGACTGTTTACTTTATTTTGTTTACTACTTGAACTGTAATTGTAAATGTATGTTGTGGTTCAAATTTTTCTTTAGTTTGAAACTTTTCAAACCAGATTAATTTTTATTGTCCTTTGCCTTAGATTTTGGTAATGAATCTGAGACAAAGGGAAATAAAAATTATACTGGTTTGAAAATTTTTAAACCAAAGAAAATTTTGAACCACAACCTGTACATGTACATATGTGCCTTTTATTTTTTATTGAAAATTAATGCTGCAACCTATTAATAATGTTGAGTGTATGACAGGTCTAGAATTTATATAAAATTTCGATTTTTTTTTCCTAGGACCACATGTATAAGGCCATCAGAGGACCGAACTCAGAAGACTGCTAACAGCAAGTGAACTAAAGGCAGCCAAAACAGTTAAGACATATATGTAAAATCAGTGAAGGCGGTACTTGATGATTGTTGAATTGTATTTCCAATTTTGCCTCATAAACAAAAATATAAGGTACAAAAATTAATGATATTGAACTAATTTTATCATTTAACTCCTGTTGAAGATATGTTGAAAACAGACATTCGAGGGTAAACTGAATGTGCCCTTGTACCAAGATCCCGGGAAAACTATGGTTTTGCCCCGGTCCAAGCCTGGTTAAAAAAACCAGACCCTCGATTTGTCTACTTTAAATATCAGTAACTGACCTTTAAATTGAGGGATATTGTATCGTGTCCAACAGCTGTTTTTTTGTTACCATTTTGGGTCAAGTTTCTAATGTTTCCCCCACTTACATGTATTTAAGAAATTCCCATTTATTCCCACAAATTCCTGACCACATTCCAATTTTTTCCCACATATTCCCAAAAATTCCCAGTTATTCTTTAACATTCCTTGGAATTCCTAGGAATTTCTGAAAGTAACTGGGAATTCTATCTTTGATTTCCTTTTAGTTGGAATTCCTAGGAATTCCTAGGAATTTCAAGACAGCACCATTTAAACTTGGAATTCCTAAGAATTCTTAGGAATTCCAAGTCCAAATTTACCGTGAAAATTCACACCTCAGATTCTTAGGAATTCCTAGGAATTCTCAGGAATTCCTAAGAATTTTTTCCTAGGAATTCTTAGGATATTCTTAGGAATTCCTAGGAATTCTCAGAGTTATTTCGCAAGGGCTGAACTAACTTGCAAATTATCATGATGTAGAAAGGTTTGCAGTTCCTGCCCTTTTAAGTAAATTATTGTTCCCCGTAGATATCAGTCGTCGAAAAGAAGTAAAATCAGAAATAGTGCGGTAATGGTCAGGAAGAGAATTCCAAAATGTTGCTGCCAAGTAACTAAAGGAATTGAGACCATAAGAAGTGGTCAATGGTTTGGGCAAACAGAGCATATTATGTCCTCTTAAAAAATAGGTGCGAGAGCGTAAACGAAACATATCTTTTAAATATCTTGGATAATCAGAAAAATGAAGACATTTAAAAATAGTAAGAATCATGTTCATCTTGATATCATTTTCAAGGAAGAAAAATCATCATATGTTAATATATACCTGAAACAGTGTCAAATAGTTCTACACTGATTAGACTCCTGGATACCCAAAAATTTAAAAATTAAATCACCCAGTCTATTGTTTCGGTCACAAAATCTCCTAGACAACAGCAATCTTGGATCTTTCTTCCAAAAAAAAAAAATAAAGAAATAAATACAATAAGATAAGATTACAGAAATCGTTTCCACACAGCAAATATATCGTTTCTTTCTAAATGGGAAAGAAATTGGAAACGCCCAGGAGTACTCAGGAAAGGTTGTAATTGAGAATTGAGGTTGAACTTTCAGGCTCCCAATTTCAGAACGGTCAGAATAAGCTGGACATATTTCATCAACAATTATATTTCTACGTCTTCGCCATTCAATTACCTTTCATTGAGGTCTGTCTCGGCCTTTAAATAGCGGAAATTTAACGCCAAAATGAAATCTCCCAGTAGTAATTTTCTTGTTTTGGGCAATGTACGCCATTTTGAATTCTCATTGGAAAACCGCTGTTCAAAGTGTTTCCGTTCTCACAAAGCCTACTGTGTGACAATGGCGCAAAAGTGCGGGTTGATGAACAACTCATTATTTTTTATTCCTTGCAACGCAAGGATCGTATCAAAGAACAATTTTGCTACAAAAGACGCGACCTAATAAAACGATCGCAAATCACTTTCAAAAACAAAACATCTAGAATTTTTTTTCCAAATTCCTTTCATTTTGTGTTGTGATTACATAAGACAGGAAGTCAGAATTGATTGTAGTGAACTCAACACTGACTCAAAGCTAGGGCTTACCTTTTTGAGGAGCTGCTTGGTGAGATCGGCAAGAAAATACAATAGAAGATGGCAGTGGCGTCACCAAACGGCAATTGCAGGGATCGAGCTCACGGCCATGTGAGTGCAAGCTGACAGCTTCACCCGCCAAGGCTGAAAAAACCTTCCAAACGTCTCTTCTTAAAATAACCGCAAATTCGGCGCATGGCGAAGAAATATCGCAAACAAACCAAACGAAGAAGGCACGATTTCGTACTTTCCCTGGTACGGGGCACTTCGCGCGCTTCACTTTGCTACCCATGTGGGAATATCGAAATAAATTGTTGTTGTTGTTATAATATCATCCGGAAAGCGGGCGGGGAACTTCTTTCTGTTTGTTACAATCTAACAGTTCCTGGCTTTTATCTGAGAAGTGGACGAACAGCACTTTCCTCGGAGCCATCGACCGACAGTTCTATTTTAACCTCGAAGAGACCGTATTCTCAAATGACCTAAACATGTGACTCATGAAATTCGTCACTCGTCAAGCCTTAATTTGAGCCTGACATGTATCCTATTTGATCCCCATTTACCTCGCTTTGTTGACAGAAATTTAATTACCGAGTAAATCGCAACTTAATTAGTATAGGTCATCGCATGATTTCGAGTGCAATTTGGAATAAATAAGCACGAGTAAATTTTACAAAGGCTAACAAAATTGCACGAGCCCGTAGGGCGAGTGCAATTTGAAGTCTTTGAAAAATTTACGAGTGCTTATTTATTCCAAATTGCACGAGAAAAATCATGTGATTACTTGTTAATAATACACATGCAAAAATTTCACTCTGTTTTCCTCTTCAATCGTGTTTATTTCGTGTCACGGCTCACTGGTCCCGCCTACATTCACGTTATTGGTTGAAAAATGACATCCTTGATTGACCTGCAAGCACTTGTGGAAATTTACAGATCAAAAATATTCTCTCTGGAAGCAGCTATCGTTCTAAAGTTTCGGAAACCTCAAAGAAAAAAGAAGTGGTTTATTTCAAGAGCTCAAGTTGTTCTTGTTCGTAGTCGAATCTAACTAAGACGAAATCGATCGACATTTTCAAAAAGCTTTTCGAAATATGAATCACTTAGAAATACTGTCCTCGCCATGTGGTGTAGCTGGTTGTGGCTTTTCAGGAGCTGCTGTGTTTCCCATGTTAAAAGTGACTTGATATTGGTGGAAATGGTTTATGTTCATGAAACACTGACGCTGATCATTCTGGCCGGATATGTAGCTGGGCATCTGAAACGCAAAAGCTGCTTGGTTGAAGTTGTTGCCGCGGGACTGAACGTCGGGCGAGAACGGGTTGAAGTTGCTGGAACTGCTGGTGGTACTACTGACCGGTGTTGAACTGTTTCCTCGAGCTAACTGGCTGTTGATGTTTCTTGCGTTGCTGATGGTGTGGGAAAGCTGCCGCTGTTCACTTTCATGTCCTTCGTCATAGTCATCCAGTGACTTCTCGTTTCTGTGGCCCGTTACTTTAACAATTGAACTTCGCTCGAGGCCTGCTGTCTTCAACTTCTTTACAACTGTTTTCCTAGCGCTGTGGTTGGAAAATGTTTTCGATGAATCCTCCAGTGACGTTCCTTCGATGACGGATTTCATCATGCCATTGATCTTGTTCTCTCCCATCGGCTGCCGCTTGTACCAAACTTGCGAGGACGGATTTGACACGCAAGAGAGATAAAGTGGACCGGTTGTACGTAATTCGGGAGGACGACGCCATAGAAACTCTTTGAAGATTGCGACGGGACATCTCCCATCTCCAGTGGCAAACATTTTTGGAAGAACGCTTCGGGGCTTTGCAGACGATCCAGACTGGCGTGTTTTGGTCGGGTTCTCGATGAATTCGACGTACTCCATGTTGTTTTCGTCCAGTCCAAAGGAGAAATCTTCATGCTGTGGTGTTCCTGGCGACCACGAAGACCAAAATACTGCGTCAAGAGCCACCAAACTGTTTGGACCAGGACTTGTGGACTTCCCTTTCCCAGCTTCTTTTTTTCCCACAGCTCATTTTCCTCGGTTGTTGTCAGACTTCGTGACTTGTTCGGCCGCTTGCCTTTGCCTTGTTGCCGGAGAAGCCGGGCTTTTCCCTCAAGAGCTTGCTTGGAGCTTTTAAACTCTTTGTCGCGAATTATGGAGTGTTTGTACTCTTTTTCTGTTAGATATCGGTCAGTAGTAGTAACCATTACACGAAGGCTGTCAGGCTCATAATCTTCCCCGTCTTTCTTACGAACTGTTGCGTAAAACTCCTCGAGAATTTTGTTCAGGCCCTCTGGTTCGTACTTTTCAATACTGTCGTCATAGCCCTTTTGAGCAGCCCAAGACTTCCAGACTTTTACCCAGTTGTTTGTGCTTTGTTGAGTGTTTTTGTTCTTTGCATTCTCCTTCAAACTCTGAAATAAAATGTTGTTACTTTCCCCAAACCTGTCCGCCATTTTGTTTTGTTACGGTTTCGCGACTTTCCTGTCAATCAATTTAATTTCAACTTTCTGCACTCAATTTCAACTTTCTGCACTGTTTGGGATTAATTGACGTGCTCTCAGCCAATCAGCACGCTGAAATTTTTGCATGTATTTTATTAATTCGGAAATCGGGTACTTCCAGTTCAAACCCACTTGCGTCTTGTCATGCTGTGTCAGTACATGATGTAGTCTCTAGGCTAGTTTCCAGAGTGCTGAAACTGTGGTAAATTAATGCTATAAATATATTTGCAAGAAAGTGTTTTAAGGTTTCATAATACAGGCCTTAAGTTTAAAATTTTCATTTAGAAAGAAAACTTGTGAAGAATCCTTACAATTTCTGCAATAAAATTAATGCTTAATCAACTTTAAGTTTGTTTGTTGTTTGATGTACATTAGATCCTAATGTTTGCTATTCTCAGTAATGCTAGGAGCTCAATTTTTCCTCAAATTTTATCATATTCTCTCAGTTTCCTAGCAATTTCTTCCACGCTAATCTAAGACCATGCGAAGCTTGGAATTCCTTGGAATTCCTAGCTTCATTTTGTAAGAGCTTGCAACATCCTCAATGGTGCTCAAAGATTGTTGTGGATCTTGAAAGAACCAAAAAGAACTTTGAGAGATTTTTGAAGATCTTTTTTAATCTTGCAAGAACTTGATGACCTTTTGAAGATCCTGGCAAGATATTGTAGAGAAATTTGAAGATATTGGGAAGAATTTTGAAGATCAAAAAAGATATTGGCAAGAATTTTGAAGATCCTTAAAGATCTTGATAAGAACATTGAATATCTTGACAAGAATTTTGAAGATCTTGACAAGAATTTTGATGATCCTTAAAGTTCTTGGCAAGAACATTGAAGATCTTGACAAGAATTTTGAAGATCCTTAAAAATCTTGGGAAGAACATCAAAGATCTGGACAAGAATTTTGAAGATCCTTAAAGATCTTGGCAAGAACATTGAAGATCTTGACAAGAACCTTGAAGATCTTGGCAAGAACTTTGAAGACCTTGAGAGGAATTTTGACGATCCTTAAAGATCTTGGCAAGAATTTTGAAGATCCTTGAAGATCTTTGCAAGAACTTTGAATATCCTTGTAGATCTTGGCAAGAATTTTGAAGATCCTTGAAGATCCTTGAAGATTTTATAAAGATCTTTGTCAAGATCCTCAGAAGGATCCTCAAAGGTCCTTATGGAGATCTTTAAGGATCCTTGAAGATCCTTCAAAGATTTTCACCAGGGGTCCGTGGGGCTGGATATTAACTTGTGTGGCATAATAATTATTATACTGAGAGAACCATTATTCACCTTAATGTCTGTGACATTTAACATTTATTCCATGAGCATGTATGTACTGGGTATAGGGTGGTAAGTAACCAACAAGGTGCATAGCACAAAGTTGATAAAAATCACCTCATATCCTGAATGAGCACAACAGAATTAATAATATTCCTTTATTAAATCTCAACTTTAGTTATCTTTTCTGAATTATGGGTGGCTGTATTTTGGACAAGCTTCTAGCTTTTACTTGGACGATATGCTATTTTGAATGCCATGGTACTTGGCATGCAGTTTCCATGCATGCAGCAAAATCAAATTGAAGGTGCCAGTGCATGAAGGGACATGTTGAAATTTGTGTTGCATGAGCTCAAAAAGCACCAGCCAGTCACACCAAAGGGTGTCACATGTTGTTCCAAAAATGTAAGCACCTTTCGATTTCCTCTCTGCTAATGTTCCTGCTACAGTACATGCCTTTAGCATAAAAATTGCAGTGTCGTACTGCTGTGTGTCTCTGTGACATGTCCCTGCAACATGTCCCCTCATACCCTGGCATCTACTGTATACAAAAGGAAGGAATTCAATGCCTGAAATTGAGAATTTAGTGTATTACTACTACGTGTATAGGGTCTCCACTGTGAGTCTGTCATGGATAAATTACTTTTTAGCATTTAGGCATACATTGGACATTAGGTTGGGATGAAAGTTCATAAATCTGGTGACCATTTTAGAACTGTTGATTGCAATGAAAAACTCCCATATGCAAACTCCCTTGAAAACAGGACTTTGAGAAATGCACACACTTCCACCTTATGCCACTAGAATAAAAATGCTATGGTGTCAAGACCTGGAGTCGTTCCTATTCAAATAATATCAAATCTGATCATGTTAGTACACATCACTATCTTTGCTTAAAAAAAATCAAGAAATCTCATAAAGCGTTAAAGAACTCATTAATTGGCAAATTATGCATGTTTCATTTCATGTTTACTCCGCTTTGACAAGTGATTAAAGAAAAATTTAGGCTTCCATTGTATTCAAGTTTATGTGTACACGTATCTGAGTGAAACGCGTTTTAACTGAACTGTTGGTTAGCGTGTAGGCATTATGAAATCACTTCCAACTAATCACCAATGATTCATGTAGATGCATGGAGATACACGTACGTGCTTACATGTGAAATGCCTACTCCTCAAATTATTCGGATTTGCGAAGTTCTGATAGTGGTATGTCGACTACTTCTTGGTCGGTAAACGTTTGTTTTACTACGCCGGGCTTATCACACTTTGATGTGAAAAGTGTAAGTCACAGAATGCCACATGTGTGAACAATGGATTTCGTTCTTACTTGATACCACTGTCCCGCTTGGAGTCAATTTCACAAAGGCCGTTTTTGATTATGATTTGCAACGTGCAAATTTGCACAGTGTAAGCGTCGCTTACACTGTGTGTTAAAGCTTGTTACACTCATTTGGCAGAATGTCACAAAAAAAGGAACTTTAAGCCCTCCATAGAAAACTAAATGTACATGAAATGTTAGTCATACCAGCTACGTATTATGAGGAATTAGGTTACATGTACTCACCGGCCTTGAAATCAATCGATCAGTCCGTTGGCAATTCAGTCTGTTCATACTTGAATCGAGCAATCATCAACCATCTTTACAATCATCTTCTAACAGAGCACGTTCTGAGTTGAGCCTTGCTAATCGTAAGCGAAAATAATCTAAAGAATAGCGTAATAAACCACTTTCACGTACGATAACCAGCTCTACTCGACACAAACCCATTTTATTTGAAACTCACCGCCAATCTCGTACCCAGAGTCCACTGGCTTTTTGGTCAGCGGGAGGGCGCCAGTAGAGACTCTGGGCGCTTTCCATTCGACCAAAATTTCCGGTTGGCACTTCCAAAATTTCCACGTGCCAAATGGAACGGTATTTTCCACCAGGCTCGTTCCATTCCCGCTCGGGACAAATTCAAAATGGCAGAGTTGAGGACGTTCTTGTTTCTTTCCGAGTTTTTTGACGACTTCGAGTTTGCAGACGATATCCTGGAGGACGACGATGACGCGGTTATGTTAAAGAAAGCGAGATTTTTTTTAGATACAACCACGTTTGAGATAGCAAGCTTCAACATGTTTACAATGGCGGGAATCCTGACACGACGATGCAAGGTGTTAAAAGTTTATTGTTCAAGTCGTTCTGGTTAGTTTTCAACTTACTGATGGGAGCATCTGGAGGTGCAATGTTGCCGTTGTCTCAACACAGGGGTGCCTCAAAAAGAACTCAAAATCATCGCTGGTAAAGAAGCACACGCTGCATTGGTAAAGATCGCCTGAAGCCCCCGCCATCTTTCACTCAGAAATCACGGCTGGAGAAACTGGGACTGAGCATCTAGCGAAATGGAATGCCCAATGGAACAGAAAATTCCCGGAATTTCCAAATTTACGGGAAAAGCGACAACCTCGAGAGGTTGACCAAAATTTTCGAAATGAATTTTGCGAAAATCTCCGTTGCATTTGATTCTGGACCGGAATTTCCAGAATTTTTGGTTGAATGGAAAGCGCCCTCTGGGATAATGGAATTTTTTATCCCAGAAAACGTGGGATTCCGGTTTTAGTGCGCATGCTTAAGTTCAAAACGGAAGTCAAATGTCCCAAAATGGCAGCCATGTAATCCGTACAGCAGAAGGCAGCTCTAGGCACAGTTGATTCTTACACACGATTGAAGGCAGTTGAATATTTTTGAATAAGAGGAGTAGAATGAAAGATAGAGCGTCTGGCGCCGTCTCTGGTAACGTCTCTGGAGCCTTCGGTGAGTGTCTTTCTTTAATACTTTGGTATCAGAAAATTATAAATACGCATTGAGTTCCACATCTTAATTATCCTGCTTTATCTTCCAAATCTTTCATATCTTATTTACAATCCCAATATGTATGGATAGTAAAATCGTTGGACGTTACTTTGGTCATCGAAGTATTTTAGGCTTTACATCAGATTTTCGTATTACCATTGTAGAGTTCTATTTTTTTTTTCTAGATTTTGGTATGGAATTCGAATATTCGTTTGACCATTTTCTTGCTCATAAAAATAAGTAATAAATTACTTGAAAATTTCAGCGACAAATTTATCCCGTTTACTTACAAAGGCACGGAGCGTGCGGTCCGAGAATGAGAGTTTTCCCTTGCACCAGCACAGCTTAGTCTGGAATAGGGTATCGAGTCAGATCAGAGAGTCTTTGTCTAGGATATTTCAGGTCACATTTTTTTCTTTAAATCAATATTTATACAGGAAGCATCCATTTAGCTTTATTTCTAGTTTAAAACAGAGTTCTGACTAAATTGACAAAAGGGTATCAGTTGTCGGGAGATTAGGGTGGGACTTGGCAAATCTGGGATAGGGTGGGGATTTTTAGTGTCCAGTCTAGAAGAGGACTGAACAATGCAGCCGAACGTGGAATAGGCTAAGGGTCTCGGAGTACCAGCGGCTCATCCCCACCCAAGAATTTTACATAATGTAACTACCCTCACCCCCCATTACAGGCCGTGCGACCGAAACAGGTTTCTTCTTTACAACTTTAATGCGGTCAAAACCGGGAGAAGTGTCTCCAACAATCGGCCCGACAATCATATTTGAGTCTGCCTCACACACCGTGTCATTTTCGTAATCCTAAAGCTAGAATTGTTGACCATTCAAAGTCCCAGGTTATTATGTCGTCCCCTTAAAAACTTGACGCTGTAGGTACATGCCAAGAGAGGCAATGGCATTCTAGACTCATTGATAAGAAGCTGACTCTCCGTGCCCATGAAAATCCAGTAAGAATTGAATTGACATAGGATGCCTATGTAAGGTAAAAACATGGCTGATAATTTGTAATCGCATACCCGATCAACCCGTGCAATCCTGTTTCATCAGCTAGGGTCTTGAAACACAGAAAAAGAGTTATTAAATCGTTCGGCATACGGTCAATTGCTGTCCTCCCAGGTGTGGAATCTCGATGTAACACCTCAACTGGTATTTAGAAAACTTACATCCGACGCTTGGTCTAATACCTAGTATAGTGTAATAATTACCCTGACCCCTGGGGCGGGGGATGTACATGCGCTCAGATATGTTAGTGACGGGGTACGAATAAGGGTCATATTTTACACCCAAAGTTCCATTAAGCTAAAAATGGACACCAAAAAGTCCACCAACGTGGTATTTAACAAACGTACGTAAATGATGGAACATGACCTCTCTTAAATAAACCGCTAAAACATGACAGGCCCGAAAACAGGAAGTCTCTTTGACAATTCAGAAATATCTCTACACAAATAAGTACACCAGAAAACCTAAATCGCTAATTTCCAACCCGAAATGACCAGCTCCAAAGGTATATTTGCCTTCATTTGCCTCCATTATTTCTTTTTTATTAATCCTTTTTTTTGGCAGATTGAGGAGTTGGGAGGGGGCAGAGGTGGTGGGGGGGGGGGGGGGAATCCATGCATGCGTACCCGGAAATTATGGGACGCATGGAGCACCACCCAGAGTTAAGTCTCTAGGTTAGGGTGCAGTTATAGGCGTCCTGGCAACAGGACTAATGCTTCCTATGAAAAAAAATCGCAATACTCACATATTTCAACGTTTGTTTCATCGTTTGTCCTTTCTCCGTGAAGTTTGCAAGCGGCTCCTTTTTATAAGATTAATTTGCACTTTGATGGTGGGAGGAAACGCGAATACAAAGACTTTTCACTGACAAACCAATTCTCATATCCAATTAGACTCGTTCACCGGCCTAGGTCGTTCTGTACAGAGAAAAACTGTGCGTACTTAGACCTCAGGCACAGTCTTTCCCTGTACCTACCTCCCGACCGGCATCCCCACCGTAGTACAAGAGGAGGGGGGGTGTCTTGATGGACCCCCCTTGGGTTTATATCGTAATTAAATCCAGGCACAACACTTTTGTTAGTTTTGTGAAACCTTGCGAACGAGTATTACTTCTGCGCCGACTTTGTAAGTGACATTAATAGATAACAGCGAAACCGAATTTGTTCTCATTTTCCATGCAATACGTTTTCTCTTTATGTTCTGTTATTAGCATGAGTAAAACACGTTATTTTTTTCCTAGATTCCCCACTCTATCCCGGCTCAATCGTCGACACTCTATCGTCATACTTTCGACTCTCCCTAACCCCTCCCCTCCCCTCCGCCAACGTCCAGTGGATGTTAAGCAGGGAACTTGTGAATATGTCGACGACCAAATGCGTTTTTATTGTTTTAGCCGACCTTGTTAACCGCAATTATCTGTCATATTATCTCAACAAAAGCATCAGGTGCCTAAAGTGGGAACAATGTCGCAAACATAAATGATAATTGATTTAGAATTTGAACCAAGGTTGTGATCTATCACGGAAATATTTACTAGCATTTGAAAATATTAGTTGATTAAAACTTCACAAGCAGGGAACTTCCTTAAAGACCATGAAAAGGACAGGAAAATAAACAAACGTTGTTTTAATGATTGTAGGTATTGAAAGCGAGCCAAGTTATGCATTCGCTGTCTCAATTTAACTTAGTTATCGGTCGCAGACAAGGCAGAGTTAACATCACAAAAGAATGAGGTGCCACATTTTGAGTATATTATCATCGGATATTTTGAATAACAGCTCATAATGTAAAAATCCTTTATGAGACTTCGTGATCAGTAAATCAGTTGGATCGGATGAAAACGAAAATAAAAGTAGGAAGCTTTATATAAAAAAGTGGATACCTCTTCCTCCAAAAAAAAAAAAGAAGAAAAAGCTAGAAGACGT